>CM077100.1:10257395-10295777 GCA_039619505.1 Cimex hemipterus
TTTAATGAAAACTTAAAATCCTGCATTATTTTCCGGACAACCCAATACAACTACTTTTCTGAAAAGAGCACAGTAAGAGGGGACGATACTCACAATAACTTTATCGAAATCATAGATGCACGTTAAGGAAAGTCATACAGGAAAACTTCCACTTCCATTCAACCAACTGATCGGAGAAAACTCTTTTCTTATTTTGGCAAAATACCAAATTTTATGTGAATTGCTGTCAACTCGTAAATATTAGATTATACTATTTTGGAATTACTTCCATTTATACGAAGGAAAAGTTCAATTTTTAAGTTAAACCCTTCTTATTATGTGACAGGATTTCTACAATTCAAATTTCAAGTTAAATCGCAATCATCAATCATTTTTTGTAATTTGTTTTTAATAATAAAGCATCGGTTATAATGGATAGTTTATATCGAAAATTAAATTAAAATCAAATACATTAATTTAACACGATTTGAAAGCCATTTAAGAATTCGCCAAACTTAACAAAACAAGATTTAACTGTTTCTCTGTCTGATAAACAAAAAGGAATGGGTTGTATATTCAAGCGAAACATAAATCTCTTTTCTTGTTAGAGATCTGAAACATTAATAACAATTTAGCAACAATAAGTGTCAAAAGTGGATCGAAACCACTTTTTCGGTCGCTGGTGGCATTGTGCCTGTCGCGCTGCCTAATAACTGAGATTGTTGTTCGTAAGAAAAACAATTCCAGAAATTTTAAAGTTAAGGTAGTCTTTGGAAAATAAGAGGAAGCTATTTTTATATGATACCTATTTCCACTAATTCAGTTCAAATAGAAAGTGGTTTACTGTTTCATTGTATTTCTTTCGGATTTTTCTCTCTTCATTCTCTCCCAATTATAACTAAGGACGGGTAAGGTTGTTAAGCTAAGCTTGCGTGTCTAAATAATTTGCTATCTGCCCAGGTTGTTCGGTTTGTAAAACAGTGTTTAATTGTGTTTTACGTTAAAGCGGAACTGTTTGTCAACTTAATCTGTCTAATTTAGTTCTGCCATTGCGCTCTCTCATTAAAACGAAAAGACTATATTTCCTGGGATATATCCCATAAACCTACAAGTATACGATGTAATAGTTTTTCTAATTTTATCAACTGTAGGTGGCGTTCTATATGAGTTTGTCTGAGATTAAAGGGAAACAATTTCAAAATTTTTAAAGATTTATTATTCAGAAATAGTGAAATGCGGCGGGGTGTTATGTAGTTTTCAGAAAAATATTTTCTTTATGGTGCCAACGTTTCGATCTTTATTGAGATAATCTTCAGGGCTCAAAGTCCCCACGAGGCATTCTCAACACGACACGAAATAATGGGAAAATTACGCAGAAATCAAACATTTTGAACCGTGAAGATGATTTTTTTCTGAAACCTGCATCACACCAGACCTTATCTTACGATTCCTGAATAATTATGGACTAACGGTCACTAATCACAGCACATGTTTACAGATTACTGATTTAGTTAAGCTGAAATCTGCTCTTCCATGCATAATCGATACACGCCCATACGGATTTGAGACTCACTTCTCGCAGTCTACCTCGTCTATTCTGGCTGTAATGTAAATTACAATTAATTACCAGCAGGTCTCGAAAATCACCCACCGCGGATGATAGGAGTACCGGGTCAGAGTTCGGTCTCATCTGTCTAGACGCGGAGTTTAGGTCCAGGGGTTATCAACAGCTAGGTCATTTCAGCTATGAACACAATCAATTCCTAAACCTAGTTCCTAAAGTTAATGAAGGTGGGCGCCAATACAAACAGATACTTTATTTTTATTTTTTTTTTAACTTATGAAATAGAATTTTCATTTATTTACCTCGATTGTTTCTGGAAAAGAAACGCAATAATTAATAAATAAACATAATTGCAAAAGCTTATAATTCCATAAATATTGAAATCGTACGCTATAATATTATATATATAAATTGACTATATAATATATAATACCATCGAAGAGTCAATTTTTCTTGAAGTTTTTCGTACAATTGAAATCAGTAATTAAAATTAGGTGTTTCTATTCAAAATAAGAAATGACGTCAATTGGGGGCATTTGCGCACATGCGTAATATCGCAAATATAATTTTTGAATTCTACCGAAAAATTAGCGTGGGTTTACTGGTGCAAAATTTTGATATGACTAAAATGATATATTTAAGTGGGGGTCATCTTTAGCTAATAAGATTCACTTACAACACATACTATTGGACAAAATTATCAATAATATATACAATTAAACCACCCTGTTTCTTCTACCAATATGAACATTGGACACGGTACAATTCCCCTATCCGGTGGTATTCCTACCTGCTCTCTATATAGATCTAAGGAATTCCACCGTTCGATTATGTCGAGCAATCGAGCGACTTTTCTCTGTTAGGACATTACCCCAAAAGTATGTGTCAACCTCTCAAGGCTTATTCTAAATCGGGAAGACTCCCTGTTTTACGAGTCAGGTTCACCGAGGGCCTATTGACTCTTGATACGTGAAAGCTTCCCGGCTTCTTAACGTTTACGGTTAATGTTGTTACAAAACTATTTCACAACTTATTAAACGAGCAATTTTAAAACAGTAATAGTTTTTATTTTTAAAAAATTATCAACACTTATTGAATTCAAATCGTAAAATAACACACCCTTTGATACAGTTTTTTAAATGTTTCTCAAAATGAACTCATGGAAAGCAGAGCGTGGACTAAGGATGAGATTTGTCATGTATTTATCATTACAGTGAACGGTTTCTAGTTCACCGTTAAATCCGTTAATCCTCACACAATAGTCGTAATTAATTAAACAGACCGATTCGGCCACAAATGGCGGGGAGCAGAAACCTAGTTAGCAGTATCTCTCCAAGTATCTGCCGACCCAATTCGTATTTTTCACCACTAACAACTACCCACATTCTTTCACTTTCATCTTCACCTCTTTTCCAATATCTATCTCTCTCTATGTTCCACTTTTACCACCGTTTATAATATCTATCTTTCCTAATGTATACGTTTCATTAGATTTTTTCACTTCCTCTCAGGTTCTTAGTCAACCTATTGTTACACTATTTTATTTTGTCCACTCTTTTTTCACACTTCATCCTTTCTTAGTGTTAATTTTTTTAATAGGAAAATATACAATGTGTAAATTTTTGTCTTGCCCTCCACTGTACATAAACAAAATTGAACTACTAAGTAGTAAAATATTTAAGTCGATACTTTGAGAGCAAACTGACATGGAATCGTTACACACGGCTTAAGCGACAACAACTTAAGTCTTGGACAACTACGAAGATTCGTCCGAAATCTGATTAATAAAACATGATTAAAACTAAGCAAGACAAAATGCACCAATTTGGACTTACGAATTCATCGGCCTTGCATTCGAACCCCCGACAAACTTAAAAATGTTTTTATGTTTTTCAAAAGCACGGGCATTTTAAATGTTCGTATAGCCTCATAGTTAAAAAGATAAATTAAAATAAATGTTTACTAGGTGCAAGTTTTCTCTCTTAAATGAAAAACCAAATGGTTGTTTTCTTAAATGGTAAAGATTGGCAAGATCAATTACTTTAATCTTGACTTTGTATTTCTAGATACCATTCAAGTTTTATAATAGTAATAACTCAATAAATGCTACACTGTGTGAAATGGCAAAAATCGGTTGCCCATGTTGATTCAACAGACTGAAATCTTCTAAACTGGTTAGTTTTGTTTTGTGAACAGGAAGTTTATTATAATTTGAGCTACTATTGTTTAGTATGTTTATGCAATGTTTTGGCATACTGTGAAGTATCTAGGCACAGTACACCCAAGTGTGTCGAGCCTCAACGTCAGCCAGGTTAACTAAGCCGACTAGCATCGTTGTCGAGTAGGCCATCTCAACACAAGACCAATCATATTCCCTATAGAGGGAAACTCATACTCAGGCGTATTAGGGAGATATCAATAAAAACGTTACATAGCTCCTGGCAACTCCACATCTCCCCCCATAGCCCGGGGACAAAGCGCGCAGAAGGCAGAAACACTCCTCCCAAAGAAGGCACCTATCGACCCGCAGCTCGCATACCTTACCAAAGCTTAGATCTCCCTACCACAATCCTAAATAAAACTGTATAATAGTTTGTATGGCGTTCTCCTCCCAAAGCCAAACATTCTCCATGCTGAAAGGTTTGATAACCTCTTCTAACTGAGTGAATCGGTCAAAAATTACCTTTCCTTCTCGTAATCCGGACAGAATAAAGCAATATGCTTGATACTTTACGGCTCATTACATGTCATGCAATCAGGTGATGGTCTCAGTTTAACTATATTTAAACAGTCAACGCATATGGTATATCGTAGAAAAGGAACTTTTTTTTTTCTTATGCGTGAAACCAAGGGATATGATTTGGTTGTGGAAACATAGATTGGCAGGCCGTGCCTCGTTGTCTATTAATATATCACGTGCCAATTTTCTTTCCATTTGTTGTTTACGACTCTTTTGGCGTCAGCTTTTATTAATTGGATTTCGTTAGGTTCTCCGTGTGCTGTAGCAGTTTTGGCAAGTAAATCAACGGTCTTGAAGTTGTATGCCAAAGTGCCCTTGACTCCAATAAAAAGAACCACATTTTTGTTTTAGTTTTGAGATAAAACGATTCATTTATTAACTCAGCGATCACAGAGTCCCATTTAGAATTAAGAACGAAAATAATTATGTATAGAATAGGAATGCATTTAAACAAATTAAACTTACAAAAATTAATCTCAAACTGTCCGTATCCTTAATGAAATTTTTATTTTTTGAAGATGTCTTATAATCAATCGTTTAATTAGAGTACGCATTTCTGCCGTGAAAAATGAAACATATTTAAGTAATGGAATCTTTTTGAAAACTTGTTTACCTTCTCTTAAAAGGCACATCTTGCTCTGTTATTTAACAAAGAGTTTCTGCAAAAATTAGATAGTGTCTTGGGAATAAGTCCTTAATGTCGTCTACAAACAATTTATACTCTTACTGAAACGGATATTCAGAGAATCTTTAAAGTGTTCTTTATGTTCTTACATTTACTATCTGAAAAAAGTCCAAAAATTATAGAACCGGAACTAAGAGAATATTTAAAAAAATATTAACCCCATATATATGTTCGTTGCTAGGATCTGTGCCCCATTTAGCTCCTGTAAAACTACACCAAATTTTAAAGAGTTTTTCCCATTTTGAATGAACTCCCTTGATGTGTGATACCCACGTATATTTTCGGTCTTCCGTAACCTTAAAAGTTTTACATTAAAGTTAAATGGATTTCACGTTTTGTTGTAAATGAACAGATTTTGCGTCCGAGATTTCCAAACTGTTTTCTACTAGTCACTCATGTAAAAAAGGAATCCCACAACATAAAGGCAAATGGCATCCGAATTTTGAATTATTTTGTTCCAATCGGTAATTATGTCATTAAATCGGATACATATGGATAGGACAAATAAAGAAGGCTCATAAATCCTCCTTCGGGTATCCGATTATAAATTGATCTTGGACTTATCTAAACGTTGTTAACTCTGAAGAAAACATCTCTTTCTGTTACAAAACGCACCACGTTTAAAATTATCCTATTTCGTAGCATATATATTCTCAGTCCTTTTAATTCCTTTGCTAAGTTATTAATTTGTAGATCATCTAACCAATCGTAAAAAAATTAAATAATAACTCTTTCATGGACAATCTTGTTCACCATGGATAATTGTTTATTATTATTTAATGTATATTTTTGGCTGAGGGCGTAGGTGGCCGCAACGGTTGAGGAGTTGAGACGGCGCTCATCAATGTAAGGTAAAGGTCCCGGGTTCGAATCCAAAAGCCCTACTTCAAACCTGACATACTTACAAATAGGCTTTTTTTCAACCGGCACCCTAGAAGTTTACATGACCTTGGCTGTGGCGAACCTCATACAAAAAAAATATGGACAAATAAGTAACATTTACCTTCTCTCCTTTTCTCTTAATTAACTTACTTTGTATTTTATTTTACATTTTGTTTATTAAAAATTCATTCGAAAACGACATACTTAAATTTAAAAAAACGCGAAATTACATTTTACAGCCGTCGCGCCATTTTATTTTACTTTATTTTGTTATATTATATATGTACGTATATGTGCATATGATTTTTTTTATTAATGCTAGTTTGCAAATCAGCATAATATCCATCACTTGCTTGTTGCATCTCTAGATGTTGGTAAAATTTCCGTAGATGTTAAAGCAAACAGTTTTTTTTTTTTTTTTTTTTTTTTGAATTCCAAAGAGAGTTCTTATATAAAATACAACATGAAAATTAAGTAAAAATGAAATTAAAATCTCAAGAACATCGGATTGATCAACTTTAGCACTGATCTAGTTATATATTTAGTGCGTATGCGCGCGAGCGTCAATGAAACAGTTTTCAGTCTGTTCGTCATATATTTATGTCTTTTAAAATGCTAACAAAAATTGACTGGAAAATGACCCTTCCGCTAGGTTTTCAAAATTACAGACTTAAAAATATAAAAATATAAATCATTTGTTTAATTTATGTTACTTCTCTCTTCTTTATTTATTTTCTATGACGAGTGTTATGTTTTAATTTGCTTGAAAAAGGATCCCTTTGAAAATGCTGTATAAAGCCAAAAATACTGTCTTTAGTTGCACTTATATAAGTTAAAATGAATTAAATTAAGTGACTATTAACTCTTAATTAACCTGTGGCCGAAAACCAAATAGGTTACACGACATTGGAAAAAATGGCAAAAATGAGGGAAAATTCACAATGTGAGGTTGAGATGGGAAGTTATCTAGCTGAAGGTCGTCGGTTCGAATCCCGCTCGTGACACATGCTTTTTATCTAACTAAAAACCTTAATTAATTGAAAGATATTAACCGGTCGAGCGGACCACGAAACTAGTAAATTTAGTTAGTTTAAAAAGAAGAATACTTTCACTAAAGCTCTCCGTAGCCGTTTTATTTGTCCGAGAATCAAATAGATTACAAGATTTGTAAAATAGCAAAGCGGAGGGAAAGTCCAAAAGGTGGGGTTGAGATGGGGGAAGTTACTGTCCGAGTGGATCTAGGTCAGGATAGCTCAAGTGGTAGAGCAGCGGTGTATCAAGGCGAAGATCGTGGGTTCGAATCCCGACTGTGGCACTGACTTTTTTATCTCAACCAATGCCTTACATACAGATGAATTAATTGAAAGATAATATTTGGTCAAGCGGACCACGAGAATTACCGAATTTATTGTATTATTGTTCAATTTATTTTTTGTATTTTTGTAATGGTTGGTTACATGAATACAGGTTGATAGAAAAGTGAGTTTAGTTAACTGATTAAAAACAATCTTTTAGCTCATTTAAGAAAACAGTTAAAATTACAATCCAGGAATATAATAAACTAACTATTATTACTGTGAGAGTTATTTTCATTGGAATATAAAGTCTATCTCTCATGTACTTTATTTTTTTCGAGTGCTCATATTTCTGTAGAAGTCGAACGGAGGCATGAGCCTTGTTTCATTCTGTAGCAATGCAATAAATACAGATATTTTTGTTTTATGTTTTCCACTGGAAATAATAATCGGCCGTTATTCACTTATTGGTAACCAAGGTAGAATGATGGTTTGTACGCTGAGGCCATTAACGACATCCCTCGTACGAGGAGTTAATTACCAAATGCGTGTTTCATTTAAAGGATTCTGACATTCGCAGTTGTGTAAGTACCGACTCTTGGTTCTGTAAACAATACCCTAAGCCTATTTAACTCAATTGCGGGCTTGTGACCACAATCATGTGAAATGTAGGCGCTCCCTCCTTTCTCTAATTTCTATTAAGGGGGCCTTAACTTGTTCGCCAATGTTGTTCTCTACTCAGCTGTGAGGCCGCGTTGACAAAGTCTTTGGATCCAATCAGGCTAATTGTCACTTCTCACTTAATTTAATAAGCCGTATCTCTGCACTTTACCGGGTGCCACAGAAGTGTGGCATTTTATTGAGCATGTATGCATATACAATACGTTTCTATCAGAATTTAAGAAGAAACCGCAGCAATTGTACCTTATACAGGTAAATTTCATTATTGAAAGGTGCTTACTTCCTTAAAAAGAGCCTTTCTGAAACACCTTCCAAATAACAAGAAAAATCTTCCTTCCTAATAAAATCAACCTTATCACAATTAAGTAATGGCAATAAATTTTATGTACAAATGCCAAAGAAAGTACGCCTTATAATTCTGAATTTGTAAATCCGAAAAAAGTATCCTTACTTAAACTTTACCCCAAAATGGAACAATACTTCCTTGTAAGTTTAACTCTTCTTAACTTACTACTTTCCAAAGGTCAATTATAAAAAACACAAACGGAAAAACCGCTATTACGTAAACATGTATCGCAGTAAAAACCTTATCCAACAGAATTATCATTCCTCACACGACATAACGTGACATCCATGACTTTTTAGAGTTATGATAAGATAATTTATGATAGGAAATTACAAACTGTCTTCTCAAAGGTTCTTCTCCCGGATGTAACCTGGGGTAGTGATATGGTCAATATGATGGGCAAAATGGCTCTTTTTCGCGAAGCGTTGAAAACTTCAAAGGAAGAGAACGCAGAATGGGAGACTCCGGGCATTTTGGAGAGCAGAATTAGGCTACGGTTACACTGGATGCGTATTCTGACGAGAATAGTAGTCCGAATGCGTCCGAGCTGCTCTTCAGAACTGTCCTTCAGAACAGAGTGGTTAAACTATTGCGAGTTCTGAACATCAGTACGTTTCCGTGTTCTGGTCATAATGGACGACAGTGACGATTTTTATTTAATGGATTGCCCATTGCTTAAGTTATTATTTATGGAAGGTGGCAAAACTACACAAGTCAATGAACTATTCGCTACAAGAAAGGAAAAAGGAGAGCACCGAATGTTGTTCGAAAATCTGTGTACCAATCCTCAAAAGTTTTTTGAGTACTTCAGGATGACCCTTGAAACCTTTAAATAAGGTTTCCAGGTCCAGGGAATTGAGGAGAATATATCAAAGCCTATAACTCAACAAAAATTACAGGGGCGTTACTGTCCCACAATGTGGTTTTTCGTCAGAACGGATGCGAAAAAACAAACTGGTTTGAACGGTGGAAAAGTTCTGACGAATTCGCGCGTGTTCTGAAGAGCCTGTCGGGTCCAAAGTAAACACTTCCATAGCAACTACGTACTTTGATAGTTCTGACGGATTCGTCAGAACTGTTTTCGTCAGAACTCTCATCCAGTGTAACCGTAGACTTAGAAGAGTGGAAAGCTGCTGAAGAGAAGACCGGCTGGTGCAGCAAATGAGAAACACTAGTACTTTATCTCGTTTTCTAGATAAAAATTATATGATAAAAACAGCCTTCATATTTATTAAAACCTAAAAAAGGTGCATTCTTTAACGTTTCAACGAACGTGTCGTTTTATCACAGAACTGTAGGAGAATTAATCAGACCTACCCCACATTCATAAAACAACACGTATTCATGCATTTTGCCAATTAATCGACCGAATTCTCCAACAATTTTGTAAAAACTTTTATCTACAATCTTTCCAAACTCCTTAGTATTTATTGTTTTATAAAAGAACACCCCCTTCCCATGAAAAAACGTTTTTTATGTAATGAAAAACATATTTACATGCACATCAGAATGGACGAAAGTTTCCATGATTTTTTTGGATGAGCTTTTAGCGATATGTAATGGTGTGAGAAAATGGGTTAAATAAACAAGTGATTAACAAAAAATGTTTATTTTTCTCACTGCCATGCACTACGATCTTGAAGTACCCCTAACTTTAAATATCATATCCTCTTGGAAAGTTCATTTATTTGTTCTGTTAAATAAAATCAATGCCCACCATCGGGAGAATTGTTTAGAAAACGCCCGCTCTAGTCATAACTGCTTTAAAATTTACAAAGAACTTAGACAAGACACGGCATTTTTGACTTGCAGAAATGTAACTATAATGAACTAATCCTGACAAAGGTCCGCTGGTTTTTTAAAATTCGCTGTGAGGTGTGACATTTGAAGTCAGCATTATGGATCAAGGCAGACCCAGGAAAGTGTAAACTTCACAATTAGATTGCTGGTGAGGACGTATTTCGCTTTGCGGCCGAATATTCAATACTGAATGAGCTATGTTTTGCCTGTTCTTGTGCAGCTATGTTGAAAGGAGAAAAATGCGATTAATATAGAATGAATTTAGTACTCATATCCTGATGGCGTATTTCCGGTATGCTTGGAGATTTCGGTGCTATTTCATCGGTTCCATCTTGTACTTATACTTTCCTTTTTTGAAAAATGGGCTTGTTTGAAAAACACCGTCACCCCCGAGGGTTGATATAACCTCTAGTGTTGAAAACCGTCGTAAGAAAAATATTGAGTCATTGTTTAAAAAATGTACATTTCTAAAAAAAAAAAAAATATAATAAAATTAAAATAAAAAAGAAGGACAGATAAAATTTGTTTAAATTTTGTTTCAGATTTTGAATTAACATTTCAATTTCGCATATTTCCTCCTTTTGCCTTATTAACATTTCGAAGACTGCCTACCAGTTTGGAAATGTCTTTTATTGAAGGTAAGCTCATTCTTTACGAAAAACCTTTCAAGTTCGTGGAGGGATGGACGTACTCTCATTCATCGTTACGTTCAATTAGCCTCATGTCTGTGTTTAATTGATTTAATTTTAACGATTATTTCCAACATTTTTCAGATGCTTCTTACTATTGCATTATCAAGCTTTTCTTATATAAGGTTTTACTATCTTTGATACAGGTTAAAGAGGGAGGTGATAATAGAATCTTAATAATTTACTGCTAAAATAGTGGTTTCGATTTCGTATTATTATCAGTACCCATTGAAAGGAAGAACCTCAAATCATATCTGAACTTTTGCACCGATTCCTCCGATAAGGGGATATTACATTTATACAAAAGGCGAAATTAATTCGCAATCGGTCTTCTACAAACGGTTACAAATTGCTAATACCTCCTCTGATGGATAAACGCTTCGAGGGACCCGGAAAGAGGAATAAACTTTGATTGCTTACACCGGTATCATTAGTGAACCGAGTTATTAACCGAGGGGTTAGAATGGGAGTACAATAAATCAAATAAACGGCATTTTAGCTCTCTTTCTGTTGAGTCTAATGGCGGAGAAACCTTGATTTGACTGGTTAATCGTAATTTAATGTTCCAACTTTTGCTACAGTCGTGTAACGATTCGTATCATGTCAATATACAGGGCGAGTATAATACCCGCCTTCATTTTGTCTTCCTTATTTTGCATAGAACAGAGATAATTTATTTTTCAGTAAAATCTGAACGATTCGTTTAAAAATATTACGGTGTCAATTTGCGTTTAGGCCTACTGCCACTTTTGTTGTTTCCCGCTTTAACGCAAGTTACCGCAGAACGTCCTGCACAAGCACCACTTTTTACTCCATTTCACGTTATTTTTACATGTTTGCGACGGTGATGAGTAAAACATGCACTACTCTCAATTTTCAAAGGTTGGATCGATTAAGATCTATCGACGACCGAGGAATCTCCCTTTGGAGGCTGAGGGACAACGTCGAGCCAATCCTCAGACCTGGGCGAGCCGCAGAACGTTTATAATAAATGACAATTAATTACGATTTTTAGTTGGGACGAAAACAAGCTAATGGCACGAGAGGGATTCGAACCCACGACCTTCGGCTAGACACGCCGCTGCTCTACCACCTGAGCTATCGTGACCTCGATCCACTCGGATTTCAACCCCCAATCTCAATTTCACCTTACGAGTTTTCCCTCCTCTTGCCATATTTCAAATGTCGTGTAATCGGTTTTGATTCTCGACGACAATTGAAATATGGCAAAAGGAAGGAAAACTTGTAAGGTGAGGTTGAGATGGGAAGGATGGGAAGTTGATGTGGGTTCGAATCTCTCTCGTGCCATTAGCTTTTTTTCGTCTCAACTAAAACCCTTAATTAATTGTCATATATTAATTGGTCGAGCGACCACGAAAATAGTGAATTAATGGTTTACAATAAAACTGAAAAAATATTTACAGAGCCATCCTTTGTCCATGAAAAGAAGAATACCTTTTCGTTTTCTTTTTTGTTCTACACTTCAGTGCTCTCCGAAATTCCAGTCCTAAAGGTATCCATCTTCACATTAACAACCATTTTTAAATAACACAAATAATGAGAAATATGTGACGAAAATCTTTTATATTATAACATTTTTTCTAGACAAAACCCACACGCGGACTACTGTTTTAAACTATTTTAAATTATAGCTGAGAAAGGAAATGGGGTCACATTTTTCAAAGACAGATGTGTTCTTACCAACGTCTAGTGTACTTCAGAGAAGGAAGGATGTTCAAGGAAGGTAAACAAGAAGTACGAGATGGTACTTCGTCAGAAGAACTACATCTTCGGTTCTCATTGGTAAATTTCGGCGAGATCTCATCCTAAAATATTAAAAATATACAAATATTTAAAAAAATTTTGTTATTGCTTAAAAAATCCCTTACATTCTTTTGGTCATTTCGTACAAATATTGTATGGATTATTTAGAGGATTTTACGAAGTTTCTTTAAAAAAAATACTTCATGAAGAAAACCGGATTGCCTAATGCACACATTTTTGTGGGGGTTCTTGTCCAAGTCTTGCCTTCATTGTCTACTTCTTGTTCAATCGATTGAACCTTTCCGAAGATATGACGTTTTTTTTATAAAAGGGATAGTATAAAGAAATAAATAGCAATACAATTGAAATGAAAATATATTTGTTTTGTCAGATTTTTGAGGCAACGTATTTTATACTTTACACATTGTTATATATGTATCATGAAACATCACAAATGAAAAACATACGCTGCCAATATTTGGCCAGTTTACGAAGCATACTTCCACGTAGAGTCCGGTCTATCGTAATCACTTTTTTAAAATACATTTGAGAAAAGTAGGGTTTACATTTTACAGAGAGGGATGTTCTTGCCAACGTGATGAGTACCTCTGAGAGGGAAAGTACTCAAAGCCACAGAATGCCTGTCTCAGAAGATATCAGATTTAGGATGTAGGGTAAACATCATTGTTTATTTAACGTGAGATCATACCTCATAAATTTATTTAAAATACTAATATTACTTATTTTGATTTATTACATTTTTACCTTTACATTTCTTCCATTCTCTTAAGCATATTGATTCGACTATTGAATAGTACATATTGTAGGAAATTAAAAAAAAAAAAAAGGTATTTTATGAAGAAAAGCCAGTTCACATTTGAAAAGAGTACATATTAGAATTATTTTTTTAAAACATTTGTGCATTAAAAAAATGAAGATGTGGTTGACATATAAAAAAAAGCCCTCGGAAAAATTGAAAAAGGTCAACATCTTTTACCAAAATTTTACGCTGTTTTTTTTTTCTGTTCAGTATCTTTTAAATCAAATTTTACTAAAATTTTTAAACCGCTATTAGAAATAAAGGGCTATTTTTTTAAATACGTATCAAAAACTCTCTGGAAAATGTATCTGAAAAGGACCATATTAAAAAAAATTTTTTTTTGCCACTTCACTAAAACAAAATATTAAAAAATCATAATTAGTTTTTCTTATATTTTCCTATATACTGGCCTCTCAGAGGTTCAGAAGGGGCCAATAACTATTTTAAAATTTATTTTATTTGTAGTTATATAAGTAATGTTTATTTTATTAGTTGTACCTTCATAATTTTGATGTAGGTTGTCATTGATATATTGTTTTTACGACACGAATTAAATTGTTGATAACACAAAATTATGCAGTTAGTAAAGCAAAACTTGTGTATGTTTTCATGACCCGTAGCAATTTAAGATCAGATTATTTTAATACTTTATAAGAGCATACTTAATTGTACTGGAACACTGTTGTATAAATTTTAATACAAATTTAAATAAATTTAAAGGTTTTTTAAATCGCCTATTTTATCATTTATACCATGGTTATCGTCGTTGTCGGAAATTAAAAAAAAAACTATCGACAATTTCTAAAAACTTGTTCACTGCTTGAATTTGTACATGCAGTTCCATGATGTTGTAGGCAATTATATTTCATACAGGTTGTCAAGCAACTAACAATCCGACAAATTTTGATTGTTCGAGAATAATTAAATCTATAGGGCCACATAGCCCAAATTGTTGTCAAGCTAACAAATTTGTTTGTAGGAGTTGACCATCCTTTAATATATATATATATATATATATACAGGGTGAATTGCTACTCGTGCTACAAACTTCTCCAGTAGATTCTTCACCCTAAAATGAACAAAAAAGTTCATATTGTCCATGGTCCGATTCTCAACCATTTCAGAGTAATTTCGCTTTTTATCGATTTTGAAAGATATCACGTCCTGGGGTCGGAAAATCGTGATATCTTTTAATCTAAACATTTCTCTGAAAATCTAATAGCACCGTTGAAATTCCCGTTAATTTTTCAATAAGAAGATGACGGTGGCAAAATGTTTGGGCTAATTTTTTGTGTTTTATTTCAGCCAGAACTACAAAAAGAGTGGAAAATTGTGTGAATCGGAAAGTGTATAAAGTAATCCAGAGTTTCTAATTTTAGTCTCAGAAGGCAGCAAATTTGAGAAAAACTACCTTATTTAATAACGCTTCCAACGCACTCGTCATTTTCTTATTTAGTGGTTGTGAGACCAAGATGTTGATGACAAAAAGAGAAAAAATGGTGGTTCAAGGATTGCTAATGTTTGAGAGTTCAACTTTTTAGATTGGAAAAAACATATACATAGAAACTCACCAATAATTTTTAAAATTCATTTATTTTTATTCATTTTAGTTTTTGTTCAAATTGAAAACCGTTCTCCGAAATACACAAACGTGCCCGTTTTCTCATACTTCCAACTGTCACACCAAAACTGAGAACACGTCTAAGTTTTTCAGCAGCGGTGAAGATCCTTGCTCTCAAATCGTCGACGTTTGTCACTTCAGTGCGATAGACTAGTTCCTTGAGATATCCCCAGACGAAGTAATCCATGGGGTTAAGATCAGGAGATCTTGGTGGCCATGGAACTGTCCCACCACTGTCCATGTTTCGAATGTTCGATTCAAATACGCCTGAAGTAATCTAGAGGAATGTGGAGGCGCACCATCGTGCTGAAAAATTATGTTTCGTCTCAATTGTAAAGGAAGGTCCTCCAGCAAGGTGGGCAGCATGTTTTGGATAAAATTTAAATAAATTGGGCCAGTTAATCTTGCCGGAAAATCTAAGTAGGGACCGATGAGGACATTTCCAATAACTCCCGCCCAAACATTGATTGAAAAACGTCTTTGGGAATGTTGCTGACGACTTGCATGTGGGTTTTGATGGGAGTATTGGTGCAGATTATGGGTGTTAAATACACCGTCTCGGGTGAAATTTGATTCATCTGACCACAAAATTCGATGAAAGAAGTGATGTTCCTCAGTGTACAAGCCAGCAACAAAATTCCTTCCTACGATAATTGTCACCAGTATGCAATACTTGAATCTTTTGAACGTGGTAGGGATATAGTTTTTCCTTTTTCAAAATTTCACACACCTTGAATTGGGAGATCCCGAATGCTCTCGCTGTCTCTGGTTGAGCCATTACCCGATCGATCACCGTTTGTTCCAAACCAACATCAGTTTGCTGATTACCTAATTCGCGTAAATTTGTGGGGAATCTACCTGTTCTACGGAGACATTCGTGGAGCCTAATGAAAACACCGATACTAGGTAAACGTCAGTGAGGATATTTATTATATTATGAAGATTAAAATGGTTTTAATTACTAGATTTGAAGACTCCTTTTTATTGCTTCATGCGACTTTTGAACCATTTTGTTCTGTAAAATATGTTTCACAAAATGTTTATTAAAAACAATCATTTTGAGCAATTGGTTTGTAGACTCTCCTTCTCATTCAAAGGAAAAATGCAATAAAAATTTATAATGAAATTGAAGGGATAACTAATTTTTATTATTATTTGAACAGTTTCACTTCCTTTATATTAAAGTTAAACTTTACGATTCTTGTTTGTATTAAGATGGAAAACAATTTCTTATAAAGATCAGAAGGCTTAAATGTTACAGCGATAAATTCTCAGTTTAGGACATATTCTTGGTAAAATTAGTAGGGGGTCTAGGCGCCTTGGGCCCTTCTATAATCCAATGAAAGGGCAATCTCGGCTCCTCTATCATAACGAGTCCTCTCGCCCAGTTTTATCTCTTCATAAACCAATATAATCCTGGGCGCAGTTGAAGAAAGAGAATTTTAATATTACGATTCTTTTGCTTAATGACATGCGATAGTATTTAATAAGAATTTTACTTTTTTTCAGGAAGAGGGATTCATTGAAGATCAGGTCTGTTTAATCGATCGTTTCGTCATATTTTTATTATATTGTATTAAAATAAATCTAATGGATCTTTGTACATAATTTGTTACATTCAGAAAGAACAACAAATTTTGAAAGAAATACACACAAAGATTAGTGTTAAAATGTTTAAATAATAAGAAAGCGACCGTTTGTAAGTGGCGAAACAGCTTCAACCACACGTGTCACACGAAGCTAAGTACATCATAATTAATTATTCATCAAGTATTAATCTGACTCATGAAATGCAACCGCATTATGCCCGTAAACTTATCCAAATCCTACGACTTAAATGGGCGTTGTGAAGTCCGGCTATTCTCTCTCTCTCTGCTAGACTGATTTTGCAACTTGCGCCACCAGTGGTTCATTAGTCGCAAAAAACTTTCTTATAACGACAGTTGTGGCATTTTGTTGTATTCAGTTAACTCTATGTAAAATAGAAATTATTTAGAAGTGTTAGATTCTCAATATTTTTCACTTTTCGTATAGTAATAATTATTACCAGGGAATGCAGTGGTGCGTTGTTGTAGCGTCCTATTCGTATTTGCCAACCTAGTGGTTCTGGGTTCAATCCAGGTACAATCCATGACTTCTTAGTTGGTCATACTAGAAAAAAAGTATTGCATTTTGGTTATTACTACTCCTTTCAACAACTCAATAGGTTGTTAAAATTGAATTACATTAATTACAAATTACATTAATTTTTACTCACATGACACTATTCATTTTTAGTTTTCATTAAATATAAATTTATACATTGTAGCGTGGGAAACTAAAACTTTTAATTTTATTTTTCATTTACTTGCGACATGTTATTACATATACAAAATATATTTTATTAAATCCAAATTAGTGGTCTATCGGCCAAATTACTTCTTGCAATTAATAAATCTATTTATGTAAGGTGTTTGGTTGAAATGAAAAAGTTAGTGCAACGAGCGGGAATCGATCCTACGACCTTCGGCTCAATGCGCTGCTGCTCTACCATTTGAGCTATCGTTACTTCGATCTCTCCGGACACCCACTCCCTATCTCAACTTGCAAACTTTCGAATTTTCACTCCTCTTTCCCATTTTTCAAATGTTGTGTAATCAGGATTCGATTGTGGGCGACATATGAAGTCGCTACGGGGAGCTGTTAGCGAAGTTATATTTCGTTTTAGTTATTAAATCCATTGTATTAGTGGAACCCACGATCTTCGGCTCAATACGCCGCTGCTCTCCCACTCGATCTATCATAACTCCGAAAATTATGCTAAGCATGATGTAGGAAAAACGGGTTTCATCATTCTTTCCGCCACAAGTTCATTATCACTGTTAAAATTGTAAAAGTTGAATAAATTTATTATTCTTTAGCATATGGAATGATGGTTGGATTGGGGTAGTCATTTTATACAAAAATTTATCCAAAATGTAGAACTGCCAGTGACCGTAGAAATGGCGAGGTTTTGAGGACCAGGATAGGAAGAAGCTTCCAATTGCAGAACTTCTATTCCCCAGTCCAATAGGACTGCGTGTACATTTGGTGTCGCTGTCATCGCCCATGATAAAATATGATTCATATTTATTGCAGTGAAACGTATAACTTCAAATTTCAAGTTATAGGGGGCAAAAAGGCTTGAGGTTCAATATAAATACTAAAAATCAGTCCGTGTTACACCAGGAGATCAATAAGCCACAGATTTTTTTCGTGAAAAATATCATCAAAGCTCAGGTCAAAACAAAAAACAACCAAAAAAAAAAAAAAAAAAAAAAAAAAAAAAAAAAAAAAAAAAAAAAAACGGAAAAACTTCTAACTGATGATAGCTCTTTGTCTGCACTGTGAAGTCCGTATAGCCCTGTCTCTATCTGATTTTTTGAGTGTGAAGTAAAATTAAAAAAAAATCTCTCATAAATAATTCAAAAGAAAGTGTCTTTTCACGAATTCCGGCATCTGGAAGATAAATAATGACATTTATTTGTGGAGCTCTTGCCCAAAGGGTATATTCGTTCTCCTTTAAAACAAAGCTTGTATCTTCAACTCCAGATACTGAATCTTAGGACTTGAAGTTGCAAAGAGTACTCTTTTCCTCATTATGATTGATTCATCATCAAGCAAATTTTTGTTATTATCATAAACCGATAAAGGTCATCTTCACTGTCACTTCTTTTTCAATGCTACCTACCAATGAAATAGAGACCTCTTCGACGATCTGACACCTTTTACAATAGAGAAAATCAAAATAAATAAATATTAAAAAAATTGAAGAATTTGTTTTTTTTAATTTTACATGCACAGTTATTGGGTTGTCCGGAAAATAATGCAGGATTTTGGTATTAAAAAAAAAAAAAAAAAAAAAAAAAGAAACTAGTTACTTTAAAGCAATGTTCTTTAATCAAAATAATTTCCCATACTCTCAATACATTTCTCCCAACGTGTTGGTAACTTATTAATTCCGTCTGAGTAGAATTCAGAATTTTTAGAATTGATAAAGTCAATAAATGCATTTTCCAGTTCCGTTTGATTTTTGAATATTATGTGTTGTAAGTAGTGGTCCAGGTGTCTAAAAAAATGGTAGTCAGTAGGCGAGAGGTCCGTAGAGTAGGGTGGGTGAGGCAAAGTTTCATAGCCAAGCTCCAATAATTTTTGTGACGTTACACGTGACACATGTGGTCGATCGTTGTCATGCAACAAACTTTTCCACTTTTCCAATCGCCTTGAGGTGGTCAGCGACGGTCGTTTTACTGACTTTGAGTTGCTCTGCAAGTTCTCGAACAGTTGTTTTGGGGTTTTCTTCCACCACTGATCGCAGAACATCATCATTAAGAGAGGAAGGCCTTCCACGACCTTCTTCATCTTCAAGGCTGAAATCTCCCTCCCGAAATTTTTTAAACCACCTTTGCACAGTGCACTCATTAACACAACCCTCGCCCCAGACTTGGTTAATGTTTCTAGCCGTTTGGGCTCCGCTTCGGCCGAGTTTAAACTCGTAAAAGAAAATCGTACGAAATTCTCGCTTTGACATTATAAGGATGACTGAATTATTTCCAAGTAGCGGAATACTACAGAGGTAAACAAACAATATCATTTGGAAGAGAATTAATAAGTGTTGACATTCATACAAATGAGTAATCCTGTAAACGTAAACAGAATATTTTATATAGATTTTTTTTAATGAAAACTTAAAATCCTGCATTATTTTCCGGACAACCCAATAGTTTCGAGAGGACTAAGATTCTAAAGGTAACGTGTTTTATCTTTCACACATTTTTGCATAATCACTAATGGGAAACTTTTCCACCACTACACTTTCGGATAGATAAACTACGTGGGGCCCGCTAATATTTATTTTTCTTCTTTTCAATATAAATTTTAGAAAGTTGAGTTACATTTGTCGGAGACGGTGAGTACTTGCCAACGTGTTGAGTATTTCTGAAAAGCAAGGTACTCACATCAAGAATTTCGAGATGCGTGAAGGCACTTTGTTGAAAGAATAATAGTGTACTTGACGTAGATGGAGAAAATGTATTGTTAAATTAAAAAGGAAAGTACTCCAAAGTAAAAAATCCATTTTATTTGTATTGTGTTAAACATTCCCTATATTCTCTTGGTCATTTTGATACAAATATTGTATGTGGTATACTTACGGAAATACCTTTAAAAAATATCCTTTAAAAAAAAACAAATCTGAGTTTGAACCGAATACATTTTGCAATTAATTTGTGGACAAGTAAGTAACATTTATCTTCCTTCCTGTTCGGTTCATTGACTCAGAAATAGAAATAAAATTACGAGACCTCCTAGTAGGCTTCTGGCCTTTCTCTGGTGGATCAGGGGGAGTCACCCACCCACCTCGATGAGCGAATCCGAGGTTGAGCTCTAGACGGGCCCCATCGACTTCTTTGGTCATTTCGGCGCCGTTACGTTCACTAACACTGTTCATTCTCAGACTCATTCATACAATAAGTACATACATATGCCTATTTGTACCCAATCACACATGCATATCCTCTGTCTAGAAGCCGGGGTCGGACGATTCTCGATATTCCGCGTCGACCCGGCTTAGCGGAGCAGCTGTGGAACCTTGAAACAATATTCTGCACCGCCGCGCAGCTCCTGTTCTAACATAAACTACATCTAAATTTTAGCCTATGAAATAAATATCCTACCATTTACAACCCATTATCCCAATATCTCTTAAAAACCTAAAATATTTTTCCTTAAATTCGCTGCCACCTCGAGCATTCTCCTATAATCCGGCGGCATTCCATTTCGGTCCCTATACGGGGCCAAGGTGCGACACCTCTTCGACACGTGCAACACCTTCAGTCTGTCAACTTTGCATGCTGGGCACCTCGGTCGACTCGCCTGACCAACTGGTACCCGTTTGTCGCACTTGTGAACCCGATCCGCAAGCGCGTCAGGGCAACGTTTTCCCTTCGAGATATGCCTTCTGGGCTCACGGGTTGACACTGGACTTGACGGACACTAGTGCAACGACGCATCCACTTGTCTAATATTAACACATTTTTTACTTTTTTCTTAGCCTTGCCAAGCCGAATCAGGGTGCCCTCAACATCATCACGGTGAGGAACGAAAGTAGGTCCGCTCTCTCTTTCCCTTCCAGTGGGACGTGCCCTGGAATCCAGGCTAAAACCATCCTTTTCCCGGTGCGCACTTCATATTTCAATTGGATTTTGCCGACCAGGTCTATTGACTTATTTTTCGTTTTACTTATAATTAATTTATGCAATCAAAAGAAAAATTGAAAAATCAACAGTTTTTATTAAAATTTCAATAATTTGTAAAACGTTTAATCGACCAACGTTTTGAAACTATTAGAAATAAAATTCCCATTGAATTTTTCGAATATCTATCATCGAAGATCTGGAAATTGTGAAATGGAGACGTATTTCGATCCCTCTTGAACCCTTTTCAAAATTTCTGTAACTAATATTTATTTTTCAAAACGAAATTATATAACAAACAGTAATAATCAATAAGAAGTACATGTTCAGTAAATACCGCACAAAATAATAAAACACGAAGCTATTATCGTTTGGGAGAAAAAAAAAAGAGTTGAAAAGACAAGTGATTTCCGCACAAGTTTACAAATCGTAGATACAGTCTGTCCTTAAATCTTACAGCTTGGCATTAAAAATACCGTGGTAAACACGTTTCATTGATATAGTTTTTTATTTGTTGAGGGGCGAGGGAACTTCACCCTACTGTAAAAGGACGAAAAATTCCAGATTTTGACTGAAGAAAAAAACGATTGAAAGATCAGTTATTTTAAGCAATACAAAATAAGTTAAATTCAAAAAATTACCTAGTCTATATAAAGGTAACGCAGTCATCTCCTTAAAATATTAAATTAGTCCTAGATTAAATCTACAATCTATTTCAACGGAGGAATTAACCCAAATGCCACCAGGGATGTAAATGATATGTTAACATTTGAAAGTTCGGAAACACTCGAAACTTTTCGCTATCTACTATCTGCGTTAGCCAACACGTTTCGAATTGGAAGTGTTTTCTCGCCGACTTGGGCGAGGTTTCCAATAATCGCCCCACTGCGCTTTACTAAGCTTCTTTCTATTTATAACGTCTTCGGTCCATGTACTACTCAAGAGTTGATAAAAAATTTTTTATGTTGTTTCTGTAAGAGAAATATTCAAAAATTTATGGGAAAGTTACAGAATTTTAATTTTAATTTTTCAATAGTAGTAAGACATTAGATAATTAATAAAAAAAATAAATGACGTCCTGACGAGTATATAAATAGTGCAACTGTTTATGTATGGAATCCCTATTATTTTGTATGCTGTCCGTTTAATTGTAAAAATAAGTAGGGTTCTAAATGCAATTTTTCAGAGTAAATTATATTATCATTTTAATATTTTGACGCGGCAAACCTTTTGTTTTCCCCAAACGTAATAATCCTATTTTTTTACACATTTTGAAAGTCCTATCCATTCATAAAACGGGATAGTAGAAACTCAAAAAATAGTTGGACGTTCTGAAGATCTTGGATTTTTGCCTTAAAACTTAGTTTCAATTTATTATGTTATTTGCTTATTGATTGTGGTGTATAAAATTAGATTTTAAAAAATCAACACGAATCAATTGTTATTTTTCATTCTATTGAATTTTTAATTTTTTCCGTTTAATTAAATAGTAACACGATAAATAGAATTTATCGAGTCCTGAAGGTAAACTTCAATATGATCAGAAAATATTGACGATTTTCGATGAAAATAACCTTTCAACCATTTGTCAAAAATCATTCTTATAATATCGATTTGATTTGTAGATAATAATCCTTCAGAACATGATAATGTTGTTGTTTAAAGTTAAATTTAAAAAACCAACATAAAACAACTTTCATTTTTCATTCTATTGAATTTTTCATTTTTTCCTTTTAATTAACTAGTAACACGGTAAATGGAATTTATCTAGATCTGAAGGAAAACTTCATTATGTCCACAAGAAATCGATAAAAATTTGTGTTTCTTGTATAATTTTTTATGAAAATGACTTTCGAAACACTTGACAAAAATCAATCTTAAAACTTTATCGATTCATTTTGTAGATGGCGGTGTTTTCCTTCAGAACTTGAAAAAGTTAATTTGTTTAAAGTTAGAATTAAAAAATCAACACAAATCCATTTTTCTTTTCCATTCTTTTGAATTTTTTACTTTTAAACTAAATAAGGGTTTTAGTCGAGATAAAAAAAGGCAATGGCACCAGAGGGATTCGAACCCACAATCTTCGGCTCTCGCTGCTCCGCCATTTGAGCTATCGTGACCTCGATCCACTCGGACACTAACTTCCCATCTCAACCCCTCCTTTTTGAATTTTCCCTTTTTGTGATTTTTTTGTCTCAACTAAAAACTTTAATTAATTGTAATATATTAATTGGTCAAGCGGACTACGAAATTAATAAATTTTTACTTTTAACTAAATAGTAGAGGAAACTTCAATATGGCCAGAAGAAATTGATGATTTTTTTTTTTGTTGTTTCGTGCATCATTTTTATGAAAATAACTTTCGGAAGTCTTGGCTTGAAGGTCTTGACTTGAAGACTAAAATCATAATCAAAATTTCATCGATTCGTTTTAGAGATAGTAATGTTTTCCTATAGAAAATTTTGTTTAAAATTATATTTAAGGAAGCAACATAAATTTTTCATATTTTTGTGTGGTGATTATAGTGATAATTATTTAGAAATCTCAATAAAGGTCGAAGCGTTTGTAGGATAAAGAAAATGTTTTTCTGAAACCTACATCATATCAGATCGCATCTCACGATTTCTAAATAATTTTCATATTTTGTTCAATTAAATATTAAGTTTTTCCTTTTACTTACTAAGCTTATTATAAATTGAAATTATAGTTCGGGATGAAAATTTAAATATCTACACAACGATTTGATCAGGTTTCAACTTCTGATATTATTTTTTTTTTTCAGAATAGAAAGAACCGATGAAAAACTTTCAAAATACGTGAAACAAATTAGTGAATTACATTTGAGAAGAAAATAGATCATATGGTCGGCTTTACTGGCACGTTAAAATTCTAAAAGCACCAGCAGATAGCAGTAAAAAAAATTATCTTTTGAACGTTTGTCTCCCTAGGGAGTTTTAAGGATTTGTTCTTTTGGCACTTAAGTTTTCTTCCGTTTTGCAGATCTCTGACGTGAAAGATGTTCGTTATTACAGATTTCTTCTCAGGGATAAGGTATCATAATTTACGTGGTTCAAGAACGGTTTTCCTAGGAGCCATAGTTTATTCTTGTTAATGAAATGGAGTTGCATACGATATGTTCTGTCCTTTCAAGGTCCGATTGCCGTTGGTCATTAAATTGGTAGTCATGTTTTTTCGAGACATATTTAACTGGAGAATTTTGAGAACTATACGTAGCTTTACAATAAAATAGGCAGCATAAAAATGAAAGATCACGTATTTTATAACAACTCACACGGTATAAATTATATACTGTACACCTCAAGTTCTTCAGAAACCATAATAATTATAAGTAGACATTACTCACAATTTGTAAATTCTTCTGACAATAGTTGATAGATATAAAACATCTTAATTTTACAAGTTACGTGGGGTATAGGTAGGTAGCCTCTGGTGACAGATTTTTTTGGACAATGACGTAAAGGTTTCTTGTTATAAAATTGTACCGATATTATAGTTTAACCATGCTAAAGCAACATTGGGCAACCATTTGCCCAATTAGTGTATTTAGAAAAAAGGAAAATGAGCGGGGCCCCGTACAGATGATCAAATCTGTTGAGCTGGTAATTCAAGAGAATTGAAGAGAGAGCTTTAACTCTTTAATTAACCGAATTGATATTAAATTATAATGTGATCAAAACAATAAAATAAAATTATGATTTATCAAATTTTATTACACAAAAACCATTAATGTTGTGTAGCGCAATCACTTCGGCAATATTTATATTATGGAGCCTTTTTTAATATGCTCCCTTTATATTTAATTCATCTTGCTTTTCACGTAATTGACTTATTACATAATTACACGTGTACTTCCCCCTAAAATAATTAAAGAAAAATCAATATCCCGTTTTACTGTTTGAATATACAAATATTTTTTTATGCCTGTTTTCTTCGGACACAACGCTTAAAGACCGCGAGCCTAGCAGCTCCATTCGGTTCACAATGGAGACAAAAGCGTTGACATCTGGCAAAGGTGGCATCTTCACATTAAATCATACAGACGGATACGAGGAACAGACGGGATATACCCAGTACTATTACAAAATGGTAAACCATACAAATCCCCCTACTTGTGAAAATATACAGAAGCTGCCTAGCAATGGGATACATCCCAAGCGCATGGAGAACTGTAAAAGCAGTTTTCATTCCTAAAGTTGCTAGTAAGAACTAAACAGACGCAAAATCGTATAGACCTATTAGTCTAACATCCTTTCTACTCAAAACACTTGAAAGGCTTGTTGAAAAGCATATAAGAGACAGCTCCGTAAAGGAAGAACCCCTCCATAAAAATCAACATGCCTACCAGAAAGGAAAATCATGTGAATCAGCACTACACCAACTAGCAATACAAATAGAAGATTCACTGAACAACCAGGAAATAGCACTAGGAACATTCCTGGACATTGAAGGAGCATTCGACAATTATTACGAAGCAATGGATACATCACTCAAACAGCGCGGAACAGACGGGACGAGCTGTAGATGGATTGAATCAATGCTAACGAGCAGGAAAGTGCAGGTCTCCATGTTCCACGAAGAAGTTAAAGCAGTGGTAGCGAGGGGGTGCCCGCAAGGAGGAATACTCTCACCTCTGCTGTGGAACGTAGTAGTGGACGACCTCATATGCAAACTAAATGAAAGCGGAATCTATGCCCAAGGCTATGCAGACGACATCGTCATACTATTCAGGGGAAAATTCGACTCAACATTAAAAGAGCTCACCCAAAGAACACTAAACTTGTTGGAACAATGGTGTTCAAACGGGGACTTAGAGCAAACCCCTCAAAAACCACCCTAATCGCCTTCACCAAAAAAAAAAAAAAAAAAAAAAAAAAAAAAAATGGTAATACAAGGATTACGTTTCTATAACGAAATGTTGCCCTTAAAAATGAGGTGAAATACCTAGGAATAATCTTTGACAAGAAACTATCCTGGAACCCATACCTTCAACATACAATAGCCTGGGGCACACAAACCCCACTTCCTAGTACCCTTGCCACCATTCCATTCCATTCCAACCCTTTCGTCAAACCGGCTTTTTAGGCAAGATTTTCCGTTTGTCAAAAGGGCCTAAATTGAAGAAAGTTCCATATATTATTTCAATTGTAAATAGAGCCCTATTACGTTTTATTGCCTGATACCAGGATAAATAAATTGAGAAAACCTTACGGTTTATTCTTTCTAGTTACACTTTATAATGTATTTGAAGTAAGTCACTTTTTTTTTCAACTGCATTCTTGTCATTGGGATAAAATTGAAAAATCTTATTTGGTGTTAAATTCACTAGTTTCGTGGTCCGCTAAACGAATTAATATCTTTCAATTAATTAAGTTTTTCAATTGAGATAAAAAAAGTAAGGGTCACGAACGGGATTCGAACTCACGATCTTAGGCTAGATACGCCGGTGCTCTACCATTTTGATCCGCTAGGACACCAACTTCCCCTCTCAACCCCGCCTTTTGAAATTTCCCTCGTTTTTGCCATTTTTTAAATGTCGTATAATCTAATTGATTCTCGGCGACAAATGAAATGGCCACGGAGAGCTTTAGTGAAAGTATTCATTTAAACTTACTAAATTCACTAGTTTCTTGGTCCGATTGACTAATTAATATCATTCAATTAATTATGATTTTTAGTTGAAATAAAATCCGCGTATATAGCAGAATATCGTGTGTTCGAAACCCGCTCAAGACACTTAATTTTGTATCTCAACTGAAAACCTTAATTAATTGAAAGTTATTTGATATTATGACAATAGAGATTATTATTGCACATAATTAAGCCCAATTAGTGTTAAAGTTTATTCAATACACCTGTAATTAGATTTCAAGTTTTATCACCGATCTACCCATTGTTCAGTATTGTGTATTCATAGAAGGTTATTCATTTGAAGAATTGTTTCTTTTATAAATAAATTAGGAAGATTTTGTTTTTCATTTTGCAAATTAGTTTAATGAAGTTTAACTTATACTTCATTGAAATGGAAATTGAAATCAGCCCAACCACGGCTGTCCAGAGATGACCCTTCAAGTTTGTCGTGCACTATCCCTTGGTGGAGATGTATTGAGAACAGCTGCGACTGCTGATTATCGACCAGGCACAAGTTGTCGCAGGTCAATTCGAATTTTCCTTCACTATCGCAAACAGAAACTTTACGAGGCTTTAGAATAGATTTCAGTAGTTTCTAAAATATCACCGATTTATCACAAATAGACGTTCTTCTAAAAATTTTTTGAGTTGAAATGTACATCCATTTGGGCAATTCTAAACTATTTTTATTCTTTTGACAGCTTCAGCAAGTAGTGTTTAATTGAATTAAATATATTAATTGAATATATTTTCTTTTGAATCATATTCTGTTAAAATTAAAAGATTGTTCATTTTTTTAGTGATGAGGTACAATTAGTTTGACCAAACTACGTTTACAAGGTAGCTCGTTTGCTATAACATTCCCTGAACAGCCATCCAGGCAGCGCGATAATTTCCTGTACATTCACGAAAATTATACCCACTATTCCACTCGGTGAATTATGAGGGGGTCATAATTTCTCATTAAACTAACTGGGTGTTCTAACTCTTAACAATAATGAGTAAATTTACAATCTAATAAGAATGCTAAGCTTGTTTAGCAAAATGATGTTCGTTTGACAAAAATCTATATACGTATATCTATTATACACA
Organism: Cimex hemipterus; assembly: GCA_039619505.1. Lineage (NCBI taxonomy): Eukaryota > Metazoa > Arthropoda > Insecta > Hemiptera > Cimicidae > Cimex > Cimex hemipterus. The sequence goes on from CM077100.1 coordinate 10,285,215, forward strand.
GGGCTTTCAAATTTTACTGTATGTCGTATTTGTTCCTACATGAGACTTCATAAATATAAACACTTGAAGAAATTAAAAGAAAGAAGGAATAAGTGGAATAGACGAACCTTAGTGAGCCACGTTACCACGTTAAATTAAAAACTGGATGTGAAAGATGAAAACGGGGAAAAATCCTCCTCCTCAGGCCTTATGAACCTTCTCATGAAGATTAGGCTCGAGTAGGGTATGGGGATTTATTTTCATTGAGTTTGAGTGAACCTCAGCTGATGTGTATCTTGCTAGTTGCCACTATAAATTTTATCTATATTTCTTTTCATTTTACTTTTTATGATTTTGGGTAATATGATCCCAATGTTTTCAAGATAGAAGAGGGAAGCCATCCCGAACTAAATTTATAACCGCTTAATACCTTTAATTAAATAAATATATCTGCATAAAATAAATAAATATGTTTCTTTATATTTGATGTCCACAAATTTTCAGGCTTAATGTTTTGAACCATTAGAAACGGTTTTTTGATCATGAACAGGTTCGCTTAAATTTGGACCTAACTCTTGTAGAATTGGGTTTTAGGTCTTCTCGTTTCGCCTTCAAAAAGCAGCCTTTTTGTGGCGCTCGTCTTCGTCGGTATCACGTGCAGTGTATGTAGGACCTTTAGAATTTGAAAAGAGACGCAAAGTAGTTGACATGACAAGTCAAGTTTTGCGTGGCCCAGAAGGTCAGAAGCACCCATTTGCGCTTTTCTTAATACTTGGTAAGTATTCGTAGGTGAGCCATCCTTTAGCGCTTTTCTTCCATCCAAATTTTTATGAATACATAGAGTAATCTTTTTGGGATATTCCTCATATGTTCCAGCTCGTGTTCTCTTACCCGTTGTAGGTTTCGCAGTTGTCCAATTTTAATTTTCTTTATGGCAACTTTGTTTTGGAGAACTATGTCGATCTCAGCGTAGGCGATTACTTGGAAGGCGTGCGTCGGCGTCGTCCTGTACGGTTTGCTGCTTCTTACTAAGGCCTTACTTTGATTTTGTCATAGAAAGAGAAGCTTTTAGTCAGACTTTTTAAGTGTTGTACCCAAGCTGTACCTCCATATATAGCTGTCGGTAGCTATACGCCCTTGCAAACAGTCGCAAAGGCTGTTGGGCTCATACTCCTCAGTCCTAATATAATGCATTCTCTTTTTCATTTGTTCAAAGCTATTGGATAAAAAGAAGGTCAGTAGAATTAATATTTTTTGCCTTATGATATTTGTGCCCATTGTATCGGTCAGGTATTCCTTGTACCTATCTCTGAACAGTAGGTACACTTTCCCTCGTCCATGTTGCCTCTGGATTTGAATTTCAAGGATTTCTTGAATGTACGATGATGCTTGGATAGAATTCATTTTAGAAAACAAAACAATGGTAATACATTATCAACGTAGTAGTGAATTTTTAGCCGTATAAAAATGTGAGCTTGCAGGATGGGACCAAGAATTGCTCCTTTTGAGACGCCCGCGTGTGTCGTTCTGATATCGAAGTATTCATGAGGTGTAGGTACATTTTTTAATTCATTCAAATGTTCAGAGCGGTAAAGTCCAAGGAAATGGATTGACATTCTTTGGTCGCAGTTCTTCAACAGAGCACCAGTGAGGAGCTGTTTAAAATAACAGATCTATGCATCTTTACGCAAGGCGGACAGTTTTAACATAAAATATAATGTGTAGAGATTAGTGACCGTTAACGGATAATTATTCAAATATCGTGAGATGCTGTCTGGTGTGATGTAGGTATCAGAAAAACATTTTCTTTATCGTGCCAACGTTTCGATCTTTTATTGAGATCATCTTCAGGGCTCAATAAAAGATCGAAACGTTGGCACGATAAAGAAAATGTTTTTCTGATACCTACATCACACCAGACCGCATCTCACGATATTTGAATAAATAAAATATAATTAATAAATAGCAAACAAAATTACTCTTTTTTTTAATTTCTCAAACCTTTTGTCATAACCTTGTCATTTTTTGACCAATTTAAAATCCGATTGCTCCATTCTTATCTGCGTAAACAATCCTTTAAATTGAGGTGGCAGGGTATGCAGAGTCGGATTTGAAACGTTGAAATTGAACTGGGCCTAAGTTACCCTGTATACTTTTTCTGCAAAAAAGGCAAACATACAAAACTAAACTAAAAAATATTAAAGACGTATTTTTTTGTAGCGTCATTGGTGCAAAAGAAATCGAACTGGGCCATCAAAAACGTACACCCTATGGAAGATGGGACAAAGAATGATCCTTGTAACGAGACGCCTGATATTTGAGTACATTTCGCATATCACTCTCAAGTAGCGGACAGTTAGATAAATACCTGGGTAGGTCATAATAAGTGGCCAGAAATTGTTAAAGTTGATAGAAGATTCCTGGTTGCCAGAACTGTCAATAGCAATACCAAAATTAGGAACTACCTGGACAATACTATTTTTTCTCTAAAGTAGAGAAAATGGTGTCAGTAGCATTATTGCTAATCATGGATTGACGAGTAATAAAAGAAATATTAAAAATACCATAAAATAAACTATTTCAGATATATGAGGAGCGACCGTTAGCCGACGATTATTCGGAGATGGTGGCATAGGTTTTAGAAAAACATTTTCTTTATCGTGCCTACGTTTCGATCTTTATTGAGATCATCTTCAGGACCTGGATTTTTTTGTTTAAATTTAACCAATACATATAAGATGTGAAGAAAAGTGAATTTATTCGATGCAAAAAAATATATTTAGTATTCAACCTTTTTTCCCAGGCCCTGAGGATGATCTCAATAAAGATCGAAACGTTGAAGAAAATGTTTTTCTAAAACCTACGTCACACTAGACCGCATCTTACGACCTCCCAACAATCTTGTTTTAGATATATTTGATAACTTTTCTCTATATTTCAGAGATTTTAAGAAAATAATTACACAATCTTATACTATAACCTGATGTTGTTAGGCTTTTATTTATTTATAAGGGTAACAGATTTCAAAACAGGCACGGGAACATAATATAACCTATATAATTGAATTCTCCTTTTAACAAGTCTTCGGATATCAGAAATTGACTCTGAGATTTCTAGATTTGCAAACAAACGAGAATCTCGTCTCGACAAACGGCAATATCAAAGTTATCCGTCTTTGAATACCTGAGCCATGTTAGTAGTGCGAAGAGAAAAAAATACCTCGGAAAATTGTAAAAGATGTATTTGTTATATCACCATCAGGTATGTTCATATCTATCGTTTAAATTGAATTATTAAACAATTATCGTTTTTTGTTTAATTAAATTTTATAATACGTTCATAAATATTTAATGACCTTTTTATTAAATTTATTGTCTAAATTTTCGTTTTGCTTCGCTTTCCAAAACAGATAAATCTTTGTGGTACTGTTCCCGTAAGATCCTGCGATGTAAGGACCACACGCCACCTATACGTAGTATTGTAACAACGTTTGGGCAAAATTCAATTCCGACATTGCTAAATTGTTTTCAGAGCATCTTTCCACAACTTTTACTGCTCACCATGACAAACTTGATCATGACCATCAGCTTAACATTGAAGACGACGTGAATGTCCCCTTGCAACTCTCTTATCCTCCTAAAGCATTTACTCCATCAGACATACGACACACTATTAAACAACTACCATCGCGAAAAGCTCCAGGTTATGATCTAATTACAAAACAAATGTTACAAAATTTTCCCCACAGAGGTTTGCTATACTTTACATTGCAATGGAAGTTCTCTATAATTAAAATGATTCATAAACCAAATAAACCTTCTGATCTTCCAAATTCCTATCGACCCATTAGTCTCCTTTCTATCCTTGTCAAAATACTAGAAAAACTACTTATCCGACGATTACTTCCATTAATTGAAAATTCTAAAATTATTCCAGATCATCAGTTTGGGTTCCGCACATTTCACTCGACAACTCAACAATTACATCGTGTTGCTGACTATATAGCCTCTTCCCTCGAACAAAAACAACATTGCCTGGGAGTCTTTCTTGATTTAGAACAAGCCTTCGATCGAGGCTGGCACTGTGGCTTTCTTTGAAAATTAAGGAGCATCCTCCCTCATGTGTACCATCTTATACTCAGATCTTATCTGACGGTTCGATTTTGTCGAGTCCGTCAGGGAACTGAATTCTCACCTTACATACGCATAAGGGCGGGCGTTCCTCAGGGAAGCATACTTGGCTCTTTTCTATTTTCCATATACACTGGAGATATTCCTACACACGTTAACATTTCGATACACACATTCGCTGGTGATTCAGCAATTCTTACACGCAATTTGGACCCCTCAATTAACGCTCAGCAGTTGCAACAACACCTAAATGAATTAACACTATGGTTCACAAAGCGGAGAATAAAGGTTAACCCTGGGGGCGTCGGTGGCCGCGAGGTTTCGTCTTTGACACGGCTCTCATCACTGTAAGGTCAAGGTCCCGGGTTCGAATCCAGCGGCCCTGCATTCGAACCCGTCATATTTACAAATGGGCTTTTTCTTTTTTTCAAAAACACCGGCACCCTGAGGGTTTATATGACCTCTGCTGTTGGGAACCCTCGTAAAAAAAAAAAAAAAAAAAAAAAAAAAAAATTTAACCCAACAGATCAATTTTACCCTACGTAAAACTGTCTGTCCTACGGTGAATATAAATGGAATTCCACTTACCTTGTGCGTTATGTTGGACTTTTCATTGATAAACGACTGACTTGGAATCCCCATACAAGACGGAAAAGACAGCAAACAAACCGACTTAAACAGACTTCTCGACTCACGATCAAAATTAGACCTCGAAAACAAACTCTCTGGGCGTACGGTTGTGAAGTGTGGGGCTCAACCAAGGATTCCAATTCCCAGCGTCTCCAATCAATCCAATCTAAAATTCTCCGTCATATTATAAATGCTCTTTTTTACGTTTCAAATTACATTATCCATAAAGACCTACACATCCCGTTTGTACACGAACTCATGAAAACCCGATAAAACAAATTTCATCAATCACTGAACACACACAGCAACCTATTCGTACGAAATTTATCACTTCCAACACTACCTGAAAATCCTCGAAGACGATTGAAGCGAAAGTGGTCCGGAGACCTTCTCATTGTGTGAAGATTGAACAAGACAGTGTGAAGGAGTGTTACCACGGGTCAACTTCTCCTACAAGAGCCTCGAATGAAAATTCACCATTTACGAACATATTTACTTAATACAATATTTGTAGTTGTAAATAAAAAATAAATATAATAATTTTTTTTGTTTATTTGATAAAAAAAAGTTTATTTTCCGTTTGTAAACATAATATGACATAATGTGAATACATAAAACAAAGCCTAGCCATATCAAGTTTTTGTTCGAAGAAAGGTACACTGAAGTATAAAGGAACGTTATTGCTTTGATTTTAAGTATCCAATCTTTAACAAAATTTAAAAGAAATGGGTTGAGGTTAAGATTAAACTTTGTGAAAATGATTTTACAAGGAAACGGTTGGTTAGAAATTCCAATTTGTGGGAGAGTAATACTGCGGTTCTCTAAAACTCGCGGTGATTATGAAATTAAGGGTCCCCCCTGGAGCCAATGAAGAAAGTTAACATTGACGCTGGCTTATAACCACGAAGAAATAATTCGTCCAATGCAGACAAGTAGAAAAAAGTTTTCCAATAAATTCTTCCTGGCGGTTCCTCACCATTTGGCACACTCCTCATTTAACTGAAGGATAAAGTTCATTCCCGTGGTAAAACACAGGGGAATTATTTGGAGATGAAACGACGTTTTAAGTGGGTTTTAACAACTTTGCAATACCTGGGGAAATTTAAACAATACTACAACATTTACAATTTTTGATTTACAAGAATTAAACTTTTTTCTTTAGGTTATTTTACAAAAAGCAATATTTATACTAAACACATATTTTAAGGACAGAATGACCGTAGGAACCGGTTTCTGATTTAGCAGTTTTAATATTCAGAGGAGTCATTCAGATTTACCTAAGGCTCTAGAGAAAAAGTGGAAGAAAAAAAGCGACCATACCCAATACTTCTCTTAAACGGAACGAAAGGTGGTTCATCGAACCATGCTGGAAATGGACATTGTGGCAAGATCTGGATCCCGCCGGTCGAGCTCAACTCTTTTGTCACACTATCCCTAATTGGAAAGATATTTTTGCTCGTACCTTCGATCTTCAGAATCGTGATCGGCAACGGGTGAATAAAGATAAAGATGGTCCTGCTAGTAAAAAAAAGTGATCGTTGAAGACACCGTGAATTTGGGCTAAAAAAATGACGAATCTGGAGGCCAACCTGACGAAGCTCTTAGCGATTTTACAATGGAAAATGACGGTTTTGTTATAGTGACTTTTAAGTTGGCATACGTCTATCAGCTTTCCCCCTTGTACAAAAATAAACAAACAAAATTTTGCCAATTCTTTTATATATAATACAGACCAAACGTACTCATATTTATAAATGAATTTTTTTTGTTTCAGATTGACATGTTCCTATTAAGAAGGCAATTTTAACCAAAGGAAACAAATTCAAGTAAAAGGTACGTTTGTTTAAAACTGCTCATATTAGATATAATAATTTAACTGAATTTGGAAGTTAACAGGTATGTAGATAATGGAACATGGTCAACCGTTCATAAGACAGTACTCACAATAATCGAAGTTAAATTGTTAAAACAATAAATTATGTACTAAAACATAATGAAACGAGTTTCCAAAGACGAATAAACAAAACGCCCGGCTCGGAAAAAATATATTTGTGGCAGTATAAAACGTCGACGGTTCCTTATCCACTTGATGGATCGAAAAGGGAAAAGCCCATATTGACACGATTACAAGTTGGTCGTACAAAAATAACACACAGGTACTTTCTGGCAGGAAATAGACCGCATCAGTGCCCGTCCCGTAATGCAATCATAAAATAATAGTCAAGAGCCGTTTTAATTTTAGAAGGCTTTTCATATGTAGGTTTATGGTCAAACCTGAGCGCGGTCTTGGGACACGTCACCGGGCAGAACGCTATTCCCATTCCTGAAGGGATTTTTAACTGTATATAGTTCGTTCCCGAGTACTCGTCGTCAACAAGACTAGAGGATCTTTAACCTGGCCTACTCGGTCTTATCAGACGTTTTGATTTTCAAGATGAGGCTGACTCAGTTCCGCATACGACGGAGTTATGATACCACCGCAGAGTTAGTGTAGAGGCATCCCACCCCAAAGGGCTGGTACAACCACGCTCTCCGCTTGACCACTCCGAATAGTGGGCCCGCAATGTGCATCGGGTCGAATGCCGCACGCGAGGGGCTAACAAGCCGAAATACATCGGCCTGTCCCCTCCCCGTATACTCCCTAAATAGAGAAGGCGACTCTATCTTTCTGAGTGTAAAGGCTCCTCTAGTGTCGAAAATTTCGGGAACGCCCCGGTAGACCCAGTTTTACTTGGGATTGCTACCCACCCCCTAGATGAGCACTGCCTACAGTAAAAAGACTCCACTTGTCTAGCTCAACCTGTAATGCGGATTCGAGAGACGCCATGAACCTAGCCTAGGTGGTCCGATCCTTCGCTTCCCCTAGAGTACCAGCCGGTCACACGCACAACAATGCAGATTATGCTCGAGTCAGAGAAGCCGATTCACTACCCGCTTCCATCCGCTTACTTACGCATTCGCGGGATTGTAGCATGATCATTACGTCCTCAACGCCTACATGCGGTCGCCCGGTCGCAACGTCTCCCGTGAGGACCGGAGGGGTATTACGTTGGCCATACGCAAGCTTCACGAAGGTCGCAAAATAGAAGACAGCCTTTGTCTGTTCCTGCTAGGGGCGTCACCACGAATTCATTCCCAGTGTGACTAGGGCTGAATTTGGAAAAGATGGAAGTCACCCCGTGGAACAGACTGCCATACACCCTCCCCCGTCTATGCAGTCAGGATCTAGTGCACTGGACCACGTGTGACTTTGCTAAGACACCCGCCGCCCGTGCCGACCCTGGGCCGACGGTATGTAGTGTATACACACTGTATATAGTGTTTGTGTTGGCTTGTGCTACATTTATGTTAATTTATTGACGTGAATGTAATTTATTTGCGAAAGAGAAAGGGTTCCTGAGCCCCGCCGCGGGATTATAAAGTAACGTTGGGTGAGTGTGTGACGTCTAGGAAGAGAAAGTATTTATTAGCGAGAATATAATTGATTCGACCATTCCAAGGAATAAACGTGATCAGATTTATATGTTCCTATCGGAGGTGTCGTTTAGTAGTGTTTATACGTATGTGCATACACACATATAAACTTTTTTTTTAAGTCTTAGCTGAATTTCTGTTGAACCAATGACTCCACTAAAAACTAAAAAATACCTATTTATTAGTTTGTAGCCAAATTTAAAATTTTTACTTCTACCCTCCATATCCTGACGCATTATTTTAATGGTTTCTTTACACTGAATACAATGGGGCAATAGGATTTTAAATTGGGCAAAAAATAAGTTATGACAAAAAGTTTGGGAAAAAACAGTCATTTGGTTTGGATGCAAAGATTTGTTCTTTTTAATAAATCATTCTTCGCCGGAGCTCTCAGTTGAAGAACTGCGACAAACTATAGAAAATTATTGTCAATCCATTTCCCTGGACTCTTCCACTCTGATCACTTGAATGAGAGGCAATATTTAAATTCTATTAATGTCAGCCCGTATCCTTGAGTTGAGCTCCATCCAGTATTTTTGGCCCGAGCTAGGACGTTGGGTAAAACGAAATCTGAAATGTGAAAAAACAACCCTTTACTTAGCTCAACGAATGTTACATTAGATGAGATTTGAGGTGAAATCCTCAAACAGTAGTCAAATGGTTAGTTATGAGCATGCCGGGAAGAACCAAGTTGGCAATACGAGCTTGAAAATATAATAAACCCCTTAAAATATTTTTAATTTTTATTTAATGATGTATGTGCATATTTGAAAGTGATTGGTTTCCTTTGAATTATTTGTGTTTGATTTTAAAGGTTCTTTTAATTTCAATTTTCACTTTTTGTGTACTTTACCACACTGCCAGTTCTGTATACTGTTTTGTATGAAATTAGTTTGTTGTGTGCATTTAATGCGGTTTCAGATTTAATAAGACATCTGAGTTGGCAGCTTCTTCGGTTGAATTCTTAACTTTTCAATTTCGTATGTAGGTTCCATGAACTGACCTGCCAGAATCCAAGATAGGTGTTTAATGGTGCAATAGGTTTTGAATAATCTTTATGAACTAATCCTAAAGATTTGATTGATTGAGTTGATGAATTAATCCTAATTTGAAAAATGGCAAAAAGTCCTACGTATTTTTGTAAGTTGTTTCCTTTTAGGCAGTTAGGCTAGGAGAGGAGAACGGAAACTGCTCAAATTATATTTGTTTTAATGATAATTCCGATATTCTGAGTGCGGTCTGGTGTGACATGGGTTTTAGAAAAAGATTTTCTTTATCGTGCCAACTTTTCGATCTTCATTGAGATCATCTTAAGCCCCTGGGATTTATAAACATTGTTTAATTTATTATTTCCGTTGTCCACTTGACCAATTAATATCATTCAATTAATTAAGCTTTTTAGTTGAGATAAAAAAGTCAGGCAAAAAAGGAGGGAAAATTCAAATTGTGGGGTTGAGACGGGAAGTTAGTGTCCGAGTGGATCGAAGTTACGATAGCCCAAGTGGCACAGCAGTGTCGTATTCAGCCGACGGTCGTGGGTTCGAATCCTCTCGTGACGCTGAATTTTTTTTATCTCAACCAATACCTTACATAAAGATTAATTAATTGAAAGATGTTATTTGGTCAATCGGACCACGAAATCTAATGAACTTTTTTATTACTATTATTCTAATTTTTGTTCGTTTTAGTTCTGTATGAATCAGGCCCTAAAAAAATGTAAATTTGAAATTAAAAATATTTGAAAAAGCCTAATCCAACAACTTTAAAACTACGAGTTAAAAAACAAATATATCGAATGACAAACAAATCTTTTCTCAAGGAAATTAATCTGATGGTAATGAAGAAAGTGTAAGAAAGACGAACCGTTTAAAATTTTTTTACGATATAACTTAATTACTAATTATTCAATATTCTCAATCTTTCCTATAACTTTGTTAGGCTCATATCGAACAACTTAACGCTTATTAATTATCTGTCAAGCTATAAATTTGCTTAAGGAAATTTCGAGTAGCGTTAAACTTAGAGCTAATCCAATTCTATTAAATCGACTTCAAAAGGCTTTCACACAGTAAAAACTAACTTGTATGATTTGGGGTATAACGTTTCGTAGGAGTATAACGTCAAAATTGTACGAGATGAATGAGAGACTACATGTTGATGTTTTCTTAAGCCTGAATTGATTTATATAACATATGTAAGGTAATATAAATCCCCCAAACCTTAAATAAATAAAAATCCTACAACAGGCATTTTAAGGAGTGGTTTACTTCGTCTTCTTAATGATTTTTTTTCCTTGGAAAACAAATATATATATATATATATATATATATATATATATATATATATATAT
>CM077100.1:10296177-10326882 GCA_039619505.1 Cimex hemipterus
ATATAATTGGCAGGTGGCTATTGACGTAAGATCAGTGATTTCAATTAAACGTTTTTTAGTGCTATCAGTCTGAAAAAAATTGGACACGTTTCGTGCCAGGAGCCCCGGGAGTCATTAGGGGCATTAATTCGACGTAATTAAAAATATTTTCCTCCATCTATTTCAAGGTATTTCTGAGACATTTTGTCTCACTTTACAATAATACAGAAAAAAAATCATTCGAGCAATTTCAAACTGCCTATAGAAATGCAACGAATACATATTTTGGTCACCTAGGGGTGGAGTAAAGTAAGTCAAAAAAATATGAATACAAACTTTGGGTTTAAACAAAGATTTTTCAAACTTTTCGCTTTCCAAATGCCTGAAAATAATCTCGAAAATTACAAATACCGTGATTACAGTATAAGTATATACAGTGTACAAAGTATAACGTCGATTTACAGGTCCTTATGACCTTTACTTAATGACTTAAACTTGGCCTTCTTAAATAATTTATAACAGGGAATAAAAAAGTAAAACTTTTGAGAAATTTTCAATTACACGGTTACACTTGTCCAATAAATTTAGACTTAGTACCATCATAAATTTTCGATAAAATCATTGCTGTAACTTCCTTAGCCCCTTGTTAGATAACTACAGTAGTCTATACTGATTAAAACAAGACTCAAGTAAGATTATAAAAATACATACTACATTTTAAGGGAAAATAAATCGATTTACAGGTCTGTAATCTGGTTTAAACGAGCTACAAATGTTTGCATTTATTCACAATTGTAGTTCAAATTAAACTTAATAAACCTATTAGATAAAAATGCGCAGTGTAACAGAATTCTATGGTTGTATATCAAAACTGAAACAGGCGTGAAAAAATTACATCGTCCCAGATCATCCTGGCCCGCCTCATCTCAGCATGTTGTTCTTTTTTTGCAGGTTTTCGAGAAAGGCAAATGAGAGGAAGTTGGAGTTGGGATTAGGTTTATGTACGGTTCCTAACAGTAGTCAAGTCATGACTCTTTTTTTGTTGTTGGCCGTAACTTTGTATTATTCAAGTTAATTCGTTTCCGTCCCACTTATGTTTTGTTGAAATATACAAGAGACATGACGACTCGAATGCCTGACTGAAATATATGCTGGCTAATCTGTTGAATTGTGTAAAATATTGTTTGAATACTGTAGTATAACGTACGTAAGTATAACGTTGAATAACATTCACATTTTACATATTGGAATGACGAAATGAATAGAAGCATTCTGAAAGATTAAAAAGGAAACAATCGGATATCAGACCGAGAAGAAGTATCAACGTTTTGCATAAAATCCGTCTGCCTTTTGACCTATAAAAATTCAGTTTTTAAAAAACCTGTTAATGCTAGTATAAAAAATATTTAGTTTTCTTTTGAAATTGAATAATAATGCCAGTTATTTAGTGTTGTTAAATTAAATTAAATGTGCGTTCTATTTTTGGGGTCATCTAATCTTTCTCGAATTCTCTTTTCCATCACGGGACGATACTGAAATCTAATTTCGTCAAGAAGAGGCGTTGAAAGAAAACGCAAGTGGAAGTTTTTGAAATTGGAATGTTATTTCCCGCAGCCAAACTGAGCCAGCGGTTGGACAAAAAAGCCGAATCTAATACTGAGCCGAGCTTTTCATTCCGATCGGAGATCTTGTGTTTATTTCGGTACGAGTTCGAGTTTGTCGTTTAATCCCAAGCATGCCTAAGCCTCGATGAATGGCGGTGAAGAATTCATAACAAAGATTCCCTTTTAATTTAACCACTGGGGAAAATCCGGCAACTTTTCGGCGACAAGAAAAATCAATTACAGACTCCAGGATCACCCTATAACTTTTCGCACTAGCAATTTTTGATTGGGTAGCAAATGGTAGAAGGGCCGGTCTACACTTTTATTTTTCCTCCAATATAAAAGTGGCGTATCCTTCCTTCCTGAAATGTAAGATACAAACTTTCGAAGTTTAAACTTTGCAGTTCCCACATAACTTTTGCAGAATATTTTGTTGACTTGTTTTTTATATGTCTGCGTTTGTCAGCAATATATTTGCCTTATTTTAGACTTTAGATTTAGAATTTTATAATATCGAGACAGATCCAATTTTCCAAATCGCTTATTAAAAGTAAGCGTGCATACGTACGAAATATGGCACAATATTTTCGTCCATAAATTTGTAATTATTAAAATTTATTAGAGACGACCAAGGTACTAAAAATATAAATAACTATAAAACTATTATTATTATCGTGTCTCTATACCAGCCGTGTCCTTTTTCATAAAACCTAGCTACTTTTATTGTAAAAACTACCAAAAATAAACAAAATAAATAAATTGTAACCCCTTTTTTATTTTATGTAAAATAACCGTCTTTATTTTATTTTTTCCGCCGATATACGAAGTATCTCAATAAACTTCTTTTTCAAATAAAAACCTATTTTTGGTTGCATATTCCCAAAGTAGCTTACCGACCTCGATAAAACATTTCCCAACTTATATTTTTTTAAATAAATTAAAATAACTTAATTAAATTACTGTAATTAAAAACAATTGTAAAAGTTCCGTCTTCTCGGCTTTTACCCTTCTTTCACAACCAGCGTTTGGCGGAGGTGAAAAAAGAAACTCAGCAAAGATTTACAAAATTTACATTTTTAGAGAAATGGCATTTAAAGAAGCCAAGACATCCATGGTGATATATTTTCCAATTTACTTTCTGTTCGTATCGGCCCAACTTCGCAGCCCAAACGGGCTTGCCGGCATCCTGCCCAACCAACGACATTCCTTCCAATAATTTGAATTAAGTGAAGGCCTTTTTCAGCCAAGCTACGTCCAACGTAAGACGTGTACAAAAAACACTACGGATTTCTGGGTTTCTTCAAATATACAAATAAAATTATATTATAAACCGTGGTTAATACAACAAAACACAAAGTAAAAAAATAAGAAAAACGTATAAGCTAGAAAAATTAAAGAAAAACCTCAAACAGATTGCCAGTTTCATAGGCATATATTCCTGTTCTTTTTAATTCTTCTAAAGCCAGTCCTATCGAAACTTCGTCAGTTTTACAAAATAACTCCTGAATTTTTACTCGTAATTCCCACCGGCTATTTATATGTCTTTTTTTCTTTTTATTTATTTTTCCTATTTGTTATTTTTTCTATATATTTAAAGAAACACCAAAGAAAAATAATCTAATGGTGTGAATACTAAAAAAACAGAATCTCTGGAGCCTATTTAATTGTGAGCAGGACATAAATCGTAAAAGTACTGTTAAAACATTTAGTGAGGATGTCTCTCAAAAATGTGATATTTCACTATTTAAATTTTCATACTAAATTTATCTATTACCATGCAAACCTAAACGTAAAAAAGACTGACCTACTGATCTATTTTTTTTTAATTATATCACGGAAATGAAGACGAAGTTTTTTCAAATTAAAATCTGTGCCTAGAATCGGCAGCAAAAAACTGGTAACACTGATATAAAATATACTTTTTAAAATAAAAATAAATAGCTTACAAAAGTAGGGGGGTTACAATTTTCTTTTTTTTATATCTTACTTTGTTTACAATAAAATTAGCTGATCTGTGGGAAAACGGACACCCAGTACACATTGTTATATGTAATTATTATTAATAAATTAACTATTTTTACTTTTTTTATTATATATATATATATATATATATATATATATATATTCTGGTAATAGGTACGTATGGATTAAGTCATTGCATCCATGGTCAACAATTTTATAGTTTTTTTTGTTTTTGTTTTTTCAATCGGCAGCAGCGTAAAGCTGGAGGTTGTTCCAATTCTGCAAAGAGCCTTCAATATGAAGCTCGGCCGGGTAGCCCTTCAGTGGTGGATTATCGTGAATTACTTGGGATTGTTAACAAGGATTCGTTCGGTACCAGTGGAGGATTATCGGCCACTATTCCAAACGCCACCGTGCCGCCATCTCAGAAAAGTTGGTGTTCGGCCAAGATTAGGGCCTCATCATTTCTCGGGGGTCCAGGGCAAACGGAGTGTCAATGTTGGCACAAAATTATGTAAGTAACTTTGAGAAAACAATTATTGTTGTCATATTACCGCAATCAATGGAAACTAGAATGGCTTTAATGATTTAGAAATAGGTTCATTTTTTCCCGTCCGGTGGACCTAAAGATATCGTACATTGAGCTAGTCGAGTTGGGAGGCCTATTTACTCTGTGCTTTATACTTATACTGCTCGAAGTATAAGATGTTTTAAAGGCGAAATACCTACCGTTTATCAATACAGCACAAGACGTTTGCAAGGCCCTTTTTGTCAAAGGTAAAATTCATAATCCAACGAAATAACAAAAACCAACTGTTTTCTAGATTTATTAAAAAGAATGTTGAAAATAAAGGGGATTTAAAACTTTTATAAGAAAGGCTTTGTCAACCAAAAAAAAGTCTTTTCATGAAATTCAAATTCTGTGGTTGCGAAATAAATCTGTGTATTTATTGTTTAATTAAACTGATTCTATGCATTTGAGCGTCGTCTATTTATGATAATTTAAAAAAATATATTTATCCATGATCCTACATATTTTTTTTGTAAGTTGTTTCCTTTTAGCCAGTTCTTAATTAGGCTAGGAGAGGAGAACGGGAACTGCTCAGATTTTAATTATTTTTTAATGATTATTCGGATATTGTGAGTGCGGTCTGGTGTGACATGCATTTTAGAAAAACATTTTCTTTGTCGTGCCAACGTTTCGATCTTCGTTGAAAACATCTTCAGGGCCTGGGATTTATAAGCATCGTTTAAATTCACTATTCTCGTGGTCCGCTTAACCAATTAATATCATTCAATTAATTAAGGTTTTTATAGATCATAAAGTCAGTCAAAAATGGAGGGAAAATTTAAATTGTGGGGTTGAGATGGGAAGTTATTGTCCGAGTGGATCGAAGTCACGATAGAGGTAGAGCAGCTGCGTATTTAGCCGAAGGTCGTGAGTTCGAATCCCGCTCGTGCCATTGACTTTTTATCTCAACTAAAAACCTTAATTAATTGAATTGTTTAAATTTCACAAATACATGTAGGATGTGAAAAAAATGAATTTATACATTGCTAGAAAATTTTAGAGAAAAAAATAAATAAAAAACAAAAATTAAGTTTCGGCTTGATTATCTTCTCAGGACTATACAGACATGGATAATTAAGCTGATGTTATTAATCAAATTCAATTTCGGTAACATACATATATCATCATCGCATCACACAAAACATAAGAACATGTAAAACATTCATCACATTTCACGCATCAAACATTTCTACATAGTCTAATTCTTCAACAATTTCCTTTCCTTAATTATGCCCATCTATATAATCCAGAAAAGATAATGCCGAACCGTTCCTCGGTTTTACCAATTGTCGGCTCTGTCGGCTCATTTCACCTCGAAGAAGCCAACTCCTCGTATAAAAATGTCTTTCTATCCCGACTTCCTTCCCAACCAGTTCAAAATCCAACTTGTATAAACATAAAATATGAATATCTCACTGGCATTCTCAACACGACTCACAAGAGTGACATATTTACACAGAAAACAAACACTTTGAGATAGAACAAATAATTTGATTGAATCTGAAATTTTCTACCGTTATGTAAATTCACTGTGTTTTTTTTTTATCTAAGATTTTCTAGCATTGTATGAATTCATTTTTTTCAGATCCTACATGTATTTGTAAGATTTAAACAATGTTTATAATTCCCTGGTGCTGAAAATGATCTGAATATAGATCGAAATGTTCGCACGATAAAGACAATATTTTTCTAAAACCTACGTCACACCTAACCCCTATCTCCCGATCTACGAATAATCCATTAACTAACTGTCGCTGAAGACTTTTAAAATATTTACTTATAAACTGATATAAATCTATTTTCGCATTTTTAACTTGGTTTTATTAGGAAGGGTTTTGAACGTATCACTACTATTCAACCTTATAAAAAATCATAATTTATTTCTCGTTTATGTAATTGCGAAGATTTAGAAAACGTTACTGTTTAGAAAGCAAGAGTCTCTACTAGTTTCATTCAATTTTTTCCCCTATCGACAACCTTGGCCTGACTATTCCGGACTATTGACCAAGTTGTGGCATGAATGGTGCGGCGGGAGGTGCAGGTTGACATATAGCTAGTACAATTCCATTCCTTATTGTGTTTTCGGGCTGGCCAAGTACTCGTTCTTGTTTCTAGACCGTCTCCTGTTCAATATAAACAAACAAAAAAATCGTTGTTCTATGACAAAACGTCAGAGATTTTTATGATGAGATCAATTCTAAATGAGTACAAATAAAAATGCGATTTTATGTTTAATGCATCAAGTAATAAATAAAAAAAGTTTATTTTCGATTTCGGCATATCGAATAATTTCGAGAATTAAATTTGTAATTTTTATAAACTATCCGTTTTACACAGAAAGTCTCCTCTAATGAAAAATTGTTATATTAGGTCGGCAATGGAAAAGTTGAAATTCAATCAGAAAATCTGCTCTATTGAAAATTTGTATTTTTTTAAATTTCGGTACAATTCCCTACCAAAAAGCTTCATTACATTTAAACGCTATTCCTTTTGTGTAGTTATGTGGAAAAATATTAGAGAACCAAACGTTCCGAAATAACAATAAAAAACACCCACGTGCAGAGATATTTATATATATTTATTTTTATTAAATTAGCCGAGTGGTTAAGGCGTCAGACTCTCGGCTAGCAGACCCCGCGGTCGTGGGTTCGATCCCCACCGTCGCTTCTGGAATTTTTCTGACGCCTAAGGGGACCGGTGGCCGCAATTAAAAGAAATTGACACGGCACTCATCAATGGAAGGGGCGGGACCGGATCTCAGCGACCCTGAACCCTGGTCCCGACCCCCTTCAAAAATGAGTTTCTTCGATGGCAGAACACTGGTACAACGGGGGCTCAAGTTCACTTTGTGTTGTGAGCCCTCCTCCAAAAATGGAGCCAGGGTATAGTACAATAAGCTGTACAGCTGCAGTACTCAGGAGGGAACTCCTCCAGTCTGTGGTGACCATTGTATCCATCATCCATCAAGCGACAGTTCTACCAACATTTGCATACCATTTAAATCAATTTTTCTTAAATTACTACAACTTTTGTTGCACAAAATAACTCTGTTTTGTCTAGAACTGTAGAAAACGAGCTTTAAAAATACTTCAATCTATTTTATGCGTCCTGAAAATCTCTTGAAAGGTTGTATTTATTTATTTTTTTAGAACAATTTTTTCAAAAATCTTTTGAAGTTAAAACTTGTTTTTAAATATTTTATAATTATATAGTAGGCAAATAAACGGATCACACAAGTCTTCTATTCTCCAAAAAAATTCTTAGGAGTGTAGTAAAATTTTTGTAACCTTTTCTGGGCCCAAAAGCATACTTTTTATATTTTACATTCTTAAATTAAACCATTGCTTTACAGTGTGCAAGTCACTTCTCCAGAGTATGTCGAGGTTTGGCAATGCTTCATATTATTTTATGATCTAAATCGAACACGTCACAATAAAAATAATGAAAAAATAATAAAATATTAAATTATATGGAGGTAAAATATTGTAAAACGCCTCTCAGGAGCTAAGAAATACTTTTCCGCATACAAAAGGGTGGTAGTGATCATTTTTTGGACTAAAAACTGCATCTCTTTCTAATCGTATTTTAGTAAATTAAATTATAACCTTGCTGAAAAGAAAGAACCTATTTCCAAAATATGCGGAGCTAAATAAGTGTTTAAAGAATTTTTTTTAAAGGTGCAAATCCTGCATAGATCTTGTTTCACCTTGCAATTTTCCAACCATTGAGGATGTTGACGAATATTTTTTACATTTATTTTTCTGTATAGTGGGTAAAACATAATTTATTACGCGTAGTGATCTGGTCTCATTGTGCTTTAAGCATTAGAAATTTTCAAATATTTTTTTCTTTAAATCTTTCGAAAAAATTACATCATGTAAATGTACATTTACATTCGTATTTTTTAACTGTAGGTAAACATTTCTTCAAAACCGTGGACCATATTAAATGCAATTGTCTTTTAATTTTGAACCGCAATCAAAGGTAAATAATCGTAGCGTGTAATTAACTTAACAAACTTCTTTCAGGAAAGAAGTACATATGTTTTTCATTTTAAAAATATTGTAAAAGTTTATCATAAATTTCATAATTGTCAAAAAATACGGTTTCGGTAAATTTAAAACTATCCTCGATAAAAATTCATAGTATACTAAATAATTGGTCGGAACAAATAGATTTTGAGAAAACTTTATCGGAATATGACAAATAAAACCCGGAAGAAAATTCATATAAAGATATGGTTTCCATCTTACATAGACTGTTAGCGTGTTTTCGAACTAGCTCCATCGTGGGATAAATGAAGTATAACCGTTTTTCTATTGGGTTGTCCGGAAAATAATGCAGGATTTTGGTAATAAACAAAAAAAAAAGAAACTAGTTACTTTAAAGCAATGTTCTTTAATCAAAATAATTTCCCATACTCTCAATACATTTCTCCCAACGTGTTGGTAACTTATTAATTCCGTCTGAGTAGAATTCAGAATTTTTATTGTAGTACATCATGGACAAAGGATTATTAGAAGTGGTAAATAATGGAGTGAGTGTGGTGTTCAATCCTTTTTAAAACAGATATTTCCTACTCACAGGAAGTATTTCTTCAACGACCCGGATTTCGAGCCCTTTAGCTCATCATCAGGTAGAAGGACTTCTACAACCACGTCTCTTGACATGAATTGCAAAAGTGAACCTGCTGACACCCCCGCCAACGCGACGTTCCAAATAGCAGCAGGTTTTAGAATTTCCTTCACATCCAATTAGATGTCCTTCGTCCTGATGATTAGCTAAAGGGCTGGAAATCCGGATGGTTGCAAAACAA
Source organism: Cimex hemipterus (assembly GCA_039619505.1). NCBI lineage: Eukaryota > Metazoa > Arthropoda > Insecta > Hemiptera > Cimicidae > Cimex > Cimex hemipterus. The sequence goes on from CM077100.1 coordinate 10,305,110, forward strand.
CATACTGTCATTAAGAACAATTCCGTGCGATTAATCATTCGTTTTAAATCTGTTCAAATAAACTTAAAAAGCATGATATATATATTAGTTAGTTTTTGACATTTATGTTTATCGATCTAGTCTGTAAAAATATTACTTTATAAGATTTTATACGATAACGTCAATTGAAAGATTTGCGTGTCAGGTTTCAAACATATCTCGTTCTTTCCCTAACAAACATGCGCACACGCACCCGCTGAAACCTTTGTTTGTAAACATAATTTAAAACGCTTATACAAACTATCGGGAATATCGGGTTGGAAAGGTAACTGAGTTTACACCGTTCTGGTTTTCAACGGCTCAGTTATGGAATCTGTTCGAATTTCCCAAGGGGGTGTAACTGGGTAGGTCAACTCTCTCGGAATCCCCATGCCGTTGGGATTGACTACATCAAAACTAATAGTTCAAGATATTCACAACAATCACGCCATGTAGATTAATCCATGCTTCCGTAATAATTTCAAACTTAAACGAGTGCCGGCGTTATGATCTTTATCGACATTTCTCTTGAGAATCATCTGCCTCGAGAGATTGCGTTGTTTTATATTGAAAACGATGTATGTATTTTTCACTTGTATATTCTTTTTCACAATCCGGGAACATGTTTAATTTTTTTTGGCGTGATTGTTCCCAAAATTAATAGACACAAGTTTGAAGGTCGTATTTCACACAATTTACGGAAATATTTCTACTACGATAAGTATATATATTAAGAGATTTTAGATAGTTTATTAACATATTGATATATTAAAGGGGGCCTTTTTTAGACCAACAAAATCTTTCATTAAGTAACGAAATCGAATTAAAATAAGCATTCATGTTACAAATGAAAGAAGTTACATATTGAACTAATGTTTTACAGTTCATGCTATAAAGAAGATCAAGAAGTTTGTATAAACGGAGTCGAAATAAACAAATCACTGGATATGTTTGTTAGCTTGACTAACCACCCAACTAAATAAATGAATGCAGGAACTAGCGTTTAAAATGAGTGAGTTCAATGTAAGTTCGTTCTGTAAAACGAAACTGAAGTCAAAAGTGCTTTCGTTAGCTATGAGTGTACGCGTTACACAAATGCCAATAAAAGATGTTAATAATTACATAAAAAATAAACACGTAGAGATATGCGTTTTACCGTTATTTTGATTTACTTATGAATCGTGTAGGATCTTAATTACAGTGCCGATATGAAAAAAATGAAGATATTACTAACTTGTATGTAACTAGAACATCTTAATAAACCGATCGAATGCTTTTATGGTTTAAGGCAATGTGATCATAACTGATTACAAATTTGACATGGTAGAAAAATACGTAAAAGGCCAACATTTTTCGTGGTCCGCATTACCAATTAATATCATACAATTAATTAAGGTTTTAAGTTGAGATAAAATGTCAGTGCCATGAGCGGGATTCGAAACTAGGACCTTCGGCTTGATACGCTGCTACTCTACCACTTGAACTGTCGTGGCTTCGAGATTTCGATCCCCTCGGGCACTAACTTCCCATTTAAACCCCACCTTTTGAATTTTACCTCCTTTTTGCTATTTTTCAAATGTGTAATCGGATTGGATTGTCGACGCCAAATGAAATGGCCACGCAGAGCTTTAGTCAGGTATACTTAATTTTAATTCCTTAAGTTCAGTATTTTTCGTGGGCTGAATTGTCCATCTACATTGAGATCATCTTCAGGACCTGGGATTTAAGTCACTATTTTCCTGGTCTGCTTGACCAATTAATATCATTCAATTAATTAAGGATTTTAGTTGAAATAAAAGTCAGTCAAAAAGGAGGGAGAATTCAAAAGGTGTGATTGTGATGGGAAGTTGGTGCCCGAGGGGACCGAAGTCACGATAGTTCAATTGGTAGAGTAGCGGCGTATCAAGCCGAAGGTCCTGGGTTCGAATCCCTCTCGTGACACCTGCTTTTTTTCTACTTAAAACCTTAAGTAATTGTATAATATGTATAAGGTTTCCTTGTTCGTATAATTAGAATTTATAGTATAGCTGTTTTTGATGCATAAGAATTGCCATTCACTGTTTTTTGAAAAAGCCTGAACTGGCGAATTATTTTTTCCGCCTATATATGAAAGTTTTCTATCGCACAATTTTTTTTTTCACGATTGTTTGAAGATGTAATTCATTGCTTTAGCTGAGAAAATTATAAACAATCACAAGGAGAACATCATCCAGTTGACTGAACCGATCTCTGGGATTTTATGTGTGACTTCATTCTCTGAAGCCGAGCGTTAAAATCGTAAATTCCTGTTAGTAAACTCTATTTTGGCAATGGCAGGACCTTTTTCCACGACCAAATGATTCGTTTCAATGCCATTAGTCTCACAGATTGCGATCCGGTTTCAACTCAGATGTAATGATGAGGGGTAGTGCCCGGTTAGTGAAACACGTTTTTCATGAACTTTAGATCCTATCTGTGCGATTGGCATTTTCAAAGAAAACAATCATGTGAACGCAGCGAAGCATTTAAAGAAATGAAATTTTCCTTCTACAGAATCTGACCTTCCCTTAACAAGTATTTCTTTTACTTTTCCAAGCACTTCATTACCAGTTTTAGTGAAACGTTTGGCTGCGTTATTAAACTTTCCATTTATTTTTAATGGTATTAAATTTTAATATTCGTATAAAATAAAATAAAATTAACAATTTAATGGTACACTTCAATAAACATAATTATTTTTTTATTCAATAAGCAATTTATTTTTAGTGGTCTAATTGACCATTTCAATTAATTATTTATTTTTATATAAAATCTTGGGTGAGATGAAGAAGTTCAGACGTTAACTTACATAAAAAGATTAATTAATCGATATATTCAATAAAGTTTACTCCATAATATATTCCTACATTTGAGTGTCCTACTTACATTTAGGTGAAGAATTTTTTGAAATTTCATTTACGGATTTATTAATATGAACAGAACATCGTTTGAAATCTTTTGATTTTTGAGAGCCTCACTCAACACCGTAACTTGGAAACAACGATAAATAAGAACAGTTCAGCTCTAATTAAATGAAAAATGTATTACAAGATTTGGAGCCAACAGAAGCCAAAATAGTTTGGCTCTCATCCTACTATGCTTACTCTAAACGCAAAAAAAAAAAAAAAATACTAAAGAATTTGAAGGAACAGTACCGAAAAATGGCAATCATTCGGCTTCTATTTGAAAGACACTGAAACATTTCAGAAATATATATAACTTTTGAATTTCATGATTTAAAAGAAAATACAGACTGTCCTAAAAATTAAATCCTTACAAAAATTGAAATTAAAAACCTAAATTTTTGGCCTTGGTTTGCCAGGAGCAACTTTCATCGGTTGCTATAAACAAGTATGTACCACTATAATAAAAACGTAGTTATTAGTTTTTTGAAACCTATAACATCTGATTAAAAATAATTTCTAAATTTGAAAGAAACTTCATTTATTAATTTTTGGTATTTTTGCATCCATTAATCTTGTTATTCAGTCATCATTTGTGATGGTTTGTTGTTTATATATTTTTACGTTGGTTCGAAACAGCAGAGGCCATATCAATACTCGGGGCGTAACTATATTTGAAACAAGCCCATTTGTAAGAATGTCGGGCTGGTGGATTCGAACCCGGGACCTTTACCTTAAAGTGATGCGCACCGTCTCGGCACCTAAACCTTTGCGGCCACCGACGTCCCAGTACGTTTTTTAAATATCTCGTCTGGAGTGAGTAGTAAAGAAAGGTATTTATTTATTTTTTGTATATCCAATGCCCTTGTGACCCTGAGAAAAGTTTTCTCAATTAAAATTTCATTTTTGTTGTATAATTCTGCTTTGGTAACCACTTTTTAAGTTGAGGGTCTAAAATGTTGTGTGGCTGGTATTTATCATTCTTCGGTTCTGGGTTCGAATCCCGGCACAGCTCAAAAAATTTTAATTAATAATAAATATGATCCAGAACTAGTGAGATGCGGCCTTGTGTGTTGTAGGTTTCGAAAAAAATAGTTTCTTTATTGTGCCACGTTTCGACCTTTATGGAGATCATCTTCAGGGCTCAAAATGTTTGTTTTCTGCGTAAGTGTGCCATTCTTGCGTGTCGTGTTGAGAGTGGCTCGAAGATGATCTCAATAGAGATCGAAACGTTGGCACGATAAAGAAAATGTTTTTCTGAAACCTATATAACACCAGTCGGCATCTCACGATTTCTGAATAATCATCGACACTACTACTACTAATCACTACACATTAATAATAAAATGAAAAACGTTATTAATGTGGTTTTGATCCCATCTCCGTGTCACCCAACGAATTGTTTGGGGTCAAACTCTCGTTAAACATATAAATATTTCAACTAAATAATCAATCATTTTATTTAACATTTTATTAGTTGATAAAGAAACAAAAAACCACAACGATTCAGACATTTAAAAACTGAAAAGCAAATTTAACAAACTCTTTTGCTTTCTCCTCTCCATCCCGATATATCCTAACAAAGAGGAATGGGAGAAGGCAATTCCAATTCACTAATATGTATCTACCTCTGTGTTTTAGAGAAGATCCTAGCCCCACAATTTCCAGGCCAACAGGGGATTTACTCCTACGATCCGTGAAGCTCAGAGGGTTAATGCTTAAGTCGACGTACTATATTTATTACTTTCATATTTTCGATACTACCTAAATCTTCTTACAAAAAATAAAAAACAATCAAACCATGAGAGAAAGATGTCATGATGACATACATTATTTATTTAATGATCTCGATATACAAGAAAGCACCTGTACAGGATGATTCACTACTCGTACAACGAAGTTTGTAGGTGCTTCTAAAACTCAAATGCAACAAAAACGTTCGCATGGACCAGGGTGTGGATTCGTAACCCGTTCGAAGATATTCATCATGTACGTCTGTCTATTCAACGACGCGGTACCCGAGGTGAAAAACTTTCAGATCGAAGACCCTGAGATCGTTGGTTCGATACTCACCGTCGCCCCTCGCGTTTTTTCACACACGATAGCATATGATGGAATTATTCCTTCCTTAGCTAATAGGCAAAGTTTAAAAGACCATTAAAAATTTTTTAAAAATGGTTTATTTCTATCTTCGGTTTTCATCATAAACGTCATGTTCGTAGCTGTAAAATTGTTCATCCATGAGGAATTCTAACAAAAGGCATTGCGAGTTAAATTTCGTTTAAAAAGAAAAACTTCTGGAATTTTTAATTTAATTTTTGTTAAATCACAGTAAAACTTTTAAGAACTAGTAAATTTAAGATTTGTAAAAACTGAACTGGCAACCTCTTTGGGAAAGAGCTAAGAAAATACAAAAAAATACAACGTAATTTTTCTGCTTTGTTTGTAAAATTGGATTTTACAAATTCTGAACAGTTCTTTTTTTGGTTTAACTGTGCTTAGTGTAGATATTTTGTCCTAGTTTTCTACTTTGGCAGTTTGCTATAATTAGTGTCTTTTTTTTTAAGTGTTTTTAATTTTTCTTTCCTTTCGTGCTTTTTTATTGAGTTAAAGTTGGGGAAATAAATTTCGCCCAGCAGAAAATGTTGAATTATTAGATTAATCCAACTCCCCGTTTTTCGTACCGTCGCCACATTTTCCTATTCAGCATAAAATTTCTGCTTGTAGTTCGATGTAATAACACAATAGGGTATATCGCTAGAAAGCTTTTTATACGAAGAAGTTGCTATCGAATTTGCCAACTTTTACAAAAAGTGTTTCCAGCGAGCTTATCTCTTTTAGATATTTAAAATTTTACAGGCGTTGAAAGATTTACTGTTTGTTTTTTTTTATCAAAAATTAAATTGAACGTTAAATTGAAAGAGGCTTTCTTAAAGGAAATTTTACGCTCTTGTCAATGGTTTATTTCGATATCCCTAAAAATGAATATTTCAGGAACTACTAGTAAATTTATGACTAAAACGAATATTTTTATTGCATTTGTGTTGTATAAAGTAGCTGAAGAATGTTGTCGTACATGTTTTCATTCACACTGTAAATTTCGCACCATGCTATTTTAAAAACTTTTTTTAGATACTCGATGACAAAATACACATATTTTCTTCTTTATCTCAAACTATATGTATTTATACAGTTATATCAACGACAACTTTTAATGTTAACCAAATTAAACTTGTTTAGAAATTCATGAATTTAAACAAAATTATGATGGTTTGATATAAATTTCACCAAAACACCGAAAAATCATTTAGTGATAGAAGGAATTGTTAGTTGAATTTTAATCTATCGCTAAATGATTTTCCAGAGTTTAACCGAATTTTCTTTCAAACCATAAAGATTGATTTTCTGATCTTGGTTTTCATTTGCATAAGTGTGTTGTCATTAATATAACGATAAAAATACATAAATATAGTCTGAAACAAACAACAAAATAAGAGTGTCCGTTTGTTTTGTATTTGTATTTATCAGTGCATAAGCTCAATCCTTATTAATTTAGTTTATTTGAGAATTTAGTTCACTCCATGAGTCACGGATCGGTTTAATTTCTGTTTTATATTTAAGATAAAAATCATCTTTTTAGTATCAATTAAGACGTTTTCATTAGGATTTGTTCCTCCGCAAATGAGTTTAAATGTAAATTTTGCGGTGGGTTAATTGCGCTTTGAGCCGATGAGAGTTTTGCAGGTAGTGATCGGAAAGTTACCACCGCTTCAACCACTTACAGATCTAATTAACAAACTCAAAAGTTTGTTATTTCGTTAACTTGTTGGCTATATCATTCTTTGCTATTACGTAAATATTCTCCAGAGATTTTTATTGGAAAAGTCTTTTACTTTTGGACTTTTAATTTGATCTTAAATATTACGAATATTTCTTAATATTTCGAAGCAGAAGTAAATTCTTCGACGATGTGAATCAAACCACATCTACCAATTGAAATATTTGTTTACTTTTAATATATTTTATGCGCCTTATGATGATGATGATGATGGTGTTGAAAGGAGACTAGGAGGCGGGGTTTTACAAGCACCGAAGCCGTCTGGCTTATTGCATTGGTCCTTAGTTCAGACAATCGAATCGATTTTTCTCTTAAGCAGTTTGGGTCGTTGCTACAATTCTATTTTTGAGTTTTCTTTTGTATCCGAGGTTATTTGTATGCTGAACGTTTGGCTTTATTACAATTAAATAAGGTTTTGAGTTGAGATAAAAAGTCACTGGCACGAGCCGGATTCGAACCAACGATCTTTGGCTAGATACTCTGCCGCTCTCCCACTTGAGCTACCGTGACCTCGCTCCACTCGGACAGCAACTTCCTATCTCACACCCCAGCTTTTGAATTTGCCGTCCTTTTGTCCCCGATTTGTCGCCGAGAATCCAATCCGATTGCACGACAATTGAAAAATGGCAAAAAGGTGGGATTGAGATAGGAAGTTTGAGTCCGACTGGGTCGAGGTCTCGTTATCTCAAGTGGTAAAGCAGCAGCGTATCTAGCCGAAGATCGTGGGTTCGAATCCCGCTCGTGCTATTAACTGTTTTTTTCATCTCAACAAAATACCGTAATTAATTAAAAATAATTAATTATGATATATTAATTGGTCGAGCGGAGCAACTCAAAACTTTAATTAATTGTATTATATAATTGGTAAAAAGATCACGAAATTAGTGAATTTCAGTTTTGCTTTATATTCGAAGATGATACGGGTGGCTGTTTCTTCCTCTTGGGAGGGGGGATCATCATTGAATATGGCCATGTTGTGTAGATGTTTCTCAGATGCCAGTGACGGGTTTATTGATCTAACATTGCTCTGAATTTAGCCCGTTCTAATTGTAGCAGTGAGCCAGTTTTGATGAATGCTGTTTTAGCATATGTTTACTGCGACAAGCTCCCCTAAAATTTATCAACCGTTAATTTTTTGTATGCATTCTGTGATTTCGGATTCTGTTTCCCCCCCCCCCGCAAGAATAGGTTCGAGGACTGTAGTCGGGCAATTTTCCCTTGACCAACCTGTTCCTAGCTTCTACTTGTATATATGTCTCCAATTGAGGTAGATTTAGCAGAGGTTCTAGTGCAATTGAGGAGGTTATTTTCGTTGTTCTTGGTTTGTATTGGCTTGCCAATTTTTGTATGCTACCTAATTTGTGTAGGTTGTTTTGATTGCGCTTTGGTCCACCAGATCGTGATCTACAGGTTATTTTAGGTCTTATTACTGTAGTGTATAACCATTGGACCATTTTCGGTTTTAGTCACCACGATTTGCGTAGACTTCTTCTTGTGGCCAATCATATTTCACTTTTTTTATGATGTTATTATGTGCTGCAAGTCTTTGTTCCAGGTTAATTTCTTGTGGAAGATTATCCCTAAGAATTTACCCCGTTTTTTAGCTGCAGCATTTCATTGTAGAAGTGAATGCCTTGTAATTCCGTTTTTTTTTGTCCCATTGGGAGCACCATTCTTCTACCACGTTCAGTGCTTTTTGGGTGAGCTCCTTTAACATTGAATGAGCGAATTTTCCCCTAGTATTACGCGCCTTACAATTCTAAACAAAACATTTTTGTACAATTAAAATATGTTACAAAATTGTGTATTTCATTTTATTTTCTTAAAAAGACCTTTTTTTATAGAAGCGTTGGTCTCACGGTTTAAATTAATGTAAATTTTTCAAAATCCGGTCCCCGTTATAAGTCGTAAGGTGTACGAAATACGCGGTAAGAATGTATAAATGCTTGTAAATCACAGAAGATGTAAGAGAAGGTTTTAGTAAAGATTTTAATCTCTTTTCATCTTGAGAAGTTTCAATGGGATGGCCACATCCTTCCTTCTCGGTCCCGAGAGAAAATTCTTGTTGAATACTTGAAATTGCCAAGACGTAAGACAGAATTCGCTTTGTGCGCCTTATTATTATTAATATAAATCATGATTGGGTAATTAATGGCTGCGTTACAACACTATGTTCATTCATTATAATTTTACAATAAAGTTTTCTACTCACAATTAGTCGACTTGTTTAGGTTTAATTTACTTTCACCATTAAACAGACCGTTGGTTTTAATAGTTAGAAATATTTTCTTATCTGCTACAATGGAAACTTTTCAGGAGCATCCCTCAAAACTTTTAGTCTTTTGGGAACTGGCATGTTAAAAAATTACACTGGGATATTGTTTCGAGGTTAGCGATGTGAAGAATTTTGAGGGTGATTAATTTAATTTTCAACAGGTTTTGTTATTCAAACATTCCGGCATTTCGTTGTCTTCAGAATTTACATTGGACAGAACGACATTTTCCAAACACACTAACAATTTATTGATAATTTATCAAAATGATTGTATGATGATGATTTGATGTATTTATCAAAATGATGATGAAAAGGGATTGTACGCAGGAAAGCAAATATTTTGCAAATAAATAAATGAATAATAATTTTATTGGCGTAAAATTAAAAAATACAGGACTACCTCAACTAAAATGCATCGTTTATAAATTGCCTACACCAAATACTGCGCATTAAAAATTCAGGAACTCCTCCAGATAAATAAATTTAAAAAAAAAATCTTTCAGACGAAGTTGAAATGAACCCGTTACAACGATTTTTACATCAGATGGGAGGGCATTATAAATTATCGTACATTGCGCAACACGTTTCTTTCCGTGATTTTCTGTAAAACTTGTTTGTCCTCATAGTTTCATACTTATGAGCTTGCGAGTTCCTCAGCGGCATGTTTTTGATTAACAGCAAAAAGTGCTAAGGAAAGAATACACAAGCGTGGGAGTGACAAAGTTTTTAATTTTTTAGAAAGCTCTTTGAATAAGACAGGATATTACACAAATAATTTAATGTGTGTTTATAATAAGATGTATAAATCATAATTCCACAGCTACACTAGAACATACAAAGTTCGAATTTTACTGACTTGAGATCGAATGCATTCATTTACTTCCGGACGTGCTTTTTTTCAGCAGAACTTCTGAATCTTTGGGTTGGAATGACACTATAGTACCAAATCTATTAAATCTATTTAACAAAAAATCACACTCTAGATAACGTATCAAAACAAAAGAACCTAGAAACGGAATTATTAACTTAAATTTACATTTTAGAAGAACATCCCCAACTATGACCAACAATGGCGAAATGCATAAATGTGTTTGACTTAAACAAACAGCGAAAATGGGTGGATGAATTTTATTATGAAAGATCAACCTTATAATTGATGTTGGGGGTTAGTCTGCGTGTCGGTCAACTCATGCGGAACCGGTACATGGATCGTCTTGAGAGAAAATGGCGCAATGCCGAAACGGTTTTTAGTAGTTTTTAGTAGTTTACAAACCCACGAGAGAAGACTTACCCCATAATTTACTCAATATAGTTCAGCATAAACGAACGAATTGTTAAAAGATTTCCCACAATAAACTGGCATTTATCATGAAACTTTAAACGTACTATGTTCTCACATTATATTGACGTGGTTTCTGTTTGCTTTTTAAAAAAAATGGATCGACAGAATGAGTTTTCCTTTTTTGAATAAACTTAAAAGTTATAAATTGTTCCAAGTATAACACATAGTGAACACTACAATTAACAAAAATTTTTTTTAAATGTTATGTCTATGTTTCCTTTTTCCAATTTACCTTTGCGAATCGTTGAAGCGAAAATGTATCATACGATTTTCTACAACTTATACACTCTCAGCAACAGACGGTTTCCCGTCCAATTAGTGTCTCCTCAGTTGGGATCACTTTATTGTTTGGGAAAGACTCTCTTCGGAAAAAATATATATAAGAAAAAGACAGTCTCAGTTTATTATAGGTATTTAGCTACGACAGTTTAGAGCAGCATGAACTGGTCGTAGAACGTATTACATCATTGTCTAACACTTAGAGCGTGTATAGTCCAAGTTAAGCGAAGAAACAGATATTATAGATAAGAAGAAATAAAAGAAGAAGAAGATAAGAACCCCAATAAAAACATAATAAACATCATAATAATTGTTTGCAGCCTATAATGATTACATTTATATATTATAATGATTGCTGAAAATTTGGTTTATAATTGTTTCATGTTGAATTGAAGTTCAGAAAAATTGTTATAATATATTATTCTTTTTTTATATATGGTTTTACATAGCTCGGCACTCAGATTCAATTTATTTTTTTTTCTGGGGCTTCCGACATCTAGATCATTTCAGCCCCCAACTAAGTCTATATTCTATTGGGTTGTCCGGAAAATAATGCAGGATTTTGGTATTAAACAAAAAAAAAAGAAACTAGTTACTTTAAAGCAATGTTCTTTAATCAAAATAATTTCCCATACTCTCAATACATTTCTCCCAACGTGTTGGTAACTTATTAATTCCGTCTGAGTAGAATTCAGAATTTTTAGAATTGATAAAGTCAATAAATGCATTTTCCAGTTCCGTTTGATTTTTGAATATTATGTGTTGTAAGTAGTGGTCCAGGTGTCTAAAAAAATGGTAGTCAGTAGGCGAGAGGTCCGGAGAGTAGGGTGGGTGAGGCAAAGTTTCATAGCCAAGCTCCAATAATTTTTGTGACGTTACACGTGACACATGTGGTCGAGCGTTGTCATGCAACAAAATGGGCCCTTTCCGATTGACCAAAGAGGGCTTCATTACTGCCAATTTCTGATGCATGGTATTAATTTGGTTACAGTATGATTCAGCATTGATGGTTTCGCCAGGATTTAAGAAGCTGTAGTGTATTAAACCAAATGAAGCCCACCATACCGTAACCATTACCTTTTTTTGATGATTTTTTTCACTTTTCCAATCGCCTTGAGGTGGTCAGCGACGGTCGTTTTACTGACTTTGAGTTGCTCTGTAAGTTCTCGAACAGTTGTTTTGGGGTTTTCTTCCACCACTGATCGCAGAACATCATCATTAAGAGAGGAAGGCCTTCCACGACCTTCTTCATCTTCAAGGCTGAAATCTCCCTCCCGAAATTTTTTAAACCACCTTTGCACATTGCACTCATTAACACAACCCTCGCCCCAGACTTGGTTAATGTTTCTAGCCGTTTGGGCTCCGCTTCGGCCGAGTTTAAACTCGTAAAAGAAAATCGTACGAAATTCTCGCTTTGACATTATAAGGATGACTGAATTATTTCCAAGTAGCGGAATGCTACAGAGGTAAACAAACAATATCATTTGGAAGAGGATTAATAAGTGTTGACATTCATACAAATGAGTAATCCTGTAAACGTAAACAGAATATTTTATATAGATTTTTTTTAATGAAAACTTAAAATCCTGCATTATTTTCCGGACAACCCAATATTTACCATTTCAAAAACTACATTCATACAAATAAATATTTCCATACAGTACACTCAATCCGTTTGGTCGGTGGAGTACTTGATATTCCTCCACCGAAATGTACTTAAACTAAACTAGATTGGGGTCGATGGGGTACTTTTATGAATTTTCCGCCATCGACCCCGAACACACACACTCACTCGCTTTCAGCGTTCGAGAGGCGGCGATGACGTTATATTTCACCCTTACTCCTCACCATTCACTCTAATAAATACATGCACTCAGACAAATCATATAGATACAATACATAAAAAACCCAAATTTCCTCTAAAAAGCGGAACAGGAGACTGCAACTCTACCGTCCTCGAGAACCTTTCTTAAGTCCGGCGGCATGTCTACACGCTCTCTGTATGGAGCCTCTATTATGTCGGACACAACGAACAACCTTTCTGTGCATAAGGGGCACCTGCCCGGGCTTTGGCCCAAAAAATTAAAGCAATTCCTTAACTTGCTAATTAAATTTCGTAAGTTCCCCTAAAAAACCTTCATAATGGGCACCCTACCAGACCCCTTCTGCCGCTTCTGCGAGACAAAAGAAGAAACGGCTCGACACTACCTAACTGAATGCGATAGGTATGCCAGGGAAAGATTCGACACTTTCGGAGGAGTTCGATAGGTAAGCCATAACTAAAACACTCCCAAGGATAAAATGGTCCATAATCCTGGGGTTTGTAAATAAGTCCAATAGGTTTATGCAGGACTCGTGAGCCGACCAGGTCCCGGACCTTTTAGGAATGGGATACGGGCCTACCCAGGCTTTTAACCCCTCGGGTCCTGGTCGCCCTAAACAACCCAAACTCCAAAATCCCGGAGTCCATAGGGGAGCATTCTTGGCCCTATCTTATTTACAAATTATATTGTTGATACATCTCAACATCTTTACAACCTTACATGAATGATATGAAAATATAATTTCACCACCCAGATCCTACCCGAGCCATCTACAATGTTCAGCTTCTTCTTGAGCCACTACGTAGGGTTTAGTAGGGCTAATATCGTGCAGAGGACACTAAGCACAATTGTAATAGAGCGCAGGGCACAAATAAACATCCGTACAATACTTCTGTGCATAATTTGGCGATTTAAAGAAAGGTTAATTTTAAATTTAAAAAATGTAATTTGAATTTATGATTGATATAAAAGTAATAAACTTTATTTCAAAACGTCTTAATTTGGAGCACAAAAGAATTAACTTGAAATTAAAAAGCAATAATTCGATGGGAAAAAATGGCGCATCCAAAAACAGTTCGTATGACCAAAGTAATATTGTAAATCTTTATACAAAGAAATAAATGAACAAGGTTAAGAAAGACTTACATCGTTAAGTTACCCACTGGCAGATTTACAAATAGTAAAATACAAATTGTTTAACTGAACGAATAATTAAAATTAACCAAAATTTATAATTTCTTTTATCCTTGAGTTTTAAGAAAGCTCCATTTTCCCTTTTCAATTTACTTCATTTTTTATCATAATTATACAATATCCCGCGTAATTTCTAAAGCATTAATTAATGATATTTGTTCATCATTTTAACATTATCCTTTTCATGAGTACACAAGAAAACCCATCACAGACGAATTTAATTAATTATAAAACGAGTGGCGAAGTATTATTATAATGTATATATTATATAGTATAATATATGTTCATGTGTAATAATTTATCCAAGAACTTAGATAAAATATATAATTAATTAAAACTTTCGTATTCTAATGTTTTGTTTTAACAATCTACCAGCCGACAATAAATTATTCAACACAGACTAGTGTGAAAAATAAAATCGTTGTTGCACACGAATTTAGAAACAATCTTGCATATCCGTTTTTTCGTGGATCGGATAAGTTTCATGTTGGACAGATTTTCTTTATTATTTCTTTGTTTAATTACTCAATTAATTTTAAACTTAAAAACTTGGGCTTCAGTTTCTGTTATACTGTTTTTAATGTTCGTTTATACAAACTTTTACCGGTTTAAATCACAAATTGTATGATCTGCATTGTAGAATTGTTTAAATCTTCTCTTTTAGCAACAAAATTCTATACTCGCTATAATAAAATGTCGATATGTTGAATACGACTAAACTTTGTTTTGTTTGGTTTGTTGATTGTGGGTTTGATAATTTTGTCCAGTGATCATCCACCTCGACCTACAGGGTCTTATGTGAAAATCATTCTTCTCTTTAACCATAAAAGAAAAATCTAGGTCACATTGGCCTCAAGAGTCAATACAAGAAAATATTTTGTCTACAACTGTCCAAAATTACGTTAATGAAACTACCACTAAGTTCTAATGATCTTTTAACGAATGTTACAACATAGAAAAATATTAGATATGTATCGAAGTGTTTCTTTCAATCGGCCTCAGGAGCCTAGAAAAATGTTTTTGGTGCAAAACTTACCAAAAATTGCGATATTTAAGCTGCCACTAGTCAAAGCTCTTTTATTCAATTTCTTGCGGTCTGGTGTGATGTAGGTTTCAGAAAAATATTTTCTTTATCGTACAAACGTTAATGTCTTTATTGAGATCAACTTCAGGCCCTGGAATTTACAAACGGGTGTTAATACATCGAACATTATAAACTTGTAAAAGGCGAAAGTATTCTCAAGAAGCCTGTAATAAAAATTTTAATTAACTGTCGTTATGAGGGCGTCGGTGGCTCATCACTGTAAGGTAAAGGGTCACGGATTCGAATCCAGCGGCCCTGCATTCGAACCCGACATACTTACAAATGGGCTTTTTTTCAAAAACACCGGCACCCTCCCCTCTGCTGTTAAGAACCCTCGTTAAAAAAAAAATACTGTCGTTTATTCTAGATCTTCAAAAGGTATAAAAGTAATTACGACCTAGTATCTATAAAATGTTTTTTTTTTAATTCACTAACCACGACCGTACCTTTCCCATGTAGGTAAACATTTGGGTGTTTTCTACTTTGACACTTTAGCAAATCTCTCTGATTACTCTCTCTGATTAAGAATCCAAGTTTGGAATGAGAGTGATCTTTCGAAAACAAAGGGCTGCCCATTGGAAAGAATAATCATTTCCTTTTATTTATATTGTTGTTTAAATTTAGTACATTTATTTTTAGGTTTTATCAGTATAAATTTGTTGATGTCGAACTAGAATGATCGTAAAGAAATCGAATTGCACATGAAATTTAATACAAGAAAAGGTTTATAAAGCATTACATTCTGATGTCACGGACAACTCACACCTTCTAAAGATAAAACAGCTCTTACCGTTCACATTCTCTTTCCTAAAGATTTTTTTTCATGTTCCCCTTGTGTCCCCTTCTATCAACGAACTCAAATATATAAGAAAGATTTACTGTGAACGAAAATCGTCATACAGCATTTCTCAGAAAAAGAAACTTTGTAATGTATATCTCTATTGTGTACAAATGTTAAAAATTATAAAGAAAAGTAAGGGATTTTTATGATAAGTAGTGGTGGAGAAATTTATGAATAATTAGTGACAGTTCTGCCATTGTAACTTGAGTGACGATAAGTTTTATGGTTGGGTAACACTCCATAAAGAAAAGAATCGTCGACACGGATAAAAATATGGCTCTTCATCCCCATATATTTTGTTCTTGTTCTTCACGAGAGCTATTCATGGGGCGGCCTCTTGGAATAATGCATATTGATCTTTTGATTCCAAGGAAAGATATAACTTCGCGAGTAAAGTATTCCATTGGCCCATTTCCAAGGCCGCAGCCATTCACAGACCCCATTCCAATATCAATTGTCTTATCCTTGATCGTAAAAAATAACAAAAACAAATACGTCCCTCTGACAATAAGGACTTCTGTTGTGCTTGAGACTTTAATCGCACCCAAAAGAAAGGTGGAAGTTTTTTTTACAAGGGATTTTCTTTCTTACAGGACGTACTTTCACAATACTTTCAAACATCGACCTACGGTGTGTTCTATGAATCTACTCCTTTCACTGTCCTAATTATTTAAAATTCTCGTTTCAATTTTTATTTAAATTACAACGCTTGCTTGTTAGCAGTTAATGATTCCCATTTTTTTATAATGGACAGTTAATATTGTATCAATGAGAAACACGTGAAGCATATGTATGTTGGATTTGATTTATTTGACAATTATATTTAAAGGAATAAATTAAATCAGCACTCCGCTTGTACGACATGTTATAATAACTAGAAAGATTATTTAATTTAATGCGTAAATTTAATTAATTCGTGTCAAGTTTCATGTCTGAGTGAATAATTTATAAGCTTACTCTACGAGAGACAGCAGATTTATTAGGACAGCTTATCAATCTTTGTTTGAGTGAAGTTTCCTATTTTGTGTTAGTTCAGGAAACTATTGTAGTAGGTTGTCATCTTAAAGGGCCCATTATGCAATATAAATCTAACTTTATTGCCGCACTGTAGAGATTACGCAATTAAAATTTTACGTATAAATCCGGAAAACCGATAAATCAAATGGAAATAAAATAATTCTTTTTCATAAATACTAGTTCGATAGAAAATGTATGATCTCAAAACTTTACCAGTAAAATCGAACAAACAAGTAAATTAATTTAAATTCAATTTAGTTTCAATAAATCTCCAGTCGAATGAGAATATTATTTTCTAAACTAATTTACCAAAATATTGTAAACGGGAAAGATGCCATCCCAGTGGCTGGAAATTATATATATTTTTTTTTTTTTTTTTTTTTTAAGGGGGGGGCAAAACAAGGCCCTAACAATTACTGACCCATCACCCTGTTTAAAATCATAAGTAAAATTTTTACATCACTTGTTAAACAAAGACTAATTCGCTGGTCTGAAATGACCCAATGCAAACCTCGAGAAACAAATTGGTTTTCACAGATAATCACGTTCTCACGTTCTACAACATACCGAAGACAAAATGAAATATTTATTTGCAATATTTACACATTGTTGTAAAGCGTTTGTAGCAATCTAAACTGGAACGGATGGAAAATAGTATTATTTATAATCTTTGCAACAATCATAATTAATTACGGTTTTTAGTTGAGTTGAAAAAAAGTTAATGGCACGAGAGTGATTCGAACACACGACCTTCGGCTCGATGTCAGGATAGCGGTGGAGCAGCGGCGTATCTAGCCGAAGGTCGTGGGTTCGAATCCCTCTTGTGCTATTAACTTTTTTTTCATCTCAACAAAATACCGTAATTAATTATGATATATTAATTGGTCGAGCGGACCACGAAAATAGTGAATTAACTTTACAATAATGCAAAATGCCTGTTTTTCCCTTTCTTGCCCAACGTTGCCTCAGAGCTACATCAAATTAGCTAAAGCTTAGGTTATCCCATGTACTTAAGGTGAGCGCAGTGTTTCTCCTTTTCTTCTTTAGTCACATGTATTGGCGACACTGATTTTTTTGGCGCCGATCTAAAATCTCCCTCTTTGATTCCTCTGTCTCCAACATTGTACTTCACCACAACACTGCATCTTGTATCGATTGCTATATTCGCTAGAAAAAAAGATTTTTCATATTCAGTGTATAATTTAATACTTTTTAGCCCATAGATGTTTCAGAGCGATACCAACCTTAGTAACTTTTTAGGTTAGCAGGCAATCCCGTGAGTTTAATGAGGGCGCAGTGTAGTTCCTTCTCTGTTTCTGCTCGTTTATTGGCTACACTGATTTATTTGGCGCCAAGCTAAACTCTTTAGCCCTAAACTCTCTGAATTTCCCGCTCACCTTTTAACCAAATAGTTAATGTTTATCTTACTCTAAAATACATATTAGGACCTAAAGGGGTAAATATCGACATGCTGATGAAGACATAGATGTAACACAAATTGTCGTTCAAATCTTTATCACTTCTTCAGTTCCTTCTTGTCATATTTCGTTTATTCTTCAAAGAATCCAACATTGACAACTTGGACTTGTTGAGATTATGGTTCCCTTGTAACAAACAAATCGAAAGGAACGAGAAGGACTTTGGAACCTGTCGGAGGCAAAAGGGCAGGAAGGCTAAAAGGCGGTGGACAGAGGACACTCGATTGGTAGACAGCGAACGATCCACATCATACGTATCTGCTTCAACTGGACTTGTTAAAAAAACATCTCATCATAGCTCATCAAGAAAGCGGCATTCTTCCTGTGAGTTCTTTCCTGTTCCACATTTCCTAGATTTTATTTCCTTGGGGATTGCGCATACGTTTATTTTAGTTTATATACATCTCAATTATATTTTAAGTTTTTTTTCTTTATATATTATTAGAAGTGAATTGATTTTATTTTTTTGTATTAATTTAAGTTTAAAAGATTTTTAAAAAAAGTGTGAATTTGATTTTGAAAAATAAGAAACGATTAAGTTAAATTAAATTGGTTTTCCCTTACAGTGCTTTTTATTTTTAAATTTCTCACATTATTAAAATAATTGTAATAATAAAAAAATACAATTATTTTTGATTAATCCAAATTATATATTAATCTCATTTCATCTAGTACCCTTAAAGTCTAACACCCTAATAGGAGAACGGAACGGACATGGAAATACACCAAAGTGATGGTTCCAACAAACTGCTGAAACGGTGGTCGCTGTTTTTAATACTTTCTGGCAGCATCCCTGTAAGGCTTTTTCAATGTAATATGAATAATATTAATAAACTGATAATGTGTGACAATCTAGAAAATTGGTTCTGTGGGTTGCATATATGGCTTGTTTTTACTTGGGATGGTTTTCAAATCTGTCAATAGCAGGTATATACTAAATAGAATAAGTCATTTCCTCAATTTTAGAAAGATGGAGGAATCAGCTGTTTTCAGAGAACGTAGAAACGATTTTTAATTCACCTTGGAATGATCTCTTCAAAAAAGTATGTTTTTTCGATGTCCCCATGCTGCACAGGGAGTGCTATACTAGACATGCCGACAGATGCCAATACTACAAAATATAACTTCACCAAACAAGCACAAAGTACTTTTACAAGTATGGGAAGAGTGGGCGAAAGTAACACCTCTGGTCAACTATTAATAGTAAACCGACGGCTCAAAAACGAATAAAGGCACTAGCTTTAAGCCGATGGTACGGTCATTGGACCTGACTCTGGCAAGGGTCCTGTGTATTTGGGGGATAGATGCAGTGAGAAAGTAGACATGTTGGCCAAAATGAAGCCAATATGAATTCTATAGTCCCGAACCCTATTGTGGCACCATACCAGAAAGGATCAAAGGATACATCCAAAAATGGATCCTTAAGGATTCCAAAACCTAGTTGAACAATGCCATATGCATGCGAATAGTTTCATAGAAGGGCCATCCACAAGGCATACAAAAGAAGAGGGTAACCGTAACAGAACCACGATGTTGGTTAGACCACTGACAGGGCACTGCCGCCCAAGAAGCGATATGCAGCAAAGGATATGAGTACGTACGGAAGAAACACTGTGCAGAAGCCAGGGAAAAGAAGAGACCACGGAACATATTTACGTTTTTGTGCCCGTCTATGAAAGTGTAGATCTTTCAACAAGGAGAGGGAAAGTCGCAAGCATGACCCATCACTATGAACCGGTAGAATTGTTATGTAGGGTGTTATGAAGCTGGCCAATGGGTTATAAAATTTCAGAAGCACAATAGACCAACTTAGGTCGAGGTGAAAGCCTTTGACCTATCCCTATCTCCCTGCTGAATTTATCAATCTAGAAAATCTCAATTCACAAACAGACAGTCCCTATACAACTCAGATGGTAAAATAAAAATTACAAAAATAAGTTCTTATTGAATAAAATAAATTCTAGATGGCGAAAAACTTTGGACGGTATGCGACATGGATGAAACGGAGAATCTCATACATATTTTCCTACACTGCCCTCTCTATGCAAATCTTAGAGAAAACTTAATATTTATATACTTCTTGCTAAGATCAAAAGAAGATGAAATGTTATGGTCTCTCTTAGATATATTTTCTATGTAGCAAAGCAATTGGAATAGTTTCTTCTTTCATCAATGTCTTGAGCGTAAGATCCTTTATACTGGGGAACGATTTATTTGAATTTGTAACATATCTGCCTAAAGTTTTTAAAAATAAGTAACATAATTGTATAAAAATATGTAAATTATAAATAATAATGCAATAGAGATATTTTCTTACTTTACTTGTGTTCATGGTTGTTCGTAAATAATCTGGTTTATAAGATGCTCATCTATTATATAATTGGAATTATAATATCGTAATAAAACTCAACGTTTTAGATTGCCGGGATAATACCCTCAAACCGTTCAATCTATTAATTTATACTACACCGTCTACAATAAAATTGAAAGTAATTTTGATTGTTTCAAAATATGTGTCCGCTGTGTTAGTACTTTGATATAATCGTTTACGCCGTTGTGACTTTCAAACGGAATTCACGCTGTTAAAAGAAGTGGTTAAAGCGATAGAAATGGATCGATTAATGCACCCGTACAGATTGATGCTAACATAATTTCCCCTCAATGCCCTGATGCGGTTTTACGAGAATTCAGTGATTGGTTTATGAGGTTTTTATCCTGAGAGAAAGGTGAGCACTTTCCTTCAGCAATAAAACAAAATATCTACTTACCATACTTTTGCTGTATACTATGGGTATATTTGATCGTAAAATTACCTAGGTATATTTATTGTTACCTAGGTTTTTATCTGTTTTTTTATTTGATTTTGATTTCCTCCTGAATATATTTTTTGTAATTCATCATAAAAAAAATATATTGAGAAATCATTTCAGAATATATACCAATAATATATTTGATACAACATACAGTTTGTCCTTTCACCTATAACCGAGATGGGACAGTAATAAAGACAGAATAAAAAATAGTGTATTGGGTTATAGAAGTTGAAAACACGAAATTTGATATTACAATCAATGTCACAGGTTTCGAACGCAATTTCGTCGGAATTTACGAACACCGTGGGTTCAAATCCTATCCGTGACATTGACTTCTGTATATCAAATTTAAATTTTATGCGCGTTTAAAATTAATACATTTCAGATTAGATCTGACAGAACTGTATTGATTACGAGGTCAAAATAATGGTACGACGCATTCGTGTCAAGTGCAAACTTGAGCCAGAGAGAGTGAGTATAGGTCGTATACGTTTGACTATAGACCGATAACGTTTTTTCTAAAATTTAAGAATTTAATGGGAGATTGTAGTTCCTCATCATGGAGGGCCTTGTTGCTTTGAGGCCAAAACCTATATCTTTGTCCCTTATTGATGTTAACTTCAAAGGTAAAAAAAATATTATTAAAGCGTAAATTTTATGGTCTTGTTGGGCACGGCGATAATCAGCAGTTAATAGTTCCTCATCGTTTCGTCCTGCTTATCTTGTTTCTAAACGACAAAATCCTACGGAAATATGTCTCATTTCGTAAAATCCTGGTTGACCTGTTTGAAAAAGAAAGAAGTTGCGACGGTTTCGCCAAATTTGAAAGCGGGCTTCG
The DNA here is from genome assembly GCA_039619505.1 of Cimex hemipterus. NCBI lineage: Eukaryota > Metazoa > Arthropoda > Insecta > Hemiptera > Cimicidae > Cimex > Cimex hemipterus. The sequence goes on from CM077100.1 coordinate 10,326,871, forward strand.
CCCCTGTTCATT
>CM077100.1:10326892-10343024 GCA_039619505.1 Cimex hemipterus
AACTTAAATTTTTTTTAACATAGTTTAATTGAAAACTGACCCTCACAAAGTTAAACATTTATCGTTGACTTATGCATAGTGCAGTGTGACCATCACCAACGTGGTTCGTTTTACCTTGTTAATTTGCAAAAAAAAAATCTAAAGTGCCTCTAATCGATTTTTTGAATCGCTTGATGTGCATAAAATAAACGCTTTCAGACCAAACTAAGGGGGTATCGAAATATATTAAGCATTAAATAGATAGTTGCCGGGTGTCGGTTTGTACCCTGCCACTGGATATTTCCTCATTATTATGGTCGATTTTAAGTTCTTGCCTTGAATTCAAAACTAATAATATATCACTTGTTACGTACAAAACAAATAAAACATAAATTTTATGATGTTAGAAATGTTAAATGATGGGGTGAGTGTGGTGTTCAATACTTTCCAAAGGATAGTTCCTACTCACAGTAAGTTGTTCTGCAACAATCCGGATTTCGAGCCTCTTAGCTCATCATCAGGTTGAAGGACTTCTACAACCACGTCTCTCGACGTGCATTGCCAAAGTGAAACCGCTGATACCTCCGCCAACGCGACGTTCCAATTAACAGCTGATTTTTTTAATGACGCTCAATTTGAACGTGCGAAGCGCGAAAATTATAACACAAAAAATAATTAAAATAAAAATAGTAACAATTAAAATAATTAGTTTAATTATTTGGATGTTTGATATTATTTATATACATATTTAAAATGGGAGGTAGATCAAAATCTGTTATATTATTAATGCATTTATCACCATGTTCAATTTTACATTTTTTAATTTCAAATTTCTCAAATCAATCTAGTTCTTTCCCTTTGTTGAAACTATGCAACACTCTCGTATTTAGATTTGGGTTGAATTTATGTTTTGTTTCTTTTAGATGGTCCTTAAATTCCGAAAATTTGCTCGATTTAGGCAAGTGTTCTTTTACTCTCGCTTTTATTTCTCTACCGCTTTGTCCTATGTATTTAATATCACAATCATTACAATTGAGTTGGTAAACCCCGCTTTTTGCCAAATTGTCTACTCTGTCTTTAGGTCTTGAAAGGATGTTTCTATGTGAGCCCGCACTTCTAAAAGCTATTCTAAACCCTTCTTGTTTAAAAATTTTGCTAACTTTTTCTGATAATTCCCCAATGTATGGCAAACAACGGAAACCTAATGATTCGTTTATAGTGGGGTAACTGAGTCCTATTGTTGTTTCGTTTAAAGTTAATTTTTTTATTCTTTTAACTAGCAACCTATCAATAAATATTTCTTGATACCCGTTGTTTTTTGCTAAGGTTTTAATAATTTTTAATTCTTTTTTATAGTTATGAGGTGTTAGCTGTTCAATACTTTCCAAAAGGATAGTTCCTACTCACAGTAAGTTGTTCTGCAACGATCCGGATTAGCTAACAACATTGCAGCTTCTACATGGCGCAGTACTATTTACATTTATCTCATTTAATAAAATACTGCATGACTTGTACTAAATAAAAAATACTTGTGGTCTTGTTCTGTAGGGTGGTAACCTGCTGTTTTGTATTTCTTTAAAGATCGCGTTGTTTTTTATATTACTGCTTTAACCAGTGATGTCTTGAACCTGCAGGATGTTCATCTGTCTGATAAGCCATTCTACTTTCCTTGCACGCCGCAACTTTAAGTCACGTTCAATCAAATCCACCGACAAAGTTGAATTGCAGACTTTTACCCCTAATTTAAGAAAATCTAGATGCTTATTCAAACCTGCAAGTTTCAATTAAGAGTCTTGCCATTAGCACAAACTGTATTCGCTTAAGGCGGAATATCAAGTACTATATTGTAAATTGTGAGTACTGGAGAATTTCCGAATGAATAATACAGATGAATAGAAAGTTTACAACTAGTTTGGGGTGTTGGTTGAAATTATATAGTTATATAGATCAGGAACTTCGTCGGGCAGAACGGATAAGGCCGATGTTTTCAACAAGACTACTGCGAACAACCCCGTGGTGGGTGATCCCACGGGTCGTCGTTAGAAGTCATACGAATAACTTATTATTCATTTCTTTTCCAACAAATCGTTGTATTGTTTAATTATTAGCATTATTTATTTAATTACCTACGCATTTCAGTAATTTCCTTACGGCAATAATGGTCATTGCTTTAAAATCAAACTGACGACTACAACTTTTTTATTTAAATAAAAAAAAAGTCATACTTTCCTTACAAAATACATTAGGACTAGGGTTGAGGAATTTTTTTAAGGTTAATAAATCGTATTGTGAACAAAAAATAGTTTTGTTATTTTACAAGTAAATAAAAAGAAATTTTCAAGTAGAACTAGAAACCGAATGGTGTAGTGCATGTTGGAAGCAGAACGTGTTTTTACCGTACATCTCTTTTCTACTAATTAAACGTAGAAAACCGACTTTCCAACGTAATATGTTGCGTTGTCACATGGAGTTTGTACTTCCCACCCTGGGAATTAAACGGGAGGAATTTCGTACGTAACTAAACCTATTAGTGTTAGAAGTGAGCATTAGCCCAAAAGTCTGAAGAGGAAAAAACTTTGACCCTATTTAACACACCACTTCATAGATCAGGGTAGGTTTTTAAAATGGGGAAAAATATAAACATTGGCAAAAAGGTTATATTCCCCTTGTAGAACTCGCGATCCTGGTTTGCATTCTTCGCAATTACCACTGGAATTTCTGACCATACCCGTGAAAAAATCATCTTTTTGTATTTTAGCCAATATTCAAAACTATAATGGCATTACGAAAAATTATTACCAAAGAGCCCAAATACACTGTAATGACTACTGCAAACGGAGAACAGGATAATATCTAATATTTCAATTCCTGATCAGATTTTTGCGAGGCTGCAAATTTTTCGACATGTTCATTTCTTACTTTCTTTTCGAGTTTTTCGAAATTCATGCAAGACCACCACGAGTAAGAACCTATACGAAGCAGGAAACACGCAAGCATGCTCACGTATTGAATCAATTCAAGTGCGTAGGCACTACAGTACACGCGGATGACCAGTAGGTAGAAACAACCCCGTCATACCCGGCTCTTGTCTTTCTTGGACCATCTTGTAGAGCAGAACACGGAGGGGACTGGTAGCCAAGCTCGACTACCGTCCCCTGGGTCAGTCCGAGCATCCCGAGGGATTTGCAGAACGGTCTTCCCAAGGGTTGTGTTCGAGATCGAAGTTACTCGTATATCTGGTCGGGCAAGAAACTAAAAATCGCTCCCGTGAGAGATTACCCCGGTACAAAGGTAGTCGCAAAGGTAACCTTCTATAATCTGTATTCTACGACAGCACTCCTAACTTGTATCACAGAGTGATTTAACCTTGTTGTAAACTAGCATTATTTGCCAATATATAATTTTTTATTTATTGTTCAGACTATTAAATTTATAGTATATATTTTGTTCAAATAACCAACTACTTAGTAAAGCTGTAAAGCTCATTGCACGGCATACAATAAAAATACATTAATAAATCGATAATTGGCCTGTATTCAAATTTAAAGAAAGAAATATATTTTCAAAATTGTATTATCAAAAATCGGCTGCACGATTTAAACTTCATAGTACCGAAAAAATGTATAAATTGTATTACGTAAATTATACTTTAAAATTTTTAATAAACATAAAGTAAAACCATATTTGTCATAATGTTCTTTCAGCAAATTAATTATTAGCCAAAAAATTTGAAAAAGATGACATCAAAATAAATAGAACCAATATAATTTATATAAATATTTTACGCGTTTTTCTGAAAATATTTTTTTTAAATTAATATACATAACATTGATTACATCAAAAATGAATATTTTTTGTGGGTTTTAAGGCAGGAAAGCTACAACTTGCTAGTAACTTATTCTTTCTTTTCTTGTTTGTCTTTTTTTTCTTGCGTTCTTATCCTTTCTTTAGCCAATTCATGTACAGACCTATTAAGACGGTAACGGACACTCCCTATTTATTTTATTTTTATTTTTTTAAATTTATTTTTTTTACGAGGGTTCTCAACAGCAGAGGTCATATAAACCCTCAGGATGCCTGTGATTATGGAAAAAAAGCCCATTCGTAAGTATGTCTGGTTGGAATGCAGGGCCGCTGGATTCGAACCCGGGACCTTCACCTTACAGTGATGAGCGCCGTGTCAAAGACGGAACCTTGCGGCCACCGACGCCACTGACTCTCCCTATTCTTTATCCTATTGTTAGCTTCTCTGTTCCTTAGGGTTTCGTTATTTATGGACAAAATATCATTAATAATAAACCCAAATACAGCGGGAAAAAAAGATTAAATATGATAGGCTGGTTTGCATTCGCGCTAATAAATTAGATTCAGACCAAAATTCATTCACATTACCCCCATAATTCACTCTTTATGCTTTGGGGTTATTTGGCATATATTCCACCATTCATTTGAATAATACGTTTCTTTCTGATAAATAACACATGTCCTATTTAAATTTGAAACCATTTGTCGGGCTCAGAGATCTGTGTGCGGTGCCGAGCCCCAAGGTCTTTTGGAAAGTCGTATTTCCTTATTGGCAGACTTAGCTCTATAGTTTTTGCAATCTGTTATGTGCTATGTCGAGATAATTTCTTCAAACTACTGCGTCGTCGCAACACAAGGTGTCGTGTATGAACTTGGAATAATAATACAAGTACGATCATTTTCCTTCTAAATCCCACCTCCGCCGGCCATCTTTTTTAATTTTCATAACTTAGAAGTATTGATTCAAGATCGTCATGTTTCATAATCAATTCCAAGGAAAAGATATCAAAATCAACAACCTGGAAATGAAGGAAGGACATTATATCTCGCAGTGTATATGGAAAGTTAGGAAACAAGCGATTGAGGGTCAAGATAGTTTTGGCCCTGGTACCACAATCTTTGCCTGAAATTATCCTAAAGCTTTACTAAACAAGTATCACATCGCCGCGCCCTCCCTGGGTATTTTCCAGTAATGGGAGGTAATTAATCGTTCCAATAAAAGGTTGGCGAGTCTTATCATATCGTTTGGAGAGATTGAGAAACAGGGCCATTCCTTTCACCGCTTCACTATAATTTCATCACTGCAACAAGGTGGATTGAATGTATCCAAAAAATTAAAAAAAAAAAAAAAGTATCAGGCAATACTGCATAATAACCATGACAAGGTTCCTGGCAAATAAAAAGAATCCTACACAAGAAATATTATATAGTCATGCTTTTAGGAACGTAAATATTATTTGTCATGCCTTAATAAAGTATTTATAAAGTTAAAATTATTTAAAACACATTACTAAACAAAGTAAAGTTCATCATTACTAAACAAAGTAAAGGTCATCATTACTAAACAAAGTAAAGGTCAATTTATATGACATTAATTTTTGATGTTTATATATTGATATATTTTAAATTGGTGGACAGTAGGGAAATTTATTGTAAAGAGAATTCGTAATCCTCCCATGTTATTTTCAAGGGATTTCACGTTCCGTTGCTTTGCATTATTGCTTATGCTTTAACTGACATTATCTCGCTATGGTTCACGCAGGCTTTATTTATTTTCGTTTATTGTTTTTTTTTTTTTTTTTTTTTTTTTTTTTTTGAGGCTAGCTTCGGGAGTTTTCCTTTCAACCCGCCTTCTTTTTTTTTATTCCTTTTTTTGCATTTTATTCTATAAATCTTCTGAAATCCGCCTGAGCCAGCATAATCATCTGAAAATTACAGATAGCATTATACAAAAAGAATCCCATTAATAATATTAATAACAATAATATTAAAAGGTAGTCACTAAAACGTGAGTCTGGAAGGTGTGCTAAGATTTATTAAAGCTTGACCGTATATAGAATTGATATTTTATACGCAAGTTTGCAATATTTGTTTTGTTATTGAGCTAGCTTAATATTAAAAATTAGCGTAGTTTATTATTCGTAAAAATATGTTATTACCTTTAAACTAATATTAAAAATTATGATATACCGAATTTAATCAATTATTTTCAATAGCTTACTTTATTGTTTTCAATAATGTACTCTCGATTTAACACAGATCGTAATATTTTTACGATATTAGACTGAACAAATCTGTATTTTTGTTTTATACAATATAAAACAAACGAAAGCAAATTTTTCAGTTGTGCGCTTTTATTTGGTAATTTTGATTGAACAAATTTTACGTAGCTATTTTGATGGAGTTTCATTTCGTTGCCTTTTATTTTACTATCTCTTGCGACCCGTCGAAATATAATGTTGGCTCATTTGAAGATCTTTTTTGGTTTGTTCATCCCCGTACCAGTATATTATTGTAATACTGGTTGCATATGGCAAATAGTACTGACTATGAATCGGTACATAATCAAGTGTGACGTTTTACAGTGTATTACTCTCAAACATTGACATCATTGACATATTGATATTAATCTGACAGGACAGTTGCCAGCAGGTGAGAGGAAAAATCGAAAAGTTATATCATTACATACCATTGCTGTTCAAAATCTTTCATTGGTTTTAGGTTTGGAAAATTTTAAATAAATCCCATGGACAAGATTTCAAAATTAATAGGTGAATAATTACTCATTTGGATTTATGACGTTGATTTTTCTACTTGTATTTCTGCTGTAAAAAAACTATTCATTTTGTTTTTGTTCTCTGGAAAGGAGATAACAAGATTCCTATGCCTAAAAATAAATTATCTTCAATCCTAAAGCTTTCTGAATCAATTATAACATATTATCTGTCAGGTAGTTTCTTAGCTTCGATTTGTTCCTGGTGGGTCGACGGTTACAAACTTATTAATATTTAAAAAATATTTTTAAAAATATTGACCGTGGGGCTCAGAATGATGCCATATATACTGTTCTGTCAAAAACATTTGATTCTGTTGATCATACAAGCCTTTTTTTTTGTAGAATTTTGTTCAATTCCGACTGTTATAACAGGAAAATGAATTTTCTTTTCCGTGAACAGTTTTCCTATAACATAACTGTAACCTCAGGTGTTTCTCAACGTTCCCATCTTATATTTATATTGTCTTTTAAAGAGCTATTTGATTCTAGTATATCTTTCTCAGTTTTAGCTTTGGGTGATGGTGTTAAAATATTTAAAGTCATTCATTCCATTGTTGACAGCGATAAAATGCACAATGATATGTGTATATTTTCTAAAGGTGCTCAACAAACGACCTAAGTATTGTGATCTTGGTGTTCTTGTTGATATCCTATTATGTACATATTGGTAAGGTATTTTTCAAATATTTTAACAAGGCAGGGTTTATCCGTAGAACAACAGGTGATTTTAAGATCTATTTTTTACTTTTGTACTATTTTTTATAGACTGTACCAGTCCAGTCTGGTGCCCTCACCATATTTATTTTTTGATAATTCACGAAAATGCTAAAACTTTTCATTAAGCAAATATTTCGTATCAAGAGTGATGGCAATTATTATTGCTTTTCATTGACTACTGGATCAACCATTTCTCCCTGTTACCTTGCAAATCCAGGTTGTTGGAACTATTCTCAATTATCTTTCTTTGGAAACTGCTCTATAATCACATTGATTGTCCGGAATTACAAAGTTTAATTGGATATCGCATATCTAATCATGGAATAGGAACAAAAGCAAGTCTTGAAATGCCCTTCCATAGAACAACATATGGGAATGAGGACCTCTTTCTCATATTTGTGCTCAGTAATGAATTTAATGATTTTCATAACATCCATAGTGTTAGGATTCTGAAGAGCCAAGTATTTTATTGTAGAATTAGAATTAGAATTGCGAGACCTCCTAGGAGGTCTCTGGACTCTCTCTGATAGGTCAGGGGGAGTCACCCACCTTGGTGTGTAAGCGACTCCTTGGTTGGGTCTGGTCGGGCGCCATCGACTTCTTTGGTCATTTCGGCGCCCTTACGTTCCCTAAAACTAGTCATTCACACACTCACTCATAAAATCACACATGCCTATCCTCTATCTAGAGTCCGAGTCGGAGGGTACTCGATATTCCGCCCCGAACCGGTTTAACGGAGCAGCCAGTGGAGCTTTGAAATAATATGCTGCACCGCCGCTAACATACTTTGATTCTACCAGAAACCAAATACAAATCTTAACCTATAATCTAATTACCTCTCTATATACAACCCATAATCCCGAAGTCTCTAAGAAACCTAAAAAGTTTGTCATTAAATTCGCTGCCATGCTCGAGCATTCTCGTATAACCAGGCGGTATTCCACTACGGTTCCTATACAGCGCCAAGCAGCGACAACCCTACAACACATGCGGCACAGTAAGCCTCTCTACTTGGCATGCTGGGCACCTAAGTCGACTCGTGCCAACCAACAGGTACCCGTGAGTCCCCGAAGGCGGGTCAGGATAACACTTTCCCATCGGGATACCCCCTCCGGTCACCACCGTCGGCTTAACGGACACCAGGGCGTCAGTCGAGTCGGCCCAACGACGCTTCCACTTGTCCAACATCGTATTTTTCACTAGTCTCTTAGCGTCGTCAGGCCGAATCGGGGTGGACTCCACCTCGTCACTGTAAGGAACGAGAGTACCCTTTTTCGCGGCCGCTCTCTCGATCACTTCCAGTTCGACGTGTCTTGGAATCCCAGGCTAAAACCACCCTTTTCTCGGGGCGCACAGCGTCCGCATATTTCCATGGTGACGCTATATAACGTAACATGCATCCATATATCCCTAAAGTCAACGTGGTAAACGGAGAAAAAAATTAAAAGTACAATGAATTTTCTTAAGAAAAAACATAAAAACTGAAAAACTTAGCCAGTCTCGTTCACGCTGGAATTGTTAAGTTTCAATGCTTAAGCTTCAAATAAATGTTCCCCACGTAAAAGTATTTTCCTGACCGGTTGTGTAATTGTGAAAATTTTATAAACAAAAATCTTAAAACATAAAAAAATTATCTTTGCACAATAGTAATAGTGCTTGGCACTTTGTATATTCAAATTATTAAGCATAGAAATACAATAAGAGAAACTCAACTATGGCAAACCTTCTAAATCGACGTAGAAATAAAGACCTTTGAAAGAAATACGACTTCGTTATTCATGAAAGGAATGTAATATGATACACAGATGGATCAAAGATGGAACAAGGAGAAGGTGTAGACAAAAAAATGGCAATCACATTGGACTGACCCCAACAGTTTTCCAAACTGAGTTCCATCCATTACAACTGCGTACATAAGGAGAAATAAAAATATGAAAGTTTCCCAGATTTACTCTCAGACAGCCATAATGCCATAAAGCAAAGTGAATAATACTGTCAAATCCAAAGTTTTTTGAGAAAGCCTAAATTGCCTTGCGATTCTCGGCAAACGACACAAGATCACCTTGAAGCAGGTTCCCGGACATGAAGGGGAGAAGAAAATGCACTGATTGTTCAACTAGGCAAAAACAAGAAAAATGATAAAAAGCATCCCACTTGCTAATGCTACCACAGCCAAAACGAGGTGTGTAGTCAGTGGAACTTGAAGTGAAGTTAACTGGAAAAATGATTAGGAAAAGGAAAAGGAAAACTCTGCTATGTTGACACACTCAAATGCCCAGCTATGAGGCAAGCGATTTTTCATTTTACATCTCTACAAAGGAAGACGAAGGAAAACTATCAACAGGCAGGTTTTAAGGAAGATTATTGGCCTCTATTCTAGCCATTGCCCTCTTAACAACTGAAGAAGAGTAGAGCAAATACAGAAACATGCCGACTCTGACAGGAGGAACTAAAGACATCGGCACATATCCTTAATGAATGTGAAGAGTTAACCCGGTTGCGGTCCATCCACTTTCGGTAAGGGAACTCTCACACCAAAAGGGGTTCACCAAGGAAAGTGCTTAGCCTTATAGGAAAATCGCACTTTCCGAGATGTGGCAATAATTTATGAGGGTTCGATAACGGATCTATTTATGTCGCAGTGGATGAATGGAGTTTTCATAATTCTAAATCAACCCCCAACCATAAAAAAAGGTTTAGAATTGATTAATTTTTGCGGTTTTTAGTAAAAAAACAATTGAAAAAAAAGTCTATAGAAAAAACGACATGTATCGGTAACTTTGTTATTTCAAGACAGGGCAGTATTCAATTGTTGAGAGGTCGATGGTCTATCGCAGGGCGGAATGGAACATTCGGCGACAAAATGAAAGATATCAACCCCCCTCTCTTTTGATTTACATAAAGTTCCTTACACATTTCCATTTTCCTTCCAAGGAAAAGAGCTAAAGTAAAAACAGCGCACATCGAAATTCGCAAATTTCGGCGAAGGGTAAATATCAACAATCTTTTATAATAATCCATTACTATATCAGGTGACATTTCATTTTAAACTGTTTTTATCACATCATATATAAAATTAATAGGGACATTGCCAATTTTGTAGCATTTACTTACCCTAGCATATTTATATTTATCATAAATTACATTAAATGTTATGAGAAATTATAATGTTTTTTACTGAAGGAAAATTTAATGAAGGGATTTTGGAGAATAAAACGTTTTATTTCTATAATTTTGATTATTGGACACAATAATTTTTTTTTAAACAGTAAATACCGTTCTCTGTTAGTTAAACTTCTGTTCACCTGTCAGGCATACTGCTATATAAAGTTGTCATTAATTGCATAAAAAGTTCACTCTATACATGTTTTAACTTCACTCAGTTCTTCGAGGCAAACTGGCTGCGGATGGTGATCGAATAACATTCTCTTCAACTCATCCCACATGGGCCCAACCGGATTGAGGTGTGGTGACAATGGGGGAAGGGGAAGATCGGAAATTCCGTGGTTTTCTAAACATGACTGATGGTGAACTCTACCTTTATGAGGTCATCAAAAACCGAAATCCCTGCATAAGGTTCTTGGTTTGAAGGATATAACCTAGATAATTTCTTAAACATAAACGGCTGTGGTGAGGTTGCCTCCAACAATACGCAGTCCAATGTTAATCCCAGTCCAGATTATTACACCGTCTCCTCCAAACAGCACTGAATGCAACACGAATAGGGGATTGCGCAAATCCCCTGTTTTATGGGGGCATAATGCGCTGTTGCTGCAGGTCGCCGCAAAGGGGCAAACGATGTGAGGGCAACCTTCCCATAGACGATTACGAATCGTTTGTGTTGACAAAGACCTTGCCAAAAGGTCTAGTACTTCATTTGGGATCTGGCGAGCACTACGGATAGGGCCTTTCCGTCCTCCCTTAGCGTCGTAATGCGCTGAGGTACGCCTCCCATTGGCACTTCCAGCACCTTCCAATCATGTTAAAGCCCTGGAGACAACGTTTTAAGGAACTTATTAAATTCCCTAGATTCATGGTCCACTTTATCAATTAAGTTTTAAGGAACGCCAACTGCCTCGGCAATGTCCACTTGCCGGTGACCTTGATGGTTCATTCTCACAATAATATTGCAAAGAGACGGGAAAATTTTGTTGTTCTTAGTTTTGTAATTTCTATTTTCCAAATCCAATAATATATTGGTAGAGTTGTAGTGTTGAATAAAACAGCACTTTATTGTGTTTCCCATGTTCATAATAAAATGTAAATATTAAGCTTTTTTTATATAATGAACGAAAAAAGCCTGTTAGATAGAGTAGAAAGCGTGACCAAGCAAAGAGGTAAGATTTCGGATTTAACAACAGACATTTATGGTGTACCACAAGGCCCTGTTTTGGATGTCATTTTTTTCTAGTCACTATTTACCAACGACCTCCTAGTGTGAATGTAGTATTGTTTGTGGGTGACGCAACCTATAGTAAATCGGCGAAAGTGGAGCGAACTCAAGAAAAAATGGAACAAGTGGATGTCTTTTTGTTTGCACGAAATTGAAATCAAATAATAAAAAAGGTGTTGCCATTAAAAAATGTTGAAGTTGCGTAGGTTCTCTAGAATTTAAAATATTTGGGGAGTCATTTGAAATAAATACATATAAATGAAAATTTGTAAAAATCCATTTAAAGTGTCCGAGCTGACTGGTATAATTCAAAATCAAGTCAATCAGAAACTTTGTACACTGAATAAATCTAAATGATCGAAAATACAGGTGTACAGGTGTGAAATTTTGAATACAATATCAGATGAACATAAAACTGATGTATAAATGCGTGGTACTGTGTATGATGTATGCGGGTAATGTATAATGTATGGTACTGCAGAGAAAGTCAATGTTCGATTTCAACGAGTTCTTCAGGTGCTACCTTTATATTCAAGTTTGGAAAAAAACATTGCTTGCCGCAAAATAAAACAACGTAACATATAACATATTACGTTTAAAATTTAAATATAAATTTTTATAAGTGTAATTCAAACATTAATTAACTTTAATAATAAATAATTCTCCGAAAAATTATATAGAAAGAATAATAAAAAAACCAAGTAAAGGATTTTCTAACAGTAAAGAAAAAGTAGGAAAAAACGCCAGAAGAAATACCTATATATGTATTGGCTTAATTTAAGTAAAATTGCTAAATAATAATAATAATAATTTATACGTAACATAAAATAATGATTAAACGCAAAATAAAATTCACACTATAAAATTTGCAAGAACGATGAAATATTTAAATTTTTTATATGTTTTCATACATTATGAAAAGATATTTTATATTACTTCATAAAAAATATCCCATAATAAAAATACAAAAAAGATTTTACAAATGTAAATTCACCTGTAAAAAATATGTTCGAGAAAAACAGTAAAACTTTTATATAAAATAACCAACATAAACAACAAAACAAAGGTTTAAGTCATTCTGTCAAAAATTCAGTACATTTGATATATTTTGTGGATATAAAAACACCAGGGTAAAAAGATAAACTTTAAAATTATTATATGAAAAACAAGAACAGGACGAAAAAAAGAAATTCATCCACAATTTAAAAATTTATTACGATTGTACATAACAATTTTAAAAATTAAAAGGAACAGGTATGCGGACAAAAATTCTGAATTGTCGTAATTAAATTTTGAATTAGCCATAATGAAACGCATGTGTTTAATACGTACATATAACTGTATGATTAACTGTATAAATAATTTATGAATAAAATGTAAATAGGTATAAAAAAACCACCATGTGTATGCCAGAAAGAAAAAGGTATGTGCGTTAAAGTTAGTACTAGAATTTTCTTTCTATTTTCCCGGAATCATTGAAGTACGCGATTGTGAAAAACTTATATCAAATTCCTAATCCCGCCACCTCTACTGATTTCTGACCAATACCCTTGAAAAATTAGCCCATTTAGAAAGGTTTTCTTATTTAGCAACTTAACTCTCGTTGTCTCCTCCAATCTGGTTTTCGTCCCGGCTTTTCCATACAAACCGCCGTCCTAAAAATCTTGAGGGCATTGGCATACAGAGGGTTATTGACCAAGATAAAATTACAATTCTTGTTCTCCTGGACACTCGATCATTTCCATCTCCTTGTTACTTACAAAAAACTTTATACTTCACTCTTTCCTTTATACTGAAGTATTGTATCTATCTCACACATGATTTCTGGACGCTCTCAATGATCAAGTATCTCTGTTTTTCTTCTCTATTGTTATATAAACGACTTTCCTAATTCCGTAAAATTTTGCTCTCACCAATAAGACTGCTCTCACCACCAACTTTTTACTGTTTTACAAGCCGCAATTGTAAGAATTCAGGAGGACTTGAATTCAGTCAGCTACTGGGCCAGTAATAACGGGCTTAACCTTAATGAAGAAAAGTCCCAGGCTGTCGTGTTTGGATCCCGTTCCCTCCTCAATTCCTTAACTTTTATCAGTTCGTTCACCATTTAGTTCCCAACGTCAAGAAGCTTGGGATTGTACTTGGTCAGACGTTATCTTGTAAATCTAATATTTCCCAGAACTCTCGTGGCTATTTTTCCCCACTCGATCAGCTCTATCATGCCACTCTCCTCATCCTCGTTTCCTTTTCTTTTCTCCCTCACTTTGACTATGGATGTGCTATGCAAGGGAGACTCGCTGAGGAGCTGGATGATACACTTGAGCCCTCAATGAATTGTTTGTACGCTTTCGCGGCACATGGAGGTTCCATGTGATTGATACGGATTGAAGTGATTATATCCTTCCCACTGCAGACTGCACTTCGTCGGCTTCTGCATTTACCAAATACTATCGTCCCAAACCCCTCCGTATATGTTAACTCCTAACTTTTAGGTCTTTAGCGCACTAGCGTCATTATATTTATCCCGAAAAGAAAACAGTTTACATTGTATATATTTTGTAATTTTGTAACAGTAATTTCCTTTTTGTGTTTGCGTTGGACACGAATCTAGATAGGCCTCTATTATGTAGTCTTGTTATTCAAGGGGTGAGCTCAAGAATAAAGTTTATTTTCTTCTCATTCTTATTCTTAAAACATACACAATTTTTGTAATTTTATAAAATAAGCCAGAAGAGGGTATTTGTAAGCCCTTGAAATCGCTTTCGACAAGAAAAAGAACATGTTTTAGGAAAAGAATGTTTTGCAGTTCCTACATAACCCGCACGATATAAAATTCAAAACATAAATCCAATTAAATAGTTTGCGTAAATAATAAAACTAAAAACTATAAATGTCACTTGATTCGTTTGAGTTTTAGAAATGCAGAGCCGATTTTTCGGAATTCATTTCGGCCATTCGAATAAACGTCTAGGTGAGAAATAATATCAGAAAAATTATTAATCCCACTCTTTTCATTTAAGATCCTTGAATATTTTTCTAAGTGAGAAGCGTCAAAATAATCCTGTTAGAAACACAACTGTCATTCTGTCAGCAGATTTACAAAAATAAAATAGACCGAAAATGCTGGGAGCCTTCAGATTATGGCGTGAACTGAAGGCTTATATTTATGCAACGAGTTCAACGTAGGTTTTCTGCATGCTGTATCGTAATACGACGATATCGAAGTCTTTTATGTTTTGCCTAGCCTGAAATATATTACAAAGTTAATTGACTTTATAGATTTTCCTTTTTAATTTAGGAGATCGGGTGGCATACAGAATAACTGTCCTTCTAAAAATTGAGGTAAAATCCTTGTAAACGGTTTCAATGATTAATAAACAGAAGAGATATTTTACTGTGTGTGAAAGGTTTTTCAGCAAAAACGGATAATGGATCTATTCTATAAATAACAGTTTTTCAGGTGGTTGTGTATGATCAATCACTTTACTCTGTCTTTGTTGTCCATATTGTTGAACACCGGGGGGTTAATTAAGTCATCTCTTTCATCACTATTGCAATTTAAAAATAAAATAATTGTATAATAAAATATATATTAATGTTTTGGAGTCGTGGCGTGTTTTCGGGGAATTGTGAAATCGTTAAAACTTTAGCAATTGTGACATATTTTTTTATACGATGTTTATTTTGTTGTTGCTTCTTCTTTTATAGATGTCGGTGGGTGCTGAATAAAAACAAACCAAACGTAAATATTTTAATAACTAAAAAGCTGCTCAAGAGAACATTCTTCCTGATAAACATGACACACAGAGCCCCAAAATGCAATGCAGTTCTTTTTAAATACTAAATTTAATCCTACCACCATAAAAGAAAAATAAATGACAAGAAAAACGGCATATAGAAAACATAAATACCAATTTCTAACTACTACCTACTTTTCAAAAAATAAAACAATGTGTACAGATTATTCTACATTTCAAATGAAACTTAAAATTTCCTATTGTAATGTAGCCTATTGTCTAATTTCTCAAATGTACTTAATACATTTTAATTTTTAGGTTTTTTCCTTTTTAACCTATCACGATTTTTTCCCTAAATTATCTGTTATTTCATAACATATTTATCCTACTGTAAATTTGATTCTGCTCTTGTTATGTTCAATTTTAACAAAGGATATTTTTCACATTGTACAACTTTTATAATTTTTCAATGGTAGTTTTGACGTCTTAATTAATTTTCTTAAACCAATTGTAACCAAAAAATCTAATTTAAACAATTAAATATTAATTGTACACTGAAGATCAGTAACCTTCGCTATTTATTGGGTTGTCCGGAAAATAATGCAGGATTTTAAGTTTTCATTTAAAAAAATCTATATAAAATATTCTGTTTACGTTTACAGGATTACTCATTTGTATGAATGTCAACACTTATTAATCCTCTTCCAAATGATATTGTTTGTTTAC
>CM077100.1:10348024-10367852 GCA_039619505.1 Cimex hemipterus
ATATCATATATATATATATATATATATATATATATATATATAGAGAGAGAGAGAGAGAGAGAGAGGGAAAGAGAAGATGACATATTGATGTCATATAGATAGATAAAAAATATTTCTATAACTTGGTTGCCCAAAGCAAGACCTCGGAACACGTTTTATGTTTCCTTGGGTGAGGGTCTTTGCAACTAGGAGAGGATCAACCGGAAGCAAGATTCTACATTAAGGTGCCGCTGGCAAGGCTATGAAGGTTGATTAAGTTCCTGAGGTTTGCCAGTGAGTTTTAAAATTGAATAGAACAATAGATCTACGCAGGTCGCCGCCTGTTTTATACCTAATCCTATATGTGGTTTTGCATCTACACCCGTTGGTTTCCGTTCCATCCGTGTACCATATTAGTGCCCCTTCGTGAATCTTCCAAAGGTCCCCTATCTCATTGACGAACTGGATGGGCCAGTCTCATTTTGTCAGTCACCGCCTTTATAGCCACCTCATTTATTTTAATTCTCTCCTGAATTTTATGTGGCATGTCTTTAGATTTAGCTTTATTTCCTTCAATTTCAGGGGGTCTGTTGGCTGTTATTTATTCACAAACCACATTTTGTACATAAATATGTAAGGACGGACGATAGAGTGCCGTTTCATTGCTGAAGTTGGGGCAGGTTTGCATGGCCGTTATATAAGGCAAACCGTTGAAATAAAAATGATCTGTGTCAAAAGAAATCTCTTAGTTTGAAAACCTACAATTTGAAGATTTTTTTACTTAATGAATTGTACATTTTTTAAATATATTCCTTTGTTCATAAAGTGAATTACTGTGAAAAAATATAGTGGTATAGTTTTTAGCCCAACGATTTGTTCAGTTTTACGTCACGCATACCAATCATTTCACTCAGTGAAAAACGTATACTTTAATAACGTAATTTCTTTCCACATAAAATACAATATCTACGACTTAATGGCTTTTTTAAAATTAAGAAATTACCAATACATTTTGAAACTATAAATTCTAACGGTGAAATTTAACGCAATTTATTATTTTTAACATGAATCACATTGCAAAATTAAGTGTATTACTTTTTGTTTGTTATTCGTCGGCAAGAACTGAAACAAATGGCGTTGCAAAGAATTGCTTCTTTGCTTCTTTGTTCCACTCCCTTTGTGTTTTTACTTCCTGCTTACAGCGACGACGAACGACTAAGTATTTGTTAATGAGCCAGTGAAAAATTTAAATTTACTCCGTGTCGATAATGGCTTTGTTTATTTATTTATTTTTTTTCATTAACGTTTCCTATCTGGCGTTCAACTGATTTTGTTCTTAACTTGGGGTCGGGCCACGTCAATTCCAATTCCGCGCTTTCCTGTCTGTGTCAGTGAGAGAGAAATAGCAAGATTCCACAGAGATCCTGACTTCAGCCACCGATCCATATTTGAGTAAATAACTGATCTATGAGAATGATACAAATCGGTGGTACACTCTGCAGTGAAGATTGTGCTTCAATCACATTTTCGACAAACATCGGCTTTTTTTAACATTGGAAAAATCCACCGTGTTCCAGACGCAGCAATGCCCGGTAATGAAGGTCCCCAGTAACAACATTGAAATTCCTAGGATCGAATTAAAAGTCGGACTCGTTTGTCTGCCTTACCTTACATATATTGCTTGCGTGTGCAAAAGTAAGCTTAGAAAGAATATAAACAAGCCAAAAACTACGTTTATTTTTGTAGTTATAAAATTTTTCCGAAGTTCGCCGCGGACCCCGTATTTAGTGCCGGAAGGCCGCGGACCACGATTTGCGAAGCCCGACGTTAGATAGTCACATGTGTTTAGAACTGTCCTGGTTTAATGTTTGTTTTATTACATTTTGAAATATTATAGTCATATACTAAAATCATCGTAATATTAAAATATACAATTGAAATTAATTACTGTGCAAAAGAAAATACGTTGTTTTTTTATGTTACATAAGAATTTAACAATTTCACCCTCAAAATGATGATCGAATTATCGAATTATATGATTACCTTACGAATTATGACTCAGAATTGGACATAAAATATAGAAATCACATTTTTAATCCCTTTGAAACTGATTTGATTCAAACACAGAAACAGCAGGGAGAAACGATTAATTAGAATTTGAAATTGCACTTGAATTAACAATCTGTTTTAGTTAACAGAAAGGCGAAAACTCTTGATTATAATTGTTTCGTTGTAATTCGTTTGGGAAATTCAGGAGATGGGATGTCAACCGCCAGTGTCCACGTAAAATATCCAAAGTGGATCCTAAGCAACGCTGAACCCAGGCCGCACTAAGTATTCAAATTTCCTTTCTATACTAATCCACATGGATTGTCACAACGGGCTTTCCTTTCATTTTCCTTGGTTATTATTGTTCACTTAAACGTGAATAACGGCTGACTGCCCAAAATTAAATTGATTAAAAGCTTCATCCTTTTTAATTAATTCCATGCTAGGAGTGTAAAGTTTAATTTTAAGTAATTGGTAAAAATTATTTGTTTAACAAACAATAGAGAAAAAAGTAAAATTATTACATTCTCAATTCAAGAGGAGCACTAGAGATTTTCTTTGCATACAATTGAGAGAAAAGTCATTCAAATTAGATTTGGCGTGGTCTCGGATGGAAGAAAAAAACCATCTTCCCATCCTGACTGTTTTATCGACTGCACTTTCTCAGAATTTATTTGTTCAGTTTCTTCGTTTATTTTCAACGTCCTTAGTTTGATAATTAACTGTCTTAAAGGTGTGCCTTTGTATATTCCGAGACTAGACGCATGGTTTGGAATGTCATGTAAATCCGCAACGTATTTTTTTTTTGTACTGAGGCTTCCGACATCTAGGTCATTTTCAGCCCCTAACTATTCTATTTACCCATTCAAACACTACATTCATACAAATAAATACGTCCATACAGTACACACATCCCGTTTGGTCGGTGAAATACTTGATATTCCTGTTTCCGAATAATGCTGAATTCAATGAAACTCTTCTCGAATCGATTGGTCCAAAATTGTGGACGGTAGATGAATAACGGTACACGTTGCAAAAAATAAAGTGAAACACGATGTGACAAGATGATAAGAACAAATACTGAAAACCAATCGAGCAAATCATAGAAAATTGAACGCTGATCACAAATATAACCATGAATAAGACATTAAGTTGCATTACTTGCAAGTGAATTATCAAAATTCCCATTTTGAGATAACCAAAATGAAATTTGCGGACGTTTTTCTCTATAAATTTATTATTAAAAATTTTAAAATTCCGTTTAAAATAAAAACTGAACTCAAGAGCTAGCCAATTGTCATTTTTTTAATTGCTTGTACTATTTTTGTTTGAATAGTACACTGGCTTTTTTAAATTGCGTACGTTCAAAATTTCAATAACTATCAGTTTTTCAGCAGGGTTTATGCAATGAACAATACGATATTGCACTTTTCTATCTGGGTGAATGGAATGCAATTAAAATCGGTTTACTGATAGATTGCAATGATTTGTATTTCAAGAATGTATAATACATAAAACCAGAACTGACAAAATAACCATAAACTAATAACTAATAAGTATAATTATGTACATAGTACACATATTAACAAGTTTTTGCATCTTGTCCGGAATCAAACCAAAGTTTGTGATCTTTACAACCAACGCCTCTTTATTAAAGTGAAGTTTCAACGGCAAAACCTACAAATAAACCGAAAGTGGCCAAATGTTTTGAATATCGAGACTTTAGGAATAGGCAGTTAAAATCACAGAGATAGTACTTCGATGTGTATAGAAGCGAAAAAAGACGGTTCAAAGAACAAGGAAGCTTTTTTTTTTGTACGTCCAACAATCCGAATATTCCTCGAATATTGGTGTTTTCTCCCAACTAACCAACCTGATCCCATCCCAACGTTGAATTTTTGCCTTTATCTCATAATATTCCGTGAGTACTTAAAAAGAAGTTAGGGTGACCGAGATTTTAGAACGAACCGCTTGGTGCGGGGGCATGTTCAGAAAATAGCTTTATGTCTTCCAAAATTTATAATTTTCAGGTTTCAGCAGTGATTACTGGTTTTGATCAATTTTTAACCAAACCATTATTACAGCCTTATTCTCTGGTTGAAATACTGAAAGTGAATTGGATTATTAAAATTTCAGTTTTTAGGAAATCGATTTTTGCCGCCTTCGCCCCACTCTGCGACGTCCCCAACTGTATTTCTTAAATTGTTAGACTCACGCGCGCACAGATCATCGTTAACATGGAGGTAGAAAGTACTACTTTATTTAATTATTACTTTTTTTTTACTGGGGCTTTCGACATCTCGGTAATTTCAGCCCCCAACTAAGTCTATATTCTATTTACCATTTCAAAAACTACATTCATACAAATAAATACATCCATACAGTACATTCATTCCGTTTGGTCGGTGGAGTATTTCCGACCTATACTCAACCTAATATAGATTGGGGTCGCCATCGACCTCGAACACACACTCTTACACTCTCAACGTTCGATGGGCGATGATGACGTTATATTTCACCCTCACCCCTCGTCATTCACGCTAATAAATATATGCACTCAGACAAAACATATAGACAGACAACACGTAAGACATATTATATACGATAAAAACAAAACTATTTCCCCCAATAAGCGGAAAGGAGACTCAGAACCCCTGTGCTATGAGTACCATTTTCAAATTGGATGGCATGCTTACACGCTCCATATAGGGAGCCAAGGCATGATATGTTTCCCGTATGTGGGACACATCGAACAACCTTTCTTTGCATAATGGGCACCTGCGCGAGCTTTGGCCCAAAAGCACGTGCCCATGTGCCAACCAATTATACTTCATTATTTTGATAATTTATCTAGGTACAATAAGAGCGTATCGAAAATGGAAAGTGCAATAAAATCATTAAAACACTTTGGAATTATATTGACTAGTGCTATTAAAACATCATGAATTTTGGATTCAAAATGGAAATTGTTTCTGTGCGCTCTGTTAAACACCACTTAATAGTAATGAAATTCATACAAATAAATGCATCCATACAGTACACTGATCCGTTTGATCGGTGGAGTATTTGACATTCCTCCACCGAAATATACTTAAACTAAACTAGATTGGGGTCGTTGGGGTACTTTTATCTCGCCACCAAACCCTCTTGCGCTCTTAACGTTCGAGGGACGATGTTGACGTTGTATTTCACAATCAACCCTCGCCATTCGCGCTAATGAATACATGTACTCAGACACAACACATAAGACATATTATATACGTTAAAAAACTCAATTTCCTCTAAAATGGGAACAGGAGAATCTGAAACTCGCTACCCTGTTCAAGAAGTCCTGCGGCATGCCTGCACGCTCTCTGTATGGAGCCAAGGCGTGACACGCCTCTATTATGTGGAACTCATCGAGCCACCTTTCTCTGCATAAGGGGCACCTGCGCAGACTTTGGCCCAAAAGAAGGTGCCAATGTATCAATCTGCAACGTCTATTGTCTCGAAATCGGCTTTACCTGTTTAATCTACTTATTATTAAATAGAATCTTTTGTTTTAAAGCAATGTTTATTTAGATATTGTTGTTTGAAGACTCAAAAAAATGGTACATAGTATGATTTTATTCGTCATTTTCGTGCATTGCTCATTTAAAATGGAAGAAAAGTGAAGCATTTTTGTCAATGAACGGCTTTATATTATTGCCAAGGAAACAGCAGCCCACACTGATAAGAAATTTTTTGATATGTCTAGCCGCTTTACGAAGAGTGTCAATAAGCGATTTGTCAGGTTCTGACGGGAAAATTGTGATTTGATAGACGCAATGAAATCGATTTTCAACCACTGACGATGACCAAATTCAAGCTTTTGCCACAAAATAACCAGCACTGAAAGACAAAGGACATCGCAGACACATTTATCATATTTCACACAAGCTTATCAACGCATCTCTCAGCAGCTGGAAATGTTTGTCGGAGCGATATAATTTTTTTTTGTAACAGCTTGTTACGCTACGTAAACAATCCATTTTTATTAAGATTAATAACCGGAGCAGAAAATTGGTTCCTTTCCAGTTTCCAACCACGTTCAAAAAGGAAAATCGCGTAGAAAACGCGGCGACCCATCGTTGACAACTTCAAAACCCGGAATCCATCTGAGGAAAATTATGTTGTAAATTTGGTGGTATTGAAGAGCGATGATTCTCAGCTCTACTATGAATTTCTTCCACTCTAGCGAAACCTTAAGTTCTTGTACATATTGCTCATAATTAAGAGATTAAAGTCATTAGTGAAGTTTCCCAGATTAAAGAGTTTTGAAGAGCCCAGGAGAATAAAATTCTGATAAACCAACTGTCCTCGACATCTATAACTAAATACGAAGAGAACAGTAGCTAATTGCAAGGGATTGTTTTCCAACGAGATTACATTCTCCCTCAACTGACATTGCAGATGCGCCAGAAATTGTTGACGCTTGGCTGGTATTATTATAGTATTCCAGACAGAGTATTTACCTGACAATTAGTCTACAGATTTTTATTTATTCCGGGCTCTTCCTGATTAATCTGAAAAAACCACTTCTCTAGAAGAATGTAGAAAATTAAGTTGTGTGCATTGCATGAAAACGGAAGAAAAAGCCTGGAAGAAAGAAACTGTAAAATTCCTGGAAGACGGCAAGAGGTAGTGGATCAAAATGTTTTTTTTTTCTTTTTACTTATTACTTACTTGCAATTTTTTAAAATTTACCAGACAAGACCACTAAGTTCTTATTTATAACCCAATATATACATATTACTTGTTATTTCATCTTGATTTCAATGTGGTTACTAATGCATAAATAATGCGTAATAATAATGCCTCACAGGTGCTTAAGTAAAATCCTGGGTAAACTGCAGCGACTCACCGTTAACGAACCTGTAGTCCTATCACAAGAAGGTAATTTGATCATTTGTTGGACAAAAAATACCTGTTTGCGTTTGCATAGTTGTCAGCCATTATTGAATTTGGCAAGGATTCGCTGCCAAACCCACAGCAATCGACTGACACATACCCGTTCCTGCACGCTCTCATTCCTTGCTCTGAAGAAATACCAAGAACGATTTCAGCTGAACTTCATAAAACACATCGAAGTGTTCATCGCTCAAAAATCTGAGAATTTCCAGGGGGGAGTTATTTTAAAATTAAATAGATTCTAACAACTAGTGAAACAAAATGGGGCATATATTATCTGTTTTCTTTTCTCCTACCTCAGATTTTCAATGAAAGTGCCATGCAAGTACGCAACCGTGTTAGATTACGACGTGATATCTCTATACTCTATATTTGGAGTGTTATGCCAACAGACCACAAGGTTCATAAGGTTACGGGTCTAAAATGTCCGTATTGCCCATAGTCTGATCCTCAATTGTATTCGAGAAAATTGACTTTTCGTGTTACTTAATCCTTTTCCAGGGGCCGCGGTAGACGAGTGGTTAGCGTGAGAGACTCTCGGCTATTAGAGCCCGCGGTCGCGGGTTCGATTCCCGCCGTCGCCTTTGGCCCTTTTTTCACGATTCCCTTCCCCCAAAATACGAATAACAGAATAAATATATACAGCAGTCTGGCTAGGTATGTTTTAGCTCATGAGGCCATAAAAAAAAAAGAAAAAAAAGCCTTTTCCAGAATATAATATAATACATTTTTATGTGTACATGTACGCAACGATAAATACATTTTAGAATGTAGGGAAAGTGACATTTCACTATGGCTTCTTACTATTTACACTAATCATTTTTTTTATACAAATCGGTAAGAGAAATTCCATAACAGTATGTGGGGAAAAAATATTAACAAAATATAAGCAGAGGGATGACATCTGTATATAAATAAATTAAATGCATATAAAAAGTGTAGATGAAAAGTGAATAGATAAATAATTAAATACATAAATAGGTATATAAATATTCTTATTACTATAAATTTGAAAACTATAACAAGTTTATAAGCCGAGTACATTGTGTTTGATTCTCTTATACTACCAGTTTTGGGTATGCACCTATGAATCTGCAATTGGGATTTGAGGAGACACTCATCCGCCTAAAGAATTACGCTCAATACTCACAGATAATTGATTTTAGACAAATTATTCAGAAATCGTGAGATGCGGTCTGGTGTGATGTAGGTTTCAGAAAAACGTTTTCTTTGTCGTGACAACGTTTCGATCTTTATTGAGATCATCTTCAGGGCTCAAAGTGTTTGTTTTCCGCGTAGATGTGTCATTCTTGCCTTTCGTTTTGAGACTGCCCTTGATTTCTGAATAATCTTCGACTAATGGTCAGTAGCCACCACACATTTTAAATAAAAGTATTCTTTTTTATTGCAAACACTGGAATTATTTATTTTTTAATGAAATGGATAATATTGTCGTTTTGAAAATATACTAACACTAGCAAATCCTAAATTTTATATTTAAAAAATTAATTAATTAACGTAACGTAGTATTAATTAATTATAGTTTTCAATCTAAGGCCTTGATCGAACTGAGAAACTAGTGTCATGTGCGGACGACCTTCGTCTCTCAACACTTTTATCAAAACGAAGAGCTTTAATAAAAAGTGTAATTACTTCATATAATTAATGCGGTTTATTGGGTTGTCCGGAAAATAATGCAGGATTTTGGTATTAAACAAAAAAAAAAGAAACTAGTTACTTTAAAGCAATGTTCTTTAATCAAAATAATTTCCCATACTCTCAATACATTTCTCCCAACGTGTTGGTAACTTATTAATTCCGTCTGAGTAGAATTCAGAATTTTTAGAATTGATAAAGTCAATAAATGCATTTTCCAGTTCCGTTTGATTTTTGAATATTATGTGTTGTAAGTAGTGGTCCAGGTGTCTAAAAAAATGGTAGTCAGTAGGCGAGAGGTCCGGAGAGTAGGGTGGGTGAGGCAAAGTTTCATAGCCAAGCTCCAATAATTTTTGTGACGTTACACGTGACACATGTGGTCGAGCGTTGTCATGCAACAAAATGGGCCCTTTCCGATTGACCAAAGAGGGCTTCATTACTGCCAATTTCTGATGCATGGTATTAATTTGGTTACAGTATGATTCAGCATTGATGGTTTCGCCAGGATTTAAGAAGCTGTAGTGTATTAAACCAAATGAAGCCCACCATACCGTAACCTTTTAACTTTTCCAATCGCCTTGAGGTGGTCAGCGACGGTCGTTTTACTGACTTTGAGTTGCTCTGCAAGTTCTCGAACAGTTGTTTTGGGGTTTTCTTCCACCACTGATCGCAGAACATCATCATTAAGAGAGGAAGGCCTTCCACGACCTTCTTCATCTTCAAGGCTGAAATCTCCCTCCCGAAATTTTTTAAACCACCTTTGCACAGTGCACTCATTAACACAACCCTCGCCCCAGACTTGGTTAATGTTTCTAGCCGTTTGGGCTCCGCTTCGGCCGAGTTTAAACTCGTTAAAGAAAATCGTACGAAATTCTCGCTTTGACATTATAAGGATGACTGAATTATTTCCAAGTAGCGGAATGCTACAGAGGTAAACAAACAATATCATTTGGAAGAGGATTAATAAGTGTTGACATTCATACAAATGAGTAATCCTGTAGATATAGAATATTTTATATAGATTTTTTTTTATGAAAACTTAAAATCCTGCATTATTTTCCGGACAACCCAATATTAATTTTATAAAAGGCAGTCGTGTTGAAATGTTAATAGACTTATTATGAAAATAAAGTGTTTCATGTATGACCTTATAGGGCATCGAATAGGTGAAAATCTCGGGCTGAAAGTTCAGGTGAATGGAGCGGATGAGGCATGACATCCCAGCAAAGCCCCATTTAATGCTGTCTTGGGTCTCTTAATGAGACGTGAGGATGGGCGTTGGTGGAAAACAACACCTTCGCAAATTGGCCAATTTCAAACTCTTTCCTTTACTTGTCCCTTTTATCCTTACCAGGTGTACGCAGTACAAGCTGAACCTTCTAACAATTGTCCGTAAGAGGGGAAAATTCTGTCTTGTTGACGATGAGTTCTATTTGTTTCTCTCGAAAATTTTTCTTATTGATCTGATTTAAAATATCTCGAATTTGTCAATTTTTTAATCCCGTTATTTGACTATGATTTTGTAACAAAAATCGGCGTAATGTGCAAACAAATATAATAAAATTGTCTGTCTTAATTGTACAAAGGGATGTAATTTTTTTTTTCTTTTTAACAGTCGTCAAAGCACGACATGAATTACCCATCGTTAGAATCTGCTTGACAACGTAAATCGATCACTACAAAATACCCGGTGGGAATTCAAAAGAGCATGATCAGGAAGTATGACATGTTATATAAGAAGTTGTGATTAATTACAACATCTATCACAGAATATCATTTTACTATCATAGCTTTGATTTTAATAAGGATAATAGCGCAATATTGTTTTTTTTTTATTTATCGTCCATCTAAGTACATTTATTTTTTAACAATACATAAACACATACTATAATAATAGCTCTACATTGAATCTAACCTAAACAAATATTTATACGTAAAGATATTTGAACGAAACGAAAGAATTTTGTAATATATTATTTTAAGACAGATAAAAAGGCTTGCGTTCAGCCAAATATATACTACAGTTTTAAAAGATGTAGAATGATCGTGAACCGAGTTACCTTTAAGAAAAAAACCCGTGGAAATTCAGGAAGATTGCCAAATTTTTTCACCTGATTAAAAATGTCCTAAATGTCTAGAGTATACCGATCGCTTGGGATTAAGGATTTTATACGACAGCATATTTTCCGCTTTCTGCCCCTTGGGCAGGTGTAAATGCAAATAAATCCCTTCCATTCTGGAATATCCTTGTCAAAAATCGGATCTTAAAATAGGTAAAGCGTTGTTTTTGCCTTTCTAATGTTCCCGAATACGGTCTGATGGAGATGTTTTTAAGGAATTACTAAAAATCGTTACTTTCACTACATTTTTTTAGGTTGTAAAATATGCTGTACTTAGAGCAAAGACAAGCTGTTTCTGTTCATTGTTATAATGAAAATATATTGTTTGTTTTGTAAAATCTTTGTGAATGAAAACAAAAAACGACGTGGTAACAATTTCAGTGTTGAAAAAGAATCACCCTTAGAAATTACTGTAACACCTTAAAACTTAATTTCGTTTCAAGAAAGCATATTAAAATTATTTATTCAGATATCGTGAGATGCGGTCTGGTATGATGTAGGTCACTATATCCAGACCGCATCTCACGATATCTGGATAATTATCCGTTAACGGTCACTAATCTCTACACATTAAAATTATTGTTCAATTAATTAAGGTTTTTAGTTGAGAAAAAAAGTCATTGTGATGAGCGGGATTCGAATCCACGACTTTCGGCTAGATACGCCGCTACTCCACCACCTGAGGAACCGTGATTTCGATCCCCTCGGGCACTAGCTTGCCACCTCAACCATCTTTTGAATGTTCTTTCCTTTTTGCCATTTTTGAAATTTCATATAATCTAATTTATTCGCGGCGACAATTGAAACTGCCACGGAGAGCTTTAGTAAAGATATACTTCATTTTAACTTATTCAATTCACTAGTCTTCGTGGTCCGCTTGACCAATCAACATCTTTCGCTTAATTAAGGTTTTTAGTTGAGATAAAAAAAGTCAATATCACGAAGGGGATTCCCACGACCTTCTGCTAGATACGCCGCTATTATACAACCTTAGCTACCGTGACTTCAATCAACTGTAATTATAATTATTACTTTTTTTAAAAGTTTTGTGTAGATTTTCCTAGTGGTCTGAAGAATGATGGGCTTGTAATTTCATCTTTCTGGGAAAACGTTTTCTGTTTACTTGAGTTGTTTCGTCTTTTAGATTCGTTTATACATTCAGATCTTCTTTTTTGTGATTTCCGTATGTCAAAAAAACAAAACAAAAAAACATGAACTTAGTAAAATTTGGAAACGTATTTGACAGGCTAGACGACCGAGAAACGTTAAGGGTGGACATTTTTGATTGTATATAACCAAGTGTTATACACAACAAAATATTGTAAAAACATATAGAATGTAAAAAATAAAATAACGATTAAAATGCAAAACAAAAAACTCTAATAACTTACACAGGCTAATATTCCAACATTTCGTACAAATGTGTCACATGGAAATTACTTGCACTGTATTATTTTTTTGAAAGTTTTTTATGTAGTCAATTTATCGAAACGAATTTACAAGTAGAACAACGTTAAAGATTTGGATAACACCACGTAGAGAATAAAAATTTCGTCTTGGTTGCTATTATGTTTAGTCCGGCGGGATAATAATTTCATCGGGCGAGCAGTTCGGAAGACAAACTTTGAAAAGTAAACAGGTAAACTGATCAATAATTTTCAACAGAACAATATTTACGAATGAAAGATTTCCATCATGCCCGAAAGGCCATTTGTTCGAATAATACTGTAGGAACGCGCGTCGCTGTCTGCGCAGCGAATGCCTCACAAAGGGTCTTCATTCCCCAAGTTTTTCAAGGGAAAAATCCGGGTATATTTATGAAGTTATTTGGAATACGCTCACAGTTACGAGCTGCACTCGTACGTGACTTCTTTTCAAGCGAAAAAGGAAAATGGAATCTCCAACTTATTTTCCTTTCTGGCCTTGTTTATATCGAAAATGGGGGAGTTAAACGATAAGGGATCAGCCGCTCTTTGTTGAAACTATTAAAACGAAAATCTCTAGTTGAGTAAAGAAAATTGTAAAAATTTAGGAAATGAGTGGCTATAAGAAAAAGAAAACATATGGTGGTAAATTATTTCCGTTCGGCTTAACAAACGTCCTTCTTCAGGATGAATAAAAGCGGAAGTCTAAATATTAAATTGTATCGTCACAATCGGATAAATTAGATGAGTTTCATTGGAAAAATTGTTTACGATTTTTTGACTTTTATAAGGTAAAAAAATTTAATCAGATTTTACTTTTTGTTCGATAATCAGCAGTGAATATTAGATGGCAAACGTTTATTTATAAAAGTATTATCATGTGGAAGTGGTATGTATCACTTGAAACTGGAGAATTCTTCAAAACAAAATTTTATTACGTAATCTGCTCAATGCCTTGTTTCCGGAAGTAAATCTTAAATGATACATATACTGGATTTAATTGAAAGTCAATATTTAAGCCGGGACTTGTTGGGAAGCTTAAAATAACTTTACATAATTCTCCGGCCAAAATGTAGGTTGAAAATAATGGAATAAATAGAAATGTATCACTATACATAATTACAATTAATTACGGTTTTAAGTTGTGATAAAAAAGTCAATGGCACGAGCGGGATTCGAACCCACGACCTTCGGCTAGATACGCCGCTGCTCTACCACTTGAGCTATCGTGACATCGATCCACTTGGACACCAACTTCCCATCTCAACCTCACCATGTGAATTTTCCCTCCTTTTGCCATTTTTTATTATCTATTATATTTATTATTAATATTTAGCCGAAGGTCGTGGGTTCGACTCCAACTCGTGCCATTGTCTTTTTATCTAAACTAACAACCATAGTTAATTGTAATATATTAATTGGCCAAGCGGACTACGAAGTTAGCTAACTATAGGTAATACTAAGAGGTCAAACAGCATTGAAAAAAATGATGGGCCAAGATATTAAAAAAATTATTGACCAAAAAGATAATAAATTATTTGATTTGAAATATGAAATCAAAAGAATATCTGGCCAGTAATCTGCGAACTCTCTGTTATTGATTTAAATGACATTTGAAAGTAATTACGAGTACATTTTATCAAGTGTCTTTATCAAGTCTTCGAGTAGTTAAATGTTAAATCCAACAAGACGGTTGTTTCGAGCATTGATTAAATATAAAAGTAATAATAAAACAATTTCTTGTCTCACGATTTTGGAGAGCACAGGTGTTCGTTACCTACGCTAAAACGCAACTGGGGAACAATTCTTAAAAGAAGAAAAGCCCGAGTTGTGAACAGCAGGTTTGGAGGGAGGCGACGAGAACAAACAAGCTGCCCGTCCTAAGATAAGAACTCACAGCCAGGAACGGTAAACCTAAAAACTTCCTACGATATGAATTGCCAGAGTGTATCACTAGAGACATTGTGTATATTTTTTAAACAGTTCGTCTATCGAACAATTTATCTATATTCATTTCAAACAAAGACAGACGGTTCATGTGTACACATTCGTTCGTTTTCTTATAATTACAATTTTTCCAGATAATTCTTAAGTTTTTCATATAAGAAAGTTGCGTTCGGCCACATAAGACAACACACTTTTTAAAATTTTGATTTAGAAATAGTTGCACTGATAACTGAATTTAGACTGATGAAATACAATAAAATATAATTCAATACACAATACGTTATTAAAGTTAATACACACAAAACATAGAAATAATGATACAAAATATAATAAACATGGCTAATAGTCGACTGCTGAATTTGCTGCATAATAAAGCTTACAAATACAGAAATATTAAAACAAAAAAATTCAAAGAGAAAATTAAAAATATATAGCAGGTGTATGAATTACAATAGATGGAAATATCAGAAAAAAGAAGAAAAGAAAAAAGAATTAAATAAGAACAAATTATCTCATGAGAACTGATAGGGTACTAAAACACAAAGCAGTAAAAGTAAAAGTTCAGAGACGACAATTATTGCATATCTGAAAGTCACTCGTATCTCACTCTCCAGGCGTGCCGAGCGAAGGAAATTAGCGGTAAAGTGGATACTTGGGTAGAAAGATATTCCAGTATTTCAACTCTGGAGATGACTGTCTTTCCCAAGTAAGAACAGATTGATAAAATTCTCGAAACTAAATCTATTTCTTAGCTAATAACATTTAAAATGCATCATTTCACACGCTTCTCAATAAATCACCTTAAAATTCACATTTTTTTTAGGTATTATTATTTGTTTGAAGGTTTTGAAACTAGCACAACTAACATATGGCTTCAGCTAAACAACATAAAAGTTAGGGGAAAAACCGAACTCTAATCTTAACTGGCATTTGAGAAAACACCTGATTTTGAACGTAATACAAATAATAGTCGTCTTTCCTACCTGAAAAAAAAGTTTGAATAACCAAAATGGAAACGAAGATTTATCGGAAGGATACCTCCGAAGAAGAAGGGGATCGTACCCGTCTATCTAAGTAACGAATAACATTCTTAACGTTAATGCTTAAACGAAGGATTGATGACATTATAGCTACATATATTGGCCAACTACAAGTTGTAGAATTTTACAAAATACTTAGCGACGATGTAGAGGTTTCACAACCCAAAGGCCGCCACACTCCCACCACGTCAGAACGGTTAATGCCGCACGCAAGGCCAGCTGACCGAAATACATCTGCCCGCTCACCCGCGTACTCCCTAGATAGAGAAGGCGACTCTATCTCTCTGACTGTAGAGGCTCCCCTAGCGTAGAAACTTCCGGGAACGCCCCGGCAACGGTTTCGGATTTAAGTGAGATTGCTACCCACACCCTAGTTGAGCACTGCCTACGGTCAAAGGTCTCTTGTCGAGCTCAACCTGCACCTGTCATGCGCTTTCGTGGGACGCCATAGTCCAAGCCTAGGTGGTCCGATCCTTCGGTTCCCCGAGGGTACCACGCCGGTCATACGCACAACAATGCAAAGCATACTGGAGTCAGATAAACCGATTCATTACCCGTTCTCATTCGCTTATTCACGCATTACGGTCAAAGGTACACGCACCGCGCTAAGCCTAACCCTTAACCATCACCTAACATCCCTAATCATCCTTAACCATCCCTAAACACTAACCGACACTGCGAATGGGGGGGGGCGGTAGCCGAGTGGTTAGCGTGAGAGACTCTCGGCTAGTCGACCCCGCGGTCGCGGGTTCGATTCACGCCGTCCCCTCTGGCCCTTTTTCCACGATACCCTTCCTCCCGAAAAACGAATACGCAATAAATAAATACAATAGTCTGGCTAGATATGCAAAGTTCATGAGGCAATTAAATAAATAATATAAAAAAAAGTCTGCGAATATCCATAGAAGCAGAAAACCGAATGAAATCGTTTAGATGGAGCTTGATTTATAATTTTTTTAGCAAATTTTATTTGAACCAATTATTTCAACCTTTCTGTGATTTTTGACATTTTTTATTGTTTGAATGATTTATTTTGCACTGTCTCAATAACCACTGCCCATAATACAGACACGCGTTTAATTAAGAATATTTGTTCATTATTCAAATATCGTGAGATGCGGTCTAGTGTGACGTAGGTTTCAGAAAAAACATATTTTTTATCGTGCCAAAGTTTCGAGCTTTATGGAGAACATCATCAGGGCCTGGGATTAACAAATATTGTTTAAATTTAACAAATACCTGTAGGATGTAGAAAAAAGTGAATTTATACAATGCAAAACAAAAAATAAAATATATTTCTACTCACTCAAAGGGTTTTGTGTGTATTTGGGCCATTCTTGCGTGTCGTGTTGAGAGTGCCAATGAGATATTGCTGTTTTATGTTTATATACGTTGGATTTTTGAGAGGCGGGGAAGAAAGTCGGTATAGAAAAGACATATTTGTATAAGGTGTCTGCTTCTTTGAGCTGAAAAGAGCCGAAGAAGGGAAAAAACGTTTGGAATAGTTTGCCCAGATTATCCTTTCAGAATTATATAGACGGGGATAAATAGGAAAAGGAAAACTAAATTGTTGAAAGATGAGATATGTAAAATATATAAAAATGTTTGATGTGTGGAATGTGATGAATGGTTTATATGTTGTATTATACTTTTTTTGTGATGTGATGATGTATGTATTTTATCGGTATTGCATTTGATTAATGATATCAGAGTAGTTGCGACTCAATTTACTTGTATCTGTTCAGTAATGCTCGGATGATGTTAACGTTTTCTAAAATGTTACGTTTATGTTTGTTTTGTTCTATGTGTACTATTTTTGGATTGTCGTGGTCTAAATAGTGTTTGTGTTCAAAATGGTGGGTAGCCAGTTCTGTAGGATTTTGCTTGAGTTTTTTTCTTTACCTTCTTACCGAGATATTGGTGTGTACGACCGATGTAAGTCTGCCGGCCGGACAGTTTAAACAATTGATTTTGTAGATTACGTCAGATTTATTTGTCATTGGCAAGGGATCTTTAATTTCGGAAAAAAAGTGTTTCGATTGTTTTATATTTTTTGAAAGCTATTTTAAAGTTATCAAACGAGAGAAATGTGTTTCATTTTAATAACGTTTAATTTTAATTTTAATTTAATTAATAGAAACGTTTTTATGAAACCTAGATCACACCAGACCTCACGATATCTGAATAATAATCGACTACCGGCCACTAATCACCACACAATTAATATTTGTGTATGTTTGACCTCGGGATGAATTAAATATTAAAAAAATAATAGTAAATAAATATAAAACAAAAATTGAAAAAAAAAAAGGATTTCAATTCAAATTTGCCTTCTGAAACCTTCAGCTCATCCCAAAATATCCTCGCAGCTAATATCCTCACAGTTAGTAATCATTGCCTACATTACTTATTTTAAAAGATAAAACATAAATTTTTTTAAAATTCTTTATACGTTAAATTTATGAAAGAAATTGCCAACAGTACTGGCAATTTTGTATGCTTGGATATCAATTCTGCACACTTAAAAACTGTCGTTCAAATTGTTTTCGGTAAAATTATTATAAATTATTTTCGGTTGATTCGTCTAGTTCGCTGTCTAAAATAAATCGGTTCTTGTAATTGAAACTTGAAATGTTGAATTTTACTAGAACAATTGTGATGATTTAACTAATGCAAAAATGCGTCCATGTAAGTCAATAGTGCTGATTAAATTGTTTTGCAGACTGAACGATACATTTGCCAAGTTTAGTCAGGGTTGACGGAACGTTTTAATCCATTATGAAATACTGTGGTGGTTAAAAAACTAACGGCTTATCTTTAAAGAGGTTAATTTCATCCCTCCTTTTTTTTAAAAGATCATGGACAAAATGAAAATTTATATTTAAAATTCTGGTTTGTAAATAATAATATATTCAAGAATTGTTTTTACATTTAAAACATTCGGCTATTTTTTAGTTCGACTCCTCTGTAAATCTTTTTGTCCGACGAATATGGGGGATGAGTCACAATGAAATATGAGGGCCATGTCATGGAAAACGACTCTTTTCTACTCACTAATACAGACGGTTTTTTGTTCTTTTTTTTTAAAGCTGCATTTTACCGGTCGAATCCGTGTAAGTACTGGAATTAACCCTTTAGTGTTTACGGAAAGGCTTTCCCATCCGACCCGACCAATACATATCAAGAACTTTAATAATAAAGTCCTTCCTTCGTTAATGTTGCTAATGAAGGTTCATTTAGCTTTTCCCACGTTGTCCAACTGAGTTATGAGATAGAAACCACTTTCGAAATGCTCATCTCTGAAGAAAGCGCCCTGAAATAAAATCATCCTAGCGAAATGTGCTTAGCCTTGTCACATAATATATCAACACTAGTAAACACTAATGAATGCAAAACAGTTTACATCCATATAGCCACAGAATCAAACGGTTCAATTAAACGATTTTACAGCAACCTAACTGAACATATTTTCTTCCTTAATAATCAGTATGTTTTCCAAAAATGATCCTATTAAAACTAACGTAAAATACGCGTTATTGGCTTACAACAACAGGTCGCATTCTTGAACAAATTGTTCTCCTTTCGAGATTAAATAAGAATCAGTAAATTATTACGTAAAGTCATATAAAGACAAGATTAAACTACTAAACGAAAATATAACTAATAATAAGGCAAGAGGCATAGGTAAATAGAATCAACCATCACAGATACGTACCACTTTGCACAATTAGAACAAGCATAAACAAAGTAAGACATACAAAACGTAAACCATCAAATATCTGTAAACACGAAATTAAAACAGCTCATATTGTTCCTACTCACAGAAACACTCAGGAACAAAATTCATATGCCAAGTAATAAAGACAACGATAACAGACTTAGAATTTTGATGTTCCAGTTACTTTCACCTCTTTGGACTTCTGAATGGAATTGATATTAAAAAATATAACAATAAATCGTAGAATTATACCCTTGAAACTAGGAGAAGGAAGAATGCTTCAACTTCAATTAAATTATAGTGATGAAATCATTAGTGATCGACAAAGAGTCTAATAATGATGAATAAGTAAAGATAGTTAAGATTTTTTTTACGTGGGTTCGCAACAGGAGAAGTCGTATAAACCCTCAGGGTGCCGGTGTTTTTGAAAAAAAAGCCCATTTGCACGTATGTCGGGTTCGAATGCATTGCCGCTGGATTCGAACCCGGGACCTTTACCATACAGTGATGAGCGCCGTGACAAGGACGGAACCTTGCAGCCAGTGTTGGGCAAAAATTAGTCATGTCTAATGATTAATGATTGATCACTCAGAACGTTAGTCATGATTGGTAGTATATGTGATTGATGGCTAAATTAGTCATGACATTTCTATAATCGCCATGTTTATCTGTCTTTCCAAAACCAAGATAACTTGAATTTTAAACAAAACCGTGGAAACTTGTAAAATTTTGTCTTTCCATTGATTTAGTATTTTGTTTGCTTAAGGGTAGAGAGAGAAGACGAGTGTCTCTCGTAGGGTTTTTAACGTTCTCTCCATTGCTGAAATCAGTGTTGGGCAAAAATTAGTCATGTCTAATGATTAACGATTGATCACTCAGAACGTTAGTCATGATTGGTAGTAAGTGACTAATTTAGTCATTAGTCATAATATAGTTAGTCATGACTAACATTAAATACGAGGCATG
>CM077100.1:10400480-10422711 GCA_039619505.1 Cimex hemipterus
ATATATATATATATATAAAATATTAAAATTCAATATTTTTTATCCTGCTTATGTATGTTCAAGAAATACATCAAATACTTGAACAAGAATGTATAAACTTATGTAAATAACCTAAGTAATAATTGGATAAGCTTGTTGAGCCCATTGGCAAGAATGCTCCAACGCATGTTTAATATTTCTCCACTTCGAATCACTAAATAAAAAGGTCTACAAATGAACATCATGTTCGATAAACCTGCATGAGAAAGTATTATATTAAATTGGCATAACATATTTATTTACCACTACGTGACGCCAGTGCATCATTGCAGGAAATATTGGCTTTCCTATCGCAAAATAAACGTTATTTTTTTTTTAAACAGTTGCACTTTCAGAATTAATAAAGAAGACACCCTGGGCAACATTCCTTTAACATAAATTGCATTTCCGACCTTAGCAATTTAGAAGGAGCCTCCGGATTAAAATGAGAAAGCGGGTGTGGTTCACGACCTTTCCTATTGCACTAATTTTCAGAAATTACTCTACGCCCAATGGTTATGTGCGGCAGGTTTTTGTTACCTAATTAATCACTTGTTTGCACGGATATGTTATTCCGCTCAATTTACACTCCTCCTGGTATTTACGCTTCAAAATTGATTAATTAATTGAGTTGAAATTTCAATTAAACCACGGATTGATTTATAAGGCATCTTGAACATATATTTTTAGAGTGAAATATCTATGTTTGCGGGTAAATCAGTTATAATCAATCTTCGACAATCATATTTATGGTTTTATTGATATTTTAGCGTAGTTAATAAATCTGATAGAGATTACAATTGGATATAATGCATAAATAATTAAATTGAAAAAACAACTCAAATATTATTTTTCAGTAAAGGGGTTATTTAACCCCACCAGAAGGAATACTCGAGTACTCTGGGGTGAATGTGTGACGTCTGGGTGGTAAAAGTAAGTTGGGCGATGACCCAAGAAGCGGTTTTTACCGCGCGGGAAAAATCGAGGCGGTTTGTCGTTCATAGTTGTTGCATCCCTGACAGACGTAGCGGGCGTATCCGCCTGTCGGTTTTCAAACCGAGCCGGTAGCTGGCGGAGACGACCCAACGCGTCGGTTTTGAAAACTCCATGAGGTGAGTGGTACCCAAGTATTGCATCAGCCATGTCACACGTTTATTCGAGCTGTTCAAATCCCAATTTCTGGAAAGGTTGTCGATTTTGTTAGTCTTCCAATTTACATTTATTCAAATATCGTGAGACGCGGTTTGGTGTTATGTAGGTTTCTCTTTATAGAGCCAACGTTTCGATCTTTTATTGAGATCATCCTCAGGGCCTCGTAATTACAAACATTGTTTAAATTTAAAAAGTGCATGTGGGATGGGTAAAAAGTGAATTTATACAATGGAAAAAAAATTTTTATATTGAATTAAAGTATTTCTACTCACTCAAAGTGCCCATGAGGCCACAAGTCACGCACGAATGGCACAATTACACAGAAAACAAACACTTTGAGCCCTGAAAATGATCTCAA
The DNA here is from genome assembly GCA_039619505.1 of Cimex hemipterus. Lineage (NCBI taxonomy): Eukaryota > Metazoa > Arthropoda > Insecta > Hemiptera > Cimicidae > Cimex > Cimex hemipterus. The sequence goes on from CM077100.1 coordinate 10,402,009, forward strand.
TAAAATATCGAAACGTTGGCACGATAAAGAAAATGTTTTTCTGATACCTAAATCACACCAGACCGCATCTCACGATATCTGAATAATTATCGATTGATGGTCACTAATCTCTACACACTTCTAATTTACTTTAAGTATGCAAACAATAGACGCGGACAAAAAAATTGTAATGCGGCATTTTATTTTACTAAGTAACTCGTCAAAACTGCCCATTTACATCCTCGTTAATTTAAAAAATTCTTCAGGGTGTTTCCTCATCTCTGAAAATAAAAATTTTAAATGCCCTCTTTCGCTTATCTTCTCGAAAATTGGATGAACCTACATTCTACTGTGTTTTTTCTCCATTCTCTTCTTCCAACGATAGTACAACAGAGACACTAGAAGTATCTCTTCATCTATGGGAACTCTGTAACTGAATACACGAAGTTGTATACAGTTACAAAACAATATATTTATTAAACAGGACTTGTTATGCAAACTGCAAAATAATTTACTTTGCGACGTTCAATCTTATATGCACTGCTGTAGGAGATATTTAATAACTGAAAGAAAACAAAACCGCTTCGGCCAAAACGCACATCATACCGCTGCATGTGTCACAACCTAGCAAAACCGAAGCGTTTTACCGTTCCGTGTGTCATCGGTGTGTGCCCTATAGCGAGAAAGTAGTGGGTTCAACTCCGCCTCGAGGAATATCGAGTACTGTGAGGGAGGGAATGTGACCAGTTCTATGTTTGTATCGTGTGATGCGATTATGATGAATTATTGGCGTAAATATGTCTTATCACCAAGTATCGAAATTTAAGGGTTGCTTCCCCGCTCCGAGGATTTTGGAGTACGTTTAGGTGAATGTGTGATATCGGGAGAATAAAAGTAAGTTATTAGCGAGAAAAGAGTAGGGCCAACACCGCCCCAAGCGATATAGATGACTTTGGTTGAGTCAATTTGATCAGACTTCTATAGTATATTTAAATCGGGTGGTATTGTATATTTTGTGCTTATTCTGTAGTTGAAATGTTGCGTTACAAATTAGAGACTATATTTTAGGATATCGACTTAGTTTTCAAATAAAAGCAGACAATCAGCAACAGAACAAGTGGTTAATAAGGCTTCGGGTTGAAAAACATTCGTAAAAGGCCATGAAAAGCCGTACAAACCCGCAGAGGGCCGGTGGTGACCTCAGCTCTTTTATTTTCCCCTAAAATTCCTACATTAAAAATAAACAGTTTTGTAGTATTCACAAAAACAATGACAAGGCTATTAAAAATTTAATAATTACAAATATATTGTCATCATTGGTTTTTCTCCTTATACTGTAATCCCCTCATTAATAACACGCGTCTTGAACATCACGCAAAATTGTTTGTAGTGAGAACGTTTCTTTAAACAGTTATAAAGGGAGTAACGCACTTGAAAGCCTTAAATTGGGAGGATCACAAGCTTTCAGACTCGGTAGCCCTAATTTGGGTAATCCGTATTTAAATTAAACAAACATTTATTTTAAATAAATTCTAAATTACTTCACTGTGACCTGCGAAAGCAATATTTTAATGAGCAATTTGAATTAGTAAATTCAACGAAATATAATTACCGAGCTGTTAATGTAATGATTGAGTATCTTCAATAAGATAAAATTTCTGACCCAAGGCATAAATCTCTTGGAATTAATAAGAATAAATTATATTAAATTTAAGCAATTCGTTTACAAATATGTATAGGAAAATTATGACTTTCTCATATCGGTAAGGATAGAGAAATAATCTAAAAGCTAATTATACTGCCATATTGAATTGTTAGTGTCATAGTATTTTATATGATCCTCCCTTCCCCGTCACTTCAGCAATCTCCACACTCTTTCCATTAGTATACAAATAATCGAATAAGGAAAGAGGTAACTTTTGTAATTGGATGCTGGGCAAGAGAATAGATAAGGCGAGATATTGGAAAAGAATGGTTCCTCCTGTCCGTAGCTAGTGCTCGAATCAATAGAGTGCTTCTCTGCACCACACCTCTAATTCCGTTTTCAACGTTTTCATAAAAACCATAAATCCCGTATAATACGGCATTTTGGACTGCTGACCCTTCGGGGATGGTTGCCGACCTTCTGTCACGTCCCGCCTGGCCGTATAATTTATAACGATTCTGTTTGAAAACGTTCGGACACATATAATGCTTATGTTTTGACAAGGACTATTTTTAAAAAAGTCGATATTAGTCTGCTATGTTTTACGATGTATAAGTTTGAGAACGGAAAGAAATCTGAAATCACTAGAAACAGATTTGTTAAGGGATAAATGCGCCTTTGATTGCCGATCAAATCATATAACCATTTAACATCGTTTACAAAAGTTGAGCTTTTAGTACTTTTTTTGTAAATTCTAAAATATATACGAATAAACCGTTTCATATATGTGAGTTATGTTAGCGTATTAAAAGTGATGATAAATAAAATGTTAACGTTAAGAGGTTTTTAAAAATATTTTATCTACAAAATCCAACTTTATTTGTGCTTAGGTATTCAGTAAATTTTTATTTATATGCATATTTAAATACATACGCATAAAAACCTTTCACTTATGATAAAAATCACGAGGTATGAAGAAATTTATATTTTATACGTCACAATCAAAATTAAAAATTTAAAAAATATATATAAATATAAGGCATGTAGAAAAAATGTGATTTAGGCAAATTAGAACATACCAGCTATTATGTTGTCTCGAAAAAAATTAAAAGTTAAATTTAAAATAATATTTTCAATATTTGGGCAAATCTTATCGCCTTTCCTCATTAATGTAATTACTGGGGAAAGGTAGATAAGTTGCTTTAAAAAATGGTGTATTGAACAGGTCTGAATACTGGGTTGGATTAGGTGGGACATTGGACGAAATTAAAAGTACGAAATCATGATTATACCATTTACTATTTGAAAAAGAAGTAATAAATTAAAAACGTGATTTAGCTGCCAACGTTCTATTATATAGAAAAGGTTGACTTTAAAATATAATTGGGGCCAGAAAAGGAAAAAATGAAAATGTTGTGCAAACATAATCATCATCTTGAACCTCCTTGGCAACACGGCGACCGTGTCTAAAGTTCAAATGAGTCGGAACTAGTAGGACTGCAGTACCAAGGCCTCGTAAACATGTTCCTGGTAGTTTTCTGCATCGGTTTGTATGAATGATTGGCTCTCTCAGCTGTCGCTGTACCATGGTCATCCTGCACGTTCGCCAGTCACTAAACGATATTCTGTTCTAACCTTTGGGTTAAATGTAATGGGTATTAAAATCACGTACGTTATTTTTGTAGTAAACCTTGTTGCTACTTATTACAGTTGCTTATGCGTTTTTATTTATAATCTAGGCAACCACAAAAGAAACTTTAGAAATACACAAAAAATTCAAACTATACAAGAAGAAATAAATGTATAAATACGATTTGACTTTTACCTCGCGCAAAACTAACAAGTTCACAAGTTCCTCTTACCTGGTATTACTGATTTAACAACCAAAAATAACTGGTAAACCGAATTTGGACGTTTAGGAATTCTCAGGACCAGTTATCAACATTGTCAACATTTACAGGGTCTCGTGTTGAAAGGGTAATCCAACGTACCGCATCATTAATTCTCCTTCATTATACGCAAAGGAGTCATCGGGTATTATGATTAATTGCTCTTCTCCTTCATCTTAATTCGACTAAAACAGTACTTTCTCTCTACAATAGAAAGTCCTGATTACTTCAGTAAGTAAAGAATAGAAGACATAAATCAACTCATTTCGATTTTCTTATGTTTAAAAGAAGGTTATACAATTTTATATACATTTCTAACTAGTTTAGATGATAATAACTTGTTAATACGGATTGTCTAAAAAAAATAAAAAAATAAATGACTGCATGGAATGTAAAAAGCAATGAAAAACTGTTAACCAGAAACTACGTACTGTCAAATGTCTTTCAGTTGTTTTCCTTGCTTTACATACGTTGGTTAACTAGTTTGAAAACCATTGTTGTGCAATCCCCAAGTCACCCATTAACCATGAGCAGCGTTTATTTTAATCATTCCACGAGTAGGGCATGAAGTTTCGAAGGGAAGAAAATATGCGGTTAAGTAAAGTTTTTACCGGAACTTTTGGTACAGGGGAATTTTCCATAACTACAGCAGTACCCACTACGAATTATTTATTTATTTTTGTCCAGAAAAACAGCTTGACAGTTGTTTTATCACACAAACGGCTATTTTGTAACAGCCCTAATACCTAAATCTTCTTGCTTAAAGAAGCGCAGGTTTTATTCGGATTTGTCCTTTGACAAGGCGTCACGGGAACAGAGGTCAGATTATCCTTTCTCAAAAATATACGAAACAGTTCACTTTTACGTTGTTTTAACGTTTCACTACTTGATTCCATATAGCTTTTCATATCTCATAAAATGTTAAATCTACTGTAAAATTGATTACTTCATTAGGAACAGTATTAAAAATCTTATAAGGGTCTTTTTTATTGTGACCTTAAACAGACAAATATTACATTATATTGGGTAAGAAATAATAAATAAAGTGAGTGTATGAAATAAAAGAAATTAACAAGAGTGTATACACTAGCCATTGGCACTATTCCGATGAGTCATCGGTGTTCTCTAGTTAACGTAGTTATTTTCACTATGACTGAAAGAAGATCCCGTGGCTATCATCTTTTTTCCGGCGAGGAGTGTTGGAGGCAATTTGTCGGCATGTTGTGTTTTTGTATTTGAGGATCTAGAGTGGTTGAGAGGTGCATATCAAATTAGCGACAAGGGGAATGATCACATCTTGGGCTAAAGGATATTCAGGTCTGTATGTGCAGTTTCGTTAACGCATAAAAAGGAGCAACAAAGAATTTTCTAAGGGTTATGGTTGCGCTCTTTGGATTCGATGGTTATTTGAATGTTTCGCTGAACCCCACACTTGCAATCCTTGAGTGCAAACCAGCTTCACAATGGTGCTATGCCTTCAGTTTAATAGAAGTGAATTAGATAGTTTATCAAGAAGTCTTAAACGATCATTTGACGTTTCATATCTCCTTGTTGTTTTAAGAGGGGAACACACTTAACCGATGCAACGGTACGCCATACTAACCGACGCAAATCCAAAGTCTTATTTTCCATAAGACTGTATTGTCCTTGTGACCGACACCAGTAAAGTCGAAGACAAAAGAACCGGACACTCATATTTTTTTTAACAATTAGTTTTAATGGTATTGATAAAAAATTGATCAAAACGCGGTTCTATTATAAGTTTTATAACACGGTTTTGCTCGTAAAATTTAGCTAACAATTTATTTCATGGTTTACTCAAAAACTTATACCATTTTCGTCGAGTAACGTCAGAATAGGACACTCATATTTTTTGTAGTTTATTTCACACTAACAAAAGTTATCTAATTTTGTCGTTATATTAATTACAACATTCCTATTTATTTGTAAACCAAATTAAACGACATGAAAAATTCATTCCTTTTTTATTTAAAAAAAAAAAAAATACTGGCTTGATAGTAAATTGATCAAAACACCGGAATACCATTTTTTGATAGAATGAATTTAACTAAGAATTTATTACACGATTTTGCTCATAAAATTTAATTAACAATTTATTTCATGGTTTACTCAAAAACTTACACCATTTTCGTTGAGTAACGTCAGAATAGGACACTCATATTTTTTGTAGTTTATTTCACACTAACAAAAGTTATCTAATTTTGTCGTTATATTAATTACAACATTCCTATTTATTTGTAAACCAAATTAAACGACATGAAAAATTCATTCCTTTTTTATTAAAAAAAAAAAAAAAAATACTGGCTTGATAGTAAATTGATCAAAACACCGGAATACCATTTTTTGATAGAATGAATTTAACTAACAATTTATTACACGATTTTGCTCATAAAATTTAATTAACAATTTATTTCAAGATTTTGTTCATAAAATTACGCTATTTTTGTCCAGTAGCATCAGAACAGGATACTCCTATTTTTTGTAGTTTATTTCAAATCAATATAATTTTGTCATTATATTAATTACAGCATTCCTATTTTAAGGTAAACCAAATTAAACGTCACCAAAAATTCAATTATTATCAATTGAATACATTCAATTATCAAAAATTATAATTCTTATTGTTAAAAAATTATTAAAATTAAAATTATTATAATTATGATGGTTAGGAAGAAAATTTATCAAAACACTGGAACAACTTTATTGAATACATTTAATAAACAATTTATTGCTGGTTTTGCTCAAAATAGTGCATTACGAACAAAAGAGGCGTTGCGATTGTGCCACTGATTTGTGATACACGCTGTGGACTGTACGCGGCGTGCGCTGGACTCCGGATAGACGTGCACACCCTACCAAAACGTGTCAAGGCGTCGGGTAGCGTCGCATAGCGTCGTATCTGGTAAATGTGTTCCCAGCTTTCCGCAGTCGGAAAGGATATTGAAATAGACCGGAGGAGCGATCATTTTTGTAGAGTTAAGATAATTTAAGTGGATTTTTCTGGGTTAAATTGTGTTCCTTTTGCAGTGTGCAGAAATAAAATCACTTAATAATATAAAGTTGCGCAGGTTTTCAACGTTCTTGTTTAACATTTAAGTGCAATTTTCTTGGTGATGCAAATACTGTCAGAGTGGCGTTTACAGAAAGGCCCCTCTTCATGGATTTAATTTATCAAAGGTCAGTTATTACTAATCTAAAATTAACTTGTTATTGCTATAAGTTTGATTTTTCCGCACAAAAAGTTAAAAAAATAGTCATTAAAATTTACAAACTTTCATTAAAAATAATGAAATTAATACGGAGTAAACAAAATTGACTTATGTACAAAATAGAATATACAAACAGGAAAGCTTGAAAAAATTAAATTGTACGTCTACATTCTTGAAGAATCATCAATTCATGCCTCTTCATGGCAGATTTTATTGATCTCAAGCTTTTTTGTTCGTCGGTAGCAATGATTGATCTTGCTTACTTTGCATTACTCTCCTTATTTTTATTACAACTTTTAATGTTTAATGACTAACTTTTTCGAACTTTTAGTGACCAAAAAATCACGTTTTTAGCTATTAAACGTTAATTTACTTCAATGACAACTTGCTTTAGATAAATTAAGTAGATCTGTGAAAGATGAGCTATTTAGTAGAGGCAAATTTTCTTAGAGCGGCATGCTTGTTAGTATTTACAGAAGCCAGAAAATAATACCTAAATTTTATTGAAGAACTTTCAAAACTCGTAAAAGTTTCTATTCTAACACATTTTGTATTTTCTTTGAGTTTGAAATTTAAATTAAAAAATAATCTCACAGAATTTTTCTTCTTTTTTTTTATGAAATAAAATTTACGATAGCCGTAATGGTTTATGAGATCGGAGGGAATTTGAAGAATAAATTTGGGAAAGGTTTAAATTACATGAAATGTGAAATAGCTCGAATACAATTGAGAATCAGACATTGGAAAAAGTTTTTTTTTCTCATTAATCTTACCAGTCAGACCTCGCACGTTACGATTACAACTTAATCCTATTTGACACTTTTATCACAGCCCCACATTCATTATTATTCAATAGCACTCCGGCTATTTTTTGAATGCCCAAAAATTATGAAATTCTTAAAACGTAGCATTAGGAGATCTATAAAAAAATCATAACAACCAGAATTAGATCATATGAATTGCATGCATTTAATAGGCAGGAAACTTTACTTGTGATAATTCTGCATTTGGACAAAGAGTAAAAAAAGAGTTAAAATGTATAACCGTATTTGTTCCGTTGTTTAATTCCTTCAGGACAACCGTGTATCTTCCACCCTCTTTTCATCCCTAGTGATTTCATTCTGTGCAAAAAAAGGGTCATGGTTTTACCTGTAATCGATCCGATAAAGGTGGAATCAAAGTTCTACTACGATTCATAACATATTTACCTTAACACCAGATTAGATTATAGACTATAGAAATTATTATTTGACTTAATTGGCAGCCAATTATTTGGCTTGATTTGAAAATGAAATGTTTAAGATCGAAAAATTAACAAGCAGGTTGATTTTTTGGTAAATAATTTAGTCCCGTTTCTTTATTTACACGCTTTTAGCAGTAACAATGGTTGCTAACTCCCATCAAGGCATAGTAAATTGGAAAGGTACACCATAAAATAACCAAATTTATAATTATTTAGATGATCTCTCTCTCTCTCTCTCTCTCTCTCTCTCTCTCTCTCTATCTCTATCTCTCTCTCTCTGTCAGTCCTGCAGGAAGAAAAGGCTAAAAGAGCGTCACCAGGTGTACGTCGATTTAATCAATCGGAAACTTCGTTTCTTTGCCCTATAAATCAGGCCGTTTTAAATTTCCATGTTCAATTCAATCCTCTTCGCTCTGTCAGTTCGGAAAATGTTTGCGTACAACGGAAACCCCTACTAAAACCTTCCAAGATTTTTAAAGAGGGTGATTACAGAATCGGATTACTTAGTGACCATCCAGGTTTAATTGATGGCTTGATGGATTGACGGGACGGTTTTCGATTGATGTGTATGTTCTGGCATTGTAAACCCTAAACGTTTTTTTTTTCTTTAATTCACAGAAGACTATTCCTTTTTTCAATTGGGCGCTATATTGCATTTTGTAAATAATAAAAGGACATGATGTTTATAAAATGCTAAATTAGTATTTTAAATTATAAATGTGAAAATTTTAAAGTAAAAAATTTAATTAGTTTTACTCACATCTTCTTGACAATACGACTTTTCAAATATATAAACATATGAAATATAAATATAAACTTAGATGACTAGTAAGTGTAAGTTCTGCTTTTTCGTTAATTTTGTTACATAAAAACAATTACGCTGGTCACAAACAGTGATATTTCAAAATTAACAATATCTCTTAGCATCTGTTAACGACAAATCTGGCGATATAAGTAAACAAAAAAAAAAACAAAAATTTATTAATAAAGTACCTCATTTTTTCGTTTGGGTTTTCATTTTATCATTGTACTTTCGCATCGTAAAAGTTTAAATTCGATGTAACTTTGTACGTTATTTGCTTTAGGTTACAATAAAAATGAATGACAAAATTTGTTCAATGCATTTTCATTGGAGTATTGCAGAATTAATATTGGCTTAGATATGAGGGATTTGGAATAAAATCTGTACATAGCTGAGGTGAAAATAAAGTTTAGATTCTAAGTAATTTTCTGTTTTATTTGTTTAAAGTTAATGATAAAAAAATTAAACTAACAACATTCTCAATGCGCTTCCATTGGTGTAATCAAATGTATAGCAGAATGAACATTTTCTGAGATACGAGGAACTTTCTGTAAAAAGTAGTGATTGTTTGAAGTAATCTGCGAAGTGAAAATTTAGAAAATTTAGATTCTATGTATATTAAGTATTTTATTTCCATACGGTTACAATAAGAACTTAATCTCATTTTATATTAATATGTTTTTATTGGTATAATCAAATTTATATTAGAATTAACATTTTCTGAGATACAAGAAACTTTATATAATAAATTAGTAAATAGGTTGAATTAACCTGAAAACTGAAAATATTGTCGTGATTCTAAGTAATTTCATATTTTGTTTAATTGTTTAAGATTACAATAAAAAAAAGATTCTTATAGATTTTTCGATTGGTTTTCTTAAAAGTTTAATTCTTTTACTGATGTAATCAAATAGAAAGTAGGATTAACATTTTCTCAAATGCAAGGATCTTTATGTGATAAAGTGGTAAAAGGATGAAGTAACCTGAAAAGTGAAAATATAGCAGTAATTTTCTATTATTAAAGTTACAATAAACCAAAATTCTCATAGATTTTTCGACCGATAGAAGAGATCTTGAATGTTCTGCTGTAATTTAAAGTTGGATTAACATTTGATGAGATGTCTTGTGCTTAATGGATAAAGTTGGAAATGTTTGAAGTAACCTGAAGATTGGAATATTTAGTATAAATTCACAAGTTTTCGTGATCCGCTTGACCAATTAATATCTTTCAATTAATTAAGATTTTGACTTGAGATTTAAAAAAAAATGGCACAAAGGAGGGAAAATTAAAAAAAAAAGTTGGGGTTGAGATGGGAAGTTAGTGTCCGAGTGATTTGAAGTCACGATAGCTCAAGTGGTAGAGTAGCTGCGTTTTTAGCTAAAGGTCGTAGGTTCGAATGCCGACTGTGCTACTGACTTTTTTAGCTCAACCAATACCTTACAGATTAATTAATTGAAAGATATTATTTGGTCAAGTGGACCACGAAAATTAGCGAATTTATTGTTATTATTGATACTTTTATTTTTTGTACATGAATACAGGTTGATAGAAAAGTGAGTTGAGTTAACTGATTAAAAATAAACTTTTAGCTCATTTTTCTACTGGATAAGAAAGTTGTGGTTCCCGCTCTTGACCCAGATTTTTCAATAAAATTGACAATTAGGTTTGTACAATATAAACTATTTTGGGGTTTGGATTTTTTTTTAAATAGTGTTATGTTTTTTTATATTAACCAGAGTTCCTATTAGATGAATATTATGTTGAACGGATCAGCATTGTTGACCATGGTGAAGGTGAGTATCGAACCTAGGACCTGCGTGGCGTGAGGGCCGATTCAATCGGTGAAACCGTTTGTTTACCTCCACGTGCAAATAAAAAATCAGATAGCCAAAGGTGTACAACTAATTATAAAAGGCTTATTGATTTGATATGCTCAAATTTATCTTCCTTATTGTTACAATATACGAAAGGTAGAAAGGGTCGAAACGGTTTACTAATAGATTTCGAAGTAGATAATCATGGCTTCCTATCCGAAACTTTTACTACAATAGAAAAACGGCGTGTTGAACGGTTCTTTCCAGTTGTGTAATGTTTTAATGTGTTCACAAAGCGTAAACTTTTCACATTTCTTTTATATAATATTTTTTCATAAATGTCAAAATTCTGATGTATATACTGCTAATTTTCCTTACAATGTTTAAAAAATAGGCATTTTAAATAAAAATCATTGGTTTCATAGTGTGTTCAATAAAGTATAGTAATCACTATGAATAAAGACGAATTTGTACGATCCTTTGTATACAATTATTTATTTTTCCGAAAACCAGATCGATGTCAGTTCGGCCGTTTCTTCCCTGGGAGAATTCCTAAGAGTTCTTCCAAATCGTATCCCTCGTCCCTAAAGCGATTGGGCAAAACGAAAAGCGCTCCCGGGTCAAATCATCTATAAATATCCGGTTCGAATCAGATGGAGACAAAATTTCGAAGGACGAAATGGCCACTGCAATCGTTCGCGAAGCTTCTTCCACAGGAAAGGATAGTGGAAATCCTTTACTATACATGCTTTAGAACTTAACTCCCCACTCTTTCACACCTTACAGACTTCGTCGATGATAGTGTTATCTGTATGACAATAGTTACAATTATTAAATTGACTGAAACTCGTTTTCAATACTCATTGGGTTTATTATTACAGTCCCGAATCTAGTACTCTCAAATTTTAGGAATATTTTAATTTGATCAAGTGACTCTATTCAAATCATGTTTTTGGTGAATTTATAAGTTTTCTTATATCACTTTTTTAAATGTAAATAACTTTCAAAACGTGTGAGAAATAAATTCATCGATTTTTTTGAGATATTGACATTTTCCTTCAGAATTCGACCATTTCAATTTATATCCTAACTATTTTTTTCTTTTTTGACGTTATGCTTTAAAAAATCAACACGATTTGCATTTACACATTTAATTCAAATAAATTTGAAATTTTCTCTTACCAGTTACTCGATAAATTAAAAGTATAGTAGCATTTTGAAGGAAAACTTCAATATCTTCTGACTAAAATGAATGTCTTTATAAATTTCTGTGCCTTTTTTAAACATTACATGAAAAATCATTGATTGTTGTGAGTTAAGTTAATGTCTCAGAAATAGGGTCTTTAGATGCTTTATAAATTACGAACAACGAAAATTGAAAAACCAGTCCTACGCAAGCCAAAGTTGAACCTGAAAATTCGTAATTAAAGCGCATTAAGAATGTCTGTGTCTTTAGTGACGTTGCTGGAAGTTCCAGAAGAAAACTCCTTTTAAAGATCATTAGAGAATTGCTCATGTGTAAAATTGCCCATCCAGGTTTCATTCCACGTCTACAGATATCTGTGTAATCCAGTCGATTGCTTAAACTATGCCCTAGTTCAACTATCTATTAATTCCAATTGATTTTGATTAATTTAAATTACGTGACTCGTTTAATTCATTGGAAATGTCTGATAGCATGCCTCTTTTTGTAGTACGTGCATATCAACTAGTTTATGAGCGAGGAAGCAATAATCAGAATGACTTTTATCAAAAACACACGTAGTAAATAATCTACGAAATATTACACGTAAAACATTTAATTACACAGGAGAAAATAACTAACAGAGGATGTCTGATGTTTCGTTTATAAGAGTTTTGAACAATTTTGAACATATTTAAATAATTTTTTTCTCTTATTTAATAGTCTTGCGAAGAAGAGTATAGTAATCACACCTTGATACAACTAATGACAGCAGAGTAGATTGAGAGTGTGTGTGTGTGTGTGTGTGTGTGTGTGAGAGAGAGAGAGAGAGAGAGTGAAGATGGTAAGAAACGGAAAGAGAGTAAGCAGTGTGTAAGAGTACATAAGAGATACATAAAAGAAAATCGTGCAAGTAAATGAAATTAAGAGAAAAGAGAGAGCGAGAGTGAAAAAGAGAAAGACAGAAGAAACATAAAGTGGGTGAGAAACCGAAAGAGAATATGCAGTGTGTAAGAGTAAATAAGAGAAACATAGAAGAAACCATGTGAGTTAATGAAATTAAGAGAGAGGAGAGAGTTTAATAAAAAAAAATAAAAATTAATTTATGAGATGGTTCGTCAAGTCACTTTCCGTTAATCTCATCAAATTTAAAATAGGAATAAAATTTTATGAGATATATTGTACTTTACGTGAAAAAGGTGTGAATATCCGAAGTAATGCGAAAAGTAAAACATCGGGACTACTTCCGAAATCCGACTTTAGCCATTACCGATTTTTTATTACCGGTTTACTAAAAAAGCAGGGTAATCTACTATCCTCCAAAAAGTATGGACGTCCGTTGACAGAACTCTGTTAAAAAAATTAAAATAAAGTATCAAAGCAATTTGAATGTGCATTGATTTTTTTTTAGATTGTCCTAATCATAACAATAATTTAATTTGACTTGATGAGACATATCAGAGATCTAACTTGGTAAGTGTACTGGATCTATTCCTGACTTCACCATTCTTTACTATCCAGAGCACTTGCTCATGGACTTGTAATCAAATCAACAAGTCTTTGAATGCAATAAAAGTTACGATACCATATTTAATTTTTTTTTTAATTAAGCTTCGAGAATTCGGGTTATTGTGAATGTCAAAAATGTTTTTCGTTGTTCATTAACATTTTTTTAAAATATTATTGTTCATTATAGTTACATATAACTTTATATTTGTTTAAAGAGGTCAATTCACTCTATTGCCCAAAGCGAAATTGCTCAGAGAAACAGATATATTTTCAAATAGGATCAGTCAACTACCAACAGTACTAGCCACGCAGGAATGTATTTTCCCAATCGATGATGGATTCGAAGGCGGGGGCATTTGAATGGGTTGTTTCATCCCTTGATCTGAATAACGGCCATTAATTTTTTTTCTTGCACCACGTCAAACCTAAGGTTCACAAATTTCTTTGAAATTACCATACCGTTAACAATATATGATCCAGCATAGCAGGTCTATCACTAAATGTTGCACATCTCAAGGAGAGGCGGTTTTATACTTACTCTATGCAAACATCAGGAGAATATAAATTATAACATTACTTACGTGCATTATACAGAAATTATTCAATATATTGTAAATTTATAAGGAAAACGCGAACATTATCTACAAAATTCTGTCATTATTGGCCATAATGCGTGACTAACAATTTTGGCTAATCACATGGCCAGTGAGTACCATTTATTCTTTAAACGTTTTCCAAACAAAACTTTTATTGCTTATCTAGCAATCAGTTTTATAACTGCTGGTTTGTATATAAATTGCGGTTTTTGTAAATATAACAAAAATGCTGGCACTATTGGTCATAATATTTGACTACCGATTTTTGCAAATTACATGGCCAAAGTGAACGATTAAACAAAATTCAAATAAAACTTTTGTTACTTTTGTACTATTTTTTGGTTAGCTGGTTTGTAGAAAAATTGCAATTTGGTCAAATTAAAAAAAAATTCTGGTTGGAGTTGTTGCAAAATTCATTATCATACTGTACGCGTTTTTGTTTAACAAATTTTTCAAAAACAAACTCAGCTTGTCTAACTTTAAGCGCTGCCTATAATAAACGAGCATTTATGAAAATTTTTCAACATATTTATGCATAATCCTATGTATTTTTGTAAGTTATTTCCCTTTAGGCAGTTAGGCTAGGAGAGGAGAACGGGAACTGCTCAAACTACAATATTTTTTTAAATGATTATTCGAAGATTATAAAAAAATAAAAAGTCCAACATTTTGAACACAAACACGATTTCAAATTCTACAATCCAAAAATATTACACATAGAACAAAACAAACGTAAACGATTAATCGTGAGATGCGGTCTGGTGTGACGTAGGTTTCAGAAAAACGTTTGCTTTATCGTTCCAACGTTTCGATCTTTATTGAAATCATCTTCACGGCCTTGGATTTATAAACATTGTTGAAATTTGACAAATACATGTGGGATGTGAAGAAATGAATTTATACAATTAGAGAAACTTTTAAATTAAAAAGAAATGAATTTATACAATGCTAGAATATTCTAGATTCAATCAAAGTATTTGTACTCACTCAAAGGTTTCTTTTCTGCGTAATTGTGCTATTATTGCGTGTCGTGCTGAGAGTGCCAGTGAGATCTTGCTGTTTTATGTTTATATTCGTTGGATTTTGAACGGGTTGGGAAGGAAGTCGGGATAGAAAGTCATTTTTGTATAAGTAATACACCGACTTCCTTCTCCACCACTTCAAAATCCAACGAACATAAACATAAAGCAGCAAGATCTCACTGGCACTCTCAGCACGACATGCAATAATAGCACAATTACGCAGAAAACAAACACTTTAAGTGCGTTCAAATACTTTGATTGAATCTGAAATATTCTAGCATTGTATAAATTCAATTCTTTTTAATCTAAAATTTTATAGCATTGTATAAATTGAGTTTTCCACATCCTACATGTATTTTTAAATGTAAACAATGTTTGTAAATCCCAGGCCCTGAAATGTTCTCAATAAACATCGAAATGTTGGCAACATAAAGAGAATGTTTTTCTGAAATATACGTCACACCAGACCGCATCTCACGATCTCCGAATAATCAATGAAAGAATTAATTTGGTCAATAGAACACAAAATACAATGAATTAAATAAAGGACAATTTAGTTTAACTCAATAACAGTTTGTAAATTATGTTTTTAGCATGATAAAAATAAAAACAATTTCCTCTTTTTCTTCAACGAAGAGAAATGGAGTGAGAGTTAGCTATTTTAAAAATTCAGTTTTGACCGTATCGAATTATGCATGACTACCTCTTTGAAATTCAAGTTAGTAAACACCTGGAGCAAATATTTACAACCTAGTATTGTATAAATTGTCATAAACCGGAAATTCTGCCGAATTAATTTGATTAATAAACATTACATCACCAGTTACGCAACTTGAAAGATTAAAACAAAAATATTTGGATTAGTTGTTAATAAATCAAAACCGTTCGATATCACATTTTTATGCGCCGGAAATGCAGGAAATTATTTAACGTTGTTTCGAATATTCAAAGATCACATATTAAAATGCCGAAGGAAAATCTGGGATGTTATTGTGAAATTAATTTCATTTATTTTTTAAATTAAATACTTTACTCGCACTTGAAATAATCTATGTGACATTCATCCTACGTGACCTAGGATTACAGGAGATTGAGAGGATTTCTATGAAAGGTTTAGGCCGTTCACATTCTAGCATCTCTTTGTACTTTCCCATTCACGTAGCAAGCTTCTCGAAAGTTATTCAATGAAGGAGTTAGGACGGTTCAAACACGCGTTCATTGATGTACAACGCTGTTTCAAAGGACGGCGAAATCCGAACAACTGTACAAATTAAATAGTCCTTATGTGATTTCATAGTCGATCTGTTCGACACGAGGATTTGCGAGGTGTCTGTTTTTACAGACATTACGAAAGCGCTCAATCTGACTTCATTTTGGAATTTTTATTTCCAATTTGAATTATCTCGTTCGTATTGATTTCGATAAACCTATTTTAAACCAAGATAATACTGTATTTGTTTTTATAGGATTTATTCAATCCTGCAATACTAATTTGGTTGGTCATTTTCTGCTATGGCTTATCAATTCTGTAAAATTGCTGCCCATTTCAAAAATTTTTATTCACTAGAAAAAAAGAAGAAAGCTTTTGTTTTATCCCTTCCATCTTTCAATTGCGTCTAAAAATATTTGGGTTAAAGGTTTCGTTACAAACGAAATTATATAGGTGATAAGAATTCTATTAAAGTTATGTTTTTTAAACTAAAAAAACTAAAACGTAGAATAAATATAAAAAATAGCTCTCAGTTAATTTAGTAAGTAAGAAAAATTCTATATATAAAAAATACCATTTATCACGTTAAAAATACTATTTAACAATATGTACGACGATTTCATAGTTGAACAATAACAGTAAAAATTGTCTTGAATTTTTTTAGTAATACAATTAAAACCTGATCTTTCTTTGATTGTAGATATCAAAAAGTGTAAATATTCCATTATAATTAATTATTCTTTTTATGTAAGGTTTGGGTTGAGATAAAAATATCAGTGTCGCCAGCGGGGTTCGAACCCACGACCATGGCTAAATACGCCGGTGCTCTCACCGCTTGACTTCGATCCTCTCGGTTTATCTCAGCCAAAACCCTTACATAAAACAATAGTTAATGGGACGAAGTACCTTAGTCAATTGACCATTAAAACATAAATTGATTAATATTTAATAAGTAAAATAAGTATCACTTCACTAATAACTCCTCGTGGCCTGCTGCTGCTGCCAAGTTGCTGAGAATCCAATCCTGATTCGACGACATTCAAAAATGGCAAAAAGAGGGAAAATTCGAAAGGTTGTTGGCTGAGTTGGGGAGTTGGTGTCAGAGAGGATCGAAGTAACTTTAGCTCACGTGGTAGAGCAGCGGCTTATTTAGCCGACGGCCGTGGGTTCGAGTCCCGACACTCACTTTTTTTTTAATCTCAAATAAAACCTTAAATCAAAAGAATAATTCATTGAAAGAAGTAACTTTGTCAATTGACCACTGAAACATAAATGGATTCTTTTATAAGTTCTGAATAATTATTGTATATGTCAAAAATCAAATCACAATATTCAGTACAATAAAATGTTCGTATATAATATTTTAAAGTATAAGGCTTCAAATGTTTCCAATCTTTTTTGATACAGATAATCCATCAATGTTCATCCCCTGATTAAAATATCCGTTTGACAGTTGAATAAGGGTCGATCGTCGAAAAGTGACTTTTATTAAAGGAATACCAAAACGGTCGATTATTTATTTATTGCCTACACAAAATTATTGTATGCCGTACTAGTTGTATGTAATGAACAAAGACAAGTTGACGTTTCCTCGAGGCAGATAAAATTAGTTAAATATTAGGTGACAATACGACTCGAAATATGAATGTATTTAAGTGGTAGGTAATTTTAAGTTTTAATTTAATATTTAGTGTAGTTTTTCCGGCAATTCAATCTACCCCTATATCATGATTTTATAATAGGTTATGATTTATAGTTAACGATGTAGAGACACGCATTCCTCCGTTCTTATCTTGGAATTTTATTATTTACAAAACAGCGACGGGAGGGCGTGGAAAGAATTGTACAATTAGTCTATTACAGGAAGCAATTCTTCTAGCACTTTGGCCAAACGCCAATACACGAGAGTTCCGCCTATTCAAACGGAACGGATCAACAACCATCAGTATTAAACTGATATTAAAAAGTGATTTGTAGTGGAAGATTTTTGTCAAAACATCCCACAACCTAACAACTGACACCGGGGAAAATAATCGTCTTTCCCATCATAACATCACAACTTGGATGGAACGTATAACAATCAAAATTGTTTTACACCATGAACATAGTTTCATAACAATACATAAACTGACGCACACCTCCTACACATAACTTTATATTATTGTAACTGGTATTTATAACTGGGGATCGGATCCCGACGCAGGGCTTCTGTTTTACAAAACGACGATACGAGCTAATTTGGATTACGGTTGTATATTTTATGGGAACGCAAGTCCATCATTGCTTAAGAAACAAGATATCATGCAAAATAGGTATATTCGGTTGGCCATGGGGTTGTTACCATCAATTCCTGTCACAATTCTTCAGCAAGCATCTGGTCTCATGCGTTTACACTTTCGACGTCAAATGTTAAGTGACCGACTGCTGGTGAAAGTCATGGCTTTTCACCCCACATTGTTTACTAATATTTGCTATTTAAATGTAAAAAACTTGACAAATGCGTATTGGCAAAAAAAAACCCTGTTAACACTAAGTTTCGTATTTGTATCAAATTATCAAAATGTAACTCACTGTGCAAGAAAGCAACCCATTTTTGAAAGTGATATCAGTATACAAAACATGAAAGTAAAGGTAAATTATTGCGATCCTCACATAAAATTATTATCATGTGCAAACCAAATATTTAGAGAAGAGCTCTTCAATAAGGTCGCATATAAAATATTTACAGATGGATCAAAAATAAATGGAGAAGTCGGATGCGCTTGGTACGATGCCCAGACTAAGCAAGGCGAAAAATACCAATTGTCTAAACTTGCAACATTGTTTACAAGCGAACTAACGGCAATTGAAGAAGCTCAGAAATATGCTTTAACAATTGGAAATATAATTAATATTGTAATTATAACTGACAGCCAAAGCGCTATGGCGGCGATAAGCTCAAATCAGAGCAAAACGTTCAATAATCGTATAATATTACGTATTATTATTCAGATATCGTGAGATGCGGTCTGGTGTGATGTAGGTTTCAGAAAAACTTTTTTTTATCGTGCGGTCGTTTCGATCTTTTATTGAGATCATCTTCAGGGCCTGGGATTTACAAACATAGTTTACATTTAGAAAATACATGCAGGATGTGGCAAAAAGTGAATTTATACAATGCAAAATATATTTTATATTCCATCAAAATATTTGTACTCACTCAAAATGTTTGTCTTCTGTGTACGTGTGCCATTCTTGCGTGTCGTGTTGAGAGTGCCAGTGAGATTTTGTTGTTTAATGTTTATATATATTGGATTTTGAAGGTGGTGGGGAAGGCAGTGGGTATAGAGGAGACTATTTTCGTATAAGTCGTCTATACCCACTTCCTTCCCCTCACCGGCGCTCTCAACACGACACGCAAGAATGGCACACGTACACAGAAGACAAACACTTTGAGTGAGTAGAAATATTTTGATGGAATATAAAATATATTTTTCATTGTATAAATTCACTTTTCCAAATTCTATATGTATTTTCTAAATGTAAACTATGTTTGTAAATCCCAAGCCCTGAAGATGATCTCAATAAAAGATCGAAACGTCGCCACGATTAAAATGTTTTTCTGATACCTACATCACACCTTACCGCATCTCACTCAATAATTATCCATTAACGGTCACTAATCTCTACACAAAAATATTACATATTTTAAAACTGGCAAAGGAAAGTAAGGAACGAATGATTAATATCGAATTTTTATGAACGCCGGCTCATTGTGGTATAGTAGAAAGTGAAAAAGTTGATAAATTAGCAAAGGAAGCGACTTTAGATGGTAAAAATATAAACTTGAGAATTCCATATACAGACTTAAACGAAGTCATCAAAAAACGCAGCATAACAATGTGGCAAGAAGAGTATGACAAACCGGAAAAAGGCCTTTTATATGAAGATTTAAATCCTAACGTATCTACCAAATCTTGCTGTGACAAAAGAATGTTTGATAAAAGATCATGCAAAATAATGTGTAGAATAAATTCCAACCATGGCTTATGCAAGGCATATTTAAATAAAATAAATCTAAGCGACAACAACAAATGTAGGCGTCATGAAATTGCAACGATTGAACACATCATTATGAATTGCCTTTCATCGCAGACAGAGCGCCAGGCTATGTTTAATAGGTCACAACCAATACTGGGATCATCCATAGAGTATAGAAAGGTACCTCGAACTCTGGGGAGCGACAGCTAAATCACACTTGAACAAAATCCAGGTGACACAAAATAGAGTTCTACGACTCATCACAGGCGCCCCGTGGTACGTGCGCAACAGGACATCGCACCCTGATCTATATATCCCAATGGTGGAGCACGTTGTGAGAAACGCATACTTAGCATTAAACACAAGGATGTCTGACCACGCTAACCCATTGATTGCTCAAATTGCGACACAACTCCCACCTCATCCTTCTCGCCGACGCCTCAAGAGAAAGCTGCCACAGGACTTCCTTATAGATGACTCTACCACCACTCCGTAGCAAATGGTGGAACCTTGTTTTTTTTTTTTTTTTTTTTTTTTTTTTTTTTTTTTTTTTTTTTTTT
>CM077100.1:10422721-10437804 GCA_039619505.1 Cimex hemipterus
TTTTTTTTTTTTTTTTTTTTTTTTTTTTTTTTTTTTTTTTTTTTTTTCCGGGGCTATCGACATCGTGGTCATTTCAGCCCCACACTCAGTCTACATTCGCACACATCATTCATACGAATAAATACGTTCATACATTTTAACACATTCACACAGCACACTCATTCCGTTTGGTCGGTGGAGTACTTGATATTCCTCCACCGACCTACAATTAAACTAACCTAGATTGGGGTCGATGGGGTACTTTTATTAATATTCCGCCATCGACCCCGCACACACACTCACTCGCTTTCATCGTTCGAGGGGCGATGGTGACGTTCTATTCACCCTCACCCCTCGCCATTCACACCAATAAATACTTGCACACAGACAAAACACAAAGACACATAACACATACTATATACAATAAAAAACCCCAATTTCCCCTAAAAAGCGGAACAGGGGACTCAGAAACTCGCTGCCGTGTTCGAGGACTCTTCTTGAATCCGGCGGCATGCCTGCACGCTCTCTGTAAGGAGCCAAGGCATGACACGCCTCTATTATGTGGGACACATCGAGCAACCTTTCTCTGCATAAGGGGCACCTGCGCGGGCTTTGGCCCATAAGCAGGTGCCCATGTGTCAACCGAGTATGGCCAATCCTCAGTCGGGTGAGGACAATCCCTTGTCTCCTGCTCAGATTCTCTGAGGGCCATCTACCGGTCGTGCTCTTGACTCTCAAGAGCCTCTCCGACGATCCCGCCCACTGACGCTGCCATCTTTCCTTTATCATATTTTTAACTGCGTGCTTAGCGTCAGAGGGCCTGATCGCGATGGTCCGATCTGGAGGGTGGGACGTACCGGCTTTCGCCGCCTCGTCCGCTCGTTCGTTACCCTCCAGGCCGACGTGTCCGGGAATCCAGACAACAACCACCGTTTTTCCGAGAGGCTCCAGCTCCGCGTATTTCTCTAGCAAGAGCACGACGAGAGGGTCCACAGAGAACCTGTCGCGTATAGCCCAGACAGCGCTCAGAGAGTCGGTACATACGAGGAAGGCTGAGCCCTCCCCGGTCCGCACCGTCTCGAGAGCGTGCCAAATCGCGTACAGCTCTGCCGTGTATACGCTGCAGTGAGGAGGCAACGACCAGAAGGTGGCTACTCCCTCGCTATACACAGCACACGCCACACCATCGCCGGTCTTGGACCCGTCTGTAAAAATCAGACGAAAACCGGCGTATCTATTTCTAAGTTCAAGGAACTTAGCCTTGTAGAGGTATGGCGGTGTACACGATTTAGGCAAGTTCGCCAGATCGTCGCGGGTGGAACCTTGTTGTTAAATATTATTGTTTTTATAAATTATTTATTATGCTGTTGTTGTCTCTCTTCCTTCTATTTTACAGTTTAATATATATGTATACGTTCCTCTAAGGAAAAAATCATATCATAACTTATTGCGCGAGTGCCAAAGACTATAAAGTTATAGCAAATATATAATATATTCTGATGTAGGGTAGTTAATGAACTACACCTTGGATCATGTTACATGTGAATTAGTATACATGTATACTACTATATACTGCTGTTATCAAAACTGTAATGAATATAAGATCAATAAAGTTTTCTTTATAAAAAAAAAAAAAAATGCGGACGTCTTTAAAACCATTGGCAAATTTCTAAACGAGTCTCAAAACAAGTCTAGTTAAAAAACAAAAATAAATAAATAATTGAATAAACTAAAATAATATGACATTTAAATGAATATTTAATTATTACATTTCAAAATCATTAAAAACTGCCTGTGGCTAAATAGCTGATGCAAAAAAAAAAAAAACTTTGTTATAATACAATTAATTACGGTTTTTTAGTTGAGATGAAAAAAAGTTAATGGCACGAGAGGGATTCGAACACACGACCTTCGGCTAGATACGCCACTGCTCTACCACCTGAGCTATCGTGACCTCGATCCTATCGGACATCAACTCCCCATCTCAATCTCACCTTACGAGTTTTGCCTCCTTTTGCCATATTTCAAATGTCGTGTAATCTGTTTGGATTCTCGACGACAATTGAAATGGCGACGGAGAGCTTTAGTGAAGTGTACTTCATTTTAAATCATTAATTCACTGTTTTCGTGGTCCGTTGGACCAATTAATATAACACAATTAATTACGGTGTTTTAGTTGAGATGAAAGGTCACGATAGCTCAGGTGGTAGAGCAGCGGCGTATCTAGCCGAAGGTCGTGGGTTCGAATCCCTCTCGTGCCATTAACTTTTTTTCATCTCAACTAAAAAACCGTAATTAATTGTGTTATATTAATTAGTCGAACGGACCACGAAAACAGTGAATTAATGACTTTGTTATAATTATGATTTGTTATGGCATTGCAACCACTCGTTACGCTCACTCATTGTGGAAAACCGTTTTGATTAACATGGTTCAGAAGCACTACACGGCTGAGACGTCAACAGGTTATGACACAATGGTGAGCTCTTTCACGATTTATTGGCAAACGCTGTAAATTACCACTTGCAAATAAAGATCTGCTTAACAATACCATGATGCGGAGTTAAGGACTGGCAGTATGGGGTTAAGCCAAAGATTCCAATATCCCGTCATATCCGAATAGCCCAATTCATAATCCTCGGAATAATAGTTGATATTCCGTTTTACGTGTCAACGATACAACCCAAACAGATCTAAATATTCCTTTTGTCCAAGATGTAATCTGCTTCTGTTACCGCCAATTTCATAAAACCCTCCCAACGACCATAAATTCTCAAAACAAAATACCCGCATCCTGACGAATTTCCACAACCCCCACACCTACTGAAGAGACGATGGCGGCTAGATTTGCTTCCTAGTAACGGTAGTGGTGGCCGATAATTAAAACGGACAGTTGATTGTAATTTTTTATATCTATGATACCGTTTTTACAGCAAATCAGTATTATTCTTATATACGGCCTGCGAATATAGAATTGTTAGGGTGTTCGAATCGTAATGATAGGCTAACGGTTCTAGGTACGAATCCTGGCAGCCTTTGGAATCTTTCCTTAATCCAAATCAACAGTTTGAAGAAATTACCTTCTGTATGATAAGAAATACGTTACTTTTTTATCGTTTCAGTGCGTATCACAAATATGTTCCTATTTACAGAAACTTGGTCTATGTTGCATCGATACATGAGTATCACGCTAGAACGGTAACATATTTCGTTATGATCTACGACGTAATAAACCGACAATTTTACAAAGAAAATTTCTATTAGTTTTTTTTTCAACAATTTGCACTATTAGAGTTATTAATTATTTATTTGACATTTTCAACCAAAATTTTACGTACTGACCTCTTCACCAGAGTTATTAATCACAGGTTATAACGTTCTGAGCCATGCCCTGACTCATTGTAAGGTTGGAAATAATCTTGTTAGGGCAATCATTTCAATTCATGTTTTTCCGCACTCTAACTTAGGGCCAATTTTGTAAAAATGTTGATTTTTATTCACATCTTTTTGGTGTGTGCTTTTATACCTTTCTATGAATTAACTATACTGGCTGGCTTAAGTTTAGATTATTCTCCACTCATCATATTAATATATATATTCGTATTTCTGTCGTGGATTTATTACTTTTAAACCGTTAGCCAACCAAAGATGCATTGGCAACTGAAACCGGCCTTTAATCATCCTGATTAAGCTGAAATGTAAAGGGAAACACTGCCAGCTGGGACGGGTGAAGTCCATCCAAAATAAAACGGAGACAGTGGAAATAACTTAACATACACCATTTTTCGTGGAGAAACAAACAGTACAAGACATCAAAGTAATTTTAAAATTAATTTTTTAAATATTAATTTCATTTTAACGGTTTAAATAAGTCATTTTGAATATAATTCAACTAACTGTATAGACCTTTGCAAATAATCTTTCGACACTGCGGAGTGCAACTTGGATGAATCCGCTGTCATTGTGGATATTGGTGATCTTTTTTATTTTCTAGAAATGATAAAGATGTTGAACATTTACAACCTGTTTTTCTATTTTATTTATTCTTATATTACTACCAATCTCCCGCATTATGGTATAAGCATTCAAGCCGATTAATAATCATCATACATATTCGTATAAACTAGTTTCTAGGTTTATTGTCGTTTTCGTATCGGTGGTGATGGGAATATCCGTCAAATGTTGTTTTGGAAAGAAAACGACTTCGAATCTTTTCCGGCGTTTCCATTTAATTCAAATCTTTATCAACTATATTATTGCATTATTTTTTATTATTCTGAGTTATATATATATTATATACAAGAAGGGAAAATCGCTTAACTTATCGCTTGATATCTAAGTTTTATCATTTTTATTTATGTTTTATTTATTTATCAATTGGCACATGTCCCATGTTAATGTTCTACTTAACTGGTTGCTACCCCTAGGGTAACTGCGTCGCCAGGAGCACGCTTAACCGCCGTCAAGGTTACCCTGTCACAGTGTCATTGCCTCGTACTTCACAGATTACCTTTTTTTTATGTTTACAATTGACTTGTTTTTATGTATGTATCATTTAACGCTGTTGATTTATGAGACTGTGGTAGCAATCATTTACGAACTGGGAATTTTTATAAAAATGGCCTCTAGCAATTTGCGTTTTATTCTTCTTTGTTTATGATTTTTATTCTGTCAAAGTTTATTTTATGACCCGAAGTCAAGGCGTGTTGAGACAAGACGGTGTCTTTAATTTTCTTATTTTTTAAAGCGTATTTATGTTGATAAATTCTCATGTGTAGGTATTGCCCTGCCTGTCCGTAATAAACACCTTCGCTATCATCACAAGGTATTTTATACACTACGCCTGATTGGGAGGTGTCTATTATTAGTTCTTCTAGATTAGAATAAACTGATTTAAGAAAACGTTTCTTCCTAAAAAATAATTTTATGTGGTTGAATTTACTGTTTACCAGGCTTTTTATTTTATTATATATTTTATTATTATAAGATCTGACGGAACGTCCACCATCAATAAGGGCCATACCCATGCTCTACATCCTCAGCACACAGTGGCATTTTTAAGTTTAAAAAATGAAATTAAGAAAATAAAGATGAAAACTAAACAGTTGATTGCATCAGAATTCAAATGAGAGTGAATAAACATTTTAATTCCGTATAAGGTAAACACTGAAAAATCCTTTATCCTTGTTTAACAATTAAGGATTAAATGTGTTTCCATCTAATTGAAATTTCCAATTTAAAACGTAGCATAAACAAATATTTATTGATAAATACAATCGGGGTATTAAGAGCAGAATTTTCTGTTATCGAAAAAAAAAAAAATCAATTGAATGGAATTTTTTGCCAGCCAGTGTGTATAAGCTTACTTCTTTGTTCTCAGTCATCCCTGTGTGGCTGGGAACGCTCTTTTATATATTTTGTTGTTGATGCTAAATTCTAATTTATTAGGCATTGATATAAGATGTACTGTTGCAGTGTATACCAGTTTTTGAAATTATATCTGCTGATTCAATGCTTGCGATGTTAGAAAACATTCACTCTATGTCTAGGCTCACTAATGATCTACTCCATTTTTAAATTAACATTTATCAGACATTTTCTTTCTTTTAATGTGATTTTAACGCAGGTCAAACAGATTTGAAATATGTCTTAGGGGATCAGTAATCAGTTTTGATGTTCAGTTTTAGTTTAATTTTTCATCAAGAATTTTTTTTAGACGATTGTCCGATTTTTTTCCATTGCGTATGTAGGCTTAAAAAAATATTTTCTTTATCCTGCTTTGCATTAACGTCTTATTAACACTCTCAACATGAGACAAAACAGTGACACATGTACACAAAATACAGAAACTTTGAGCCCTGAAAATGATTTCAATAAAGATCGAAATATTCGCACGACAGAGAAAATGTTTTTCCAAACCCTACATTACTCCAGACCGCATCTCACGATCTCTAAATCATCATTACACAACGGTCACTTAATATAACACAAAGTTTTACCTTCCTGGCGTGTGTGAAGGGCTTTTATTGTTAAGAATAATATTATTCCTCCTGCGCGGTCCAAACGAATTGCAACGAGGTCGGAAAAAATATAAAGCACCTATGTTAAACAATATTTTTCAGAGGGAAAAGACGTGATGGAATGTTTCATTGAGGTTCGCCCTTGTCGAACCATTGTCTAAACACGAAGATGTTCTATTGACGTTGGACCCACTTTTCTTTTTCAATGTCACGATCCTGTCTAAACACAAATATTTTCATTTCACGGGAACGTTGAAGAGCATGCGGTAAACCGGCTTTGTTTTTATCGACCAGTAGTGTCGTGCAGGTTTCATTAATTGTCCAAAGTGTGTATTTACCGCTCTTGATTACAAACAAAGCCTAATATTATTGTTTGCATTTTCGTCTATACTGACCAATCGTCGAAAGGATAGAATCGACGCAGGGAATAGATATAAACCTTTGAGGGAATTGGGGGTGGGGTCAAGCTGTTTTTGAAGAAAAGGAGGGCAAAGGTTGAAGGCGAGGATGGCCCAGATCCCCGAAATTGGCGATATGAGTTTATCCGTCCACACAGCCCCCCGACATCCCGATTTCTTTCAGCAAGAGAATGCACCTTATTCTTCTGTGTTCTTTCGAGAATTAAAGAATGTTGCTACTGTTAGGAACGTCATAATTGAAAAATGGATTCTTATATTTATTTGTATAACCTGTGTGAAAAGAAGCGCTAAACAAAAGACGCTCACAAAATCATGTCGATTAACTTTCTTTCTTATAAAACAAACAATACCGAACCTCATGCTATATCTAACATACTGTATTTGAAGATTAAAAATGTTATCAACCAAGATGCAACTATTTCAAAGTTATACTCAATTTTTTATCAATAAGCTTGTAATTTCATAAAATGTTATTATGTTAGCAGGAAACATTACTATATGAACGAAAAATTTACGGTCTGAACTGAATTTATAGTTGTGTTTTTTTTTAACTTTGGTTCCAAGTGTAAAGTAAATGAGAAGGAGAAATTGAAAAATAAAAGAAAGTGGAAACGTACGACAATTAGAGATAATTTTTGCGAGCACTGTACTAATTAAGAAAAACAGAAAGACTTCCAAAATGTTAACAAAAGTAATTAACAAACAACAGTTCATTTATACAGACCACTCATGTATGATTATTCATGTATGATCATTACTCCTGTAAAAATCAGTAGGGAAGGAAATTCAGACATTTCAGCTTTCCGGGGTCTCGTCTAACGGGTTGTTTGCAATAAACAATAATTCCGTAATAAAAAATATCCAAACTCACCAGAGGAGGATCTCCGAGACAAGATATAAGCTACGAACCTTAACATAACAAATACAACGCAGAATCTTCCATCTAGAAACAGTAATGTGTAGAGATTAGTGACCGTTAATGGATAATTATTCAGATATCCTGAGATGTGGTCTGGTGTGATGTAGGTATCAGAAAAACATTTTCTTTATATAAAAATATATTTTATATAAATTCACTTTTCCAAATTCTATATGTATTTTCTAAATGTAAACTATGTTTGTAAATCCCAGGCCCTGAAGATGATCTCAATAAAAGATCGAAACGTTGGCACGATAAAGAATATGTTTTTCTGATACCTACATCACACCAGACCGCATCTCACGATATCTCAATAAGAAACAGTAATATTCGGTTTACATAAAAATAATATGTTATAATCGATAGAAATACATATAGTATTAAATAAACAATATAACACGACCGTCCGGTTTTCTGTCTTTAAATAAATTATACCTATCTTTTAAAAACTTTAAAATTATTTAACAGTACTATTTGTGTTACTTATTAAAAATTAATTGTAATATGTACCCGTCTTAAATGTAAACTGTTGGGAACTGGTTTGTCTGTATAATATATTACTGCCGACGTTACCCTTGCCTTCGACTAATTGTGAGCATATAATATTTTATTATAAGACTTAAGCTCAAAGCGAGACTTTCGTTTCATTTCTACTTTTCCTTTCTAATGCTGGAAAATGAATGCAATTTTCTTTGTTAAGCGATAAAGGAATTTGGCGCCCAATGTGAGTATATGCAAGAAAAATGATAATTTGGCGTCAGGCATGGAACCAAAGAGAAAAAAAAAAGAACGTCTTTTGTCTTTTGGGAATCAAATTCCATTGGTAACAATTTAAGAAAAAAATATTCTTTCTCGGTACCAATTCTATGCGAATTTTTATCGGTTTCAGAGGCATGTGTTTTATGTTGTTGTCTCAAAATTTGGTTCGTGGTCTACATTCGGTTCATTGTATCTGTCACCTCTGGAGTTGAACCACTTCTCTTTTTGGTTTTTATCATTTTGTGAGATGGAGGATTGTGGGTTAGTCGGTTGTTTGCATATGGTCTTGCCCATCCCCTTCTGGCATTTTTGACTATTTTTTTTATTACCCGTGCTTTTGGCTTTGGCACTCAAGACACAGTCAGATTATTGTGTTTTCCCTGGTTATGGAGATTTTGGATTAATTCACTGCCTATTTTCAGGTTTTGTGTTGTCTGATATCACGATTTTTTTGCAAGTCTAACACCTTTAAAAATTCCCAATTTAAAAAATCCCCACCATTATAAATAACATGCATTTTAGGTTGAAGTTGGTTATACCCAATCCATATCCTTCATTTCTTTAGACTATTCGTACACCATATATTTTCCTGATTTCTGTTAATCCTAGATAGTTTGTTTAAACCATATACTGCGTTGTAAATGAAACAGCCAAGGCTAGAAATGCATTGGAACATAAAAAGAACAGAAATAGAAATTCAGAAATAGAAAAAAAACGAAAGTTTGCCTTTTCTAGTCATAAAAATTAACAGAAATATTAATGTACTTAATATTATTATTAATAAAAACATCTTTTTATATAGTATTAGACTTTATTCGAACAAATCCAATTCCACAAAAATTAATGTGTGATGTTTAATGACTTTTAGTTGATGATTACTTAGAGATCATGAGATGCGACCTGGTGTGACGTAGAATTAGAAAAACAGTTTCTTTTTTTGTGCCAACGTTTCGATCTTTACTGAGATCATCTTCAGGGCCTGGGATTTGTGAATATTGTTTAAATTATACAATTGCAAGTAGGCAGTGAAAAAAAATGAATTCACATATTGCTAGACATTTTAGATTCACTGTAAGTATTAATTGTACTCACGCAAAGTGTTTGTTTTCTGTGTAGATGTGTCATTGTTGTGTGTCTTGTTGCGAGTGTTAGTGAGATATTGACGTTTTATGTTTATATACGTTGGATTTGGAAGAGATGGAAAAGGAAGTAGGGATTGAAAAACATTTTTTTGTGAAGAGTCGGCTTTTTAGAAGTGAAAGAAGCCGACAGTGGGATAATATATACAAGGTGATATTTAGGGAAAGGAAAGCGAAACTGATGAAGAATTAGACTATGTAGAAATATTTGATGTGAAGAATGTAATGCTTGTTTTATATGTTATATGTATACTATTTAATTCGATTAATGATGTTAGCTGCGGCTGATTTCACACGTGACCGTTTTGTAATTGATGCTGTGTTTACCTCTGTTTTATTGTTAACCATTTCTGAAAAGTTACGTTTATATTTGGTTCGTTCTGTGTGTAATACTTTTGGATTGTTGAAGTCGAAATTGTGTGGGGATTCAAAATCGTGGGTAGCCAGTGCTGTCGGATTTCGTTTCGAAATAAATTGTGCATATAATCCCAGGAAGAGAAGGAGACCGCAGAACGCATTTTATGTTTTTGAGGTCTTTGTGGGCGCAGAAACTTGAAACTGGAAAAGGCATAAGGAAGATCCTACATTAAGGAGCCGCTGGCAAGCGTATGGAGCTTGATTACCAACCTGAAGCTGGCCAGTTAGTCATTTAAAAACAATCCTATCCTATCCCTCACCCTACTTAAAAATGATAATTATCAATAAAAAAAGTATTTTATCATTATTATAGAAAAATGAAAATTTTACAGTAAGAAATATAATAAGGGCGTCTGTAGCAGCAAAAGTAAAGGTCCCTGGTTCGAATGCAGGGCCGCTGGATTCGAACCCGACACACTTACGAATGTTTTTTTTCTTTTTTAAACACCGGCACCCCGAGGTTTGATATAACCTCTGCTGTTGCGGACACTTGTTAAAAAAATATATATATGCTGTATATCTGACAGCAGGAATATTTGTAAAACTGTAACCTCTAAGATTCAATTTGCTTGTTGCAAAATTAAGGAAACAAAGTACTGAATCAGTGATAACATACATTTTTTGTATTTTCAAACGTTTTGGGCAACAATTAAAGTATCTTTTTCTTGCCTCTGTAAATACTGACACAATAGTTGCCCCCACCAACGGACCTTCAACCACATCATCTTTGAAAAGTCAGTTATTGCCAGTACAAAAGTAATGTTTAATTCCTAAAAATATGATTATTCGGTGAGAAATTATTTGAAACATCTCTTCAAAAATAATGAAAACAATATAAAGTAAAAGAAAAGATTTTGGGGGAAAAATTAAACATAACAGAAAAAGCTTGTAAATAAATGTCCAACTCTTTGCAGAAACCAAGCGTGACATCGATTCCTAATACATTTCCTGATCTTAAGAATTCATTCTGCGTTTATGCCCTCATTGCTGAATATTTTACATACGGTTTTAATCGGTAGCACCCTGAAAATCATTTAAAAAATAAATACTACTTTTTATAAAGTTGGTTGTCTTTGTCTGTAGAATAGTGTGGGTGGACATAAAAAATAAATTAATATATTTTATAGGGAATATATAAACAATTATGCGGTAAGCAATTCTCCTTTTAAACAATACAACTTGAGAAAATCCACGTATTTTTCTTAAACCCTAAGTAACATAAAACAAAATTTTGATACTAACAATTTACAAATTTTTGTCTCCTTTCTCTCAGTGTGAATATTTTACTCTGACCAGGGAAGTGTCAGAGCGTTAAGTTTTATTACAATTTAAACAGAGAAACTTTTTGTTATTTCTACCTGTTCCCGACGTGTTCAGAAACTGTTTCCTACAACTTCCAACGATACCTCTTACTTTGGTCCTCATTTACACAATCGTTAGTAATTTACAACGGAACCGGCCCAACCAGAACGAGGTTAAAATTTCCTTCGCTTCAGCGAAGTATTAAACTAAATTTAAGCGCAGTTGACACTTCCTGAGAAGACTTAGTGCCTAATAAACCACGAAGAAATTACCAAATACTTTTTTTACGATGTGACTGTTGAGTCGGTCATTTTCTTGTATTTTATTATTAACTTTAAAGTCTTTTAAAAGTTTATTTCCTATACCTGAAAAAACAAGAAATTTTGTTTTATTGTTAAATATTACTCTTTTAACCATAGGCCGTAACAGTTTTTTGTAATGTTGCTTAATTCTATTTTCAATTTTATTTTAGTTATTTGTCGCAGATCCTTTTACATTAGTTAAGGAATAGCTTCGGACATTCCCATATGGGAGGGTGACCTAGATAAGGGAAACAGAGGTAGGTAAAGCAAATGGATCCTTGTCACATGCTGTGAATGTAAAACTCTCCGCGCACAATCTACTACAACAATGTTCCTCCATCAAAATCTGATAACGTTCGTTACCGTTGGCTACGTTTATACACAAGGTTAACGTGGAATCATCTTACGTGAATCTACCAAGATATAAAATGACGCTCATCTCTTTTTTGATCTTCAAGATACAAGTACTTACCCTTTTTATGTAAGGTTTTGGCTGAGATAAAAAAGCCAGTGTCATGAGCGGGATTCGAACCCACGATATTCCGCTCTACCACTTGAGCTATTGTGACTTCGATTCCGCGGACGCGAACTCCCCATATCAATCCTTTCGAATTTCCCGTCCATTTCCCTCCTAGTGAGCTTTTTCATTTTACTCAATACCTTAAATAAAGATTCATTAATTGAAAAAAAAGCTATTTGGTGTATCAGACAACTAAATATAATGAATTTAATAAGTAAAACTAACAGCTCCCCGTGGCCAATTATATCGTCGAGAATCGATTCCTGATTACGAGAAATTTGAAAAACGAGGGAAAGTTTGAATGGTAGGTCCGAGTAGATCGAAGTAAGGATACCTCAAGTGAAAGAGCAGCGACGTATTTAGCAGAAGGTCGTGGGTTTGATTCCCGCTCGTAACGCTACCTTTTTTACTTCAACTAAAGGCGTCATGCGGACCACGAAACTAGTACATTTGTAGGTAAGAACGTTGAAAAATAGTAAACATTCATGTTCTAACTGATTTTGTACCTGGTTGGCTTACATTTACAATAACCCAAAAAAAATAATCTTATAGGTTTTTCTAATAGCCTTTTTAACTGATATAATCCTTTTACAGCAGAATTCATATTTTATGATATATAAATGCTTTATGGAAAAAAGCTGTGAAATAACAGGAAAAGTGAAATATCTGGAATAAAATTGAGAATCAGACAGAGATTTGAGTACATAAACTTTTTTAGCCAGATTGGCTGATGTATCGATGTCTGTTCACTGGACACCCTGTATAAACGTTTATTTTAACGGAGGAAAGAATAAACATGCAATTCTGCACAAAAAGTGTTAATACTGTATAATACGGTTATCACTATTAATTATTTGGCTTATATCAACACTTCCTAAGCCAACTGAATGTCGCAGAGGATTTTCACTATCGATTTATAAGTACTCAATAACGAACCTTGTCAGTTGTAAACAAAGTTGAGCAGAGCATTCATATTTCCATTTTGAAGCGAAGTACCACAAGGACCACAAATTAAGGTTCATTATCCAGCATGGTCAGATTGAAAACCTGTAA
The DNA here is from genome assembly GCA_039619505.1 of Cimex hemipterus. Lineage (NCBI taxonomy): Eukaryota > Metazoa > Arthropoda > Insecta > Hemiptera > Cimicidae > Cimex > Cimex hemipterus. Next base: position 10,435,551 of record CM077100.1, read on the forward strand.
TTTTGCTAATTTATTTTCCCTTTGGGAAAACGGAAATCCCCTATTAGCAAGCACATTGTGATGAATATTTCTATTACACTAACGTCGAAGGATGTAAAAGACGATACATGTTACTACTAAAAATACAACAAAATTTTATAACTAAACAAGATTGTAATTCCCATTTTCAATAGTTGAAATATTGTTTCAAATTATATTTAATTTTTTTGTTATATAATTGGAATCATCCATAAACAGAAAGTACTTTTATTTTCTTTTAGACAGGCCAATGGATAATTCGTTTTTGTGCAAAAATAACTATTTAACAAATGTCCGTTGCGAGACACATTTAGTGGTGAATCACGATGGGACTACGATTTTTGGTAAATTTACAAAAATAATACAAGGCCAACTTTGCAATTTATTCTCTCAACGTGAGATTCAAAACTAAAACAAAAAATCACTGATACAAACGCGTTTCTCAGGCCATTTGTTATACCCTAAGACGGGAAGGCTTCTTTCAGCCGTCACATTTACAAACCCAGTGTTTTCCTCAGACTATAATTTGTTGAGTTTTGTGTTATCAGGCGAAACTCCTTTCTTCTATTCTTTCTTTCCTATCTGCAAATTTCATGTCAACGTTTTAGTTCAAACAAACATTTTATATTGTCCAAAAACACAAAACGGTTTGATTTGAAACCATCAGAGAGTATAGACATATTTTGTATTATTATTACAATTTTTTTTTTAAATATTTTATGCTAAATATAAGTTTAGTTTTTATTTATAAATATCTTAGTACAAGTTATAATTTAAAATTTAAACATTGGGTTAGATTTAGAAGAACAAATAATCAATTAAATTACTGTGCACGAGCTGGTTGGTAATTAAATTAAATACAATATAAAATAAAATACTAACTTTTTAACTGTGGATTTTGTCGACAACCAGGGAAGAGAGCCGTTTAATAGCTGGAACCTGCAATAACTCTGGACAAAAGTAAAATAGAATCCTAGTCTATTAATTACCTTCGGGACTCCGGCCGAACCCCGTATGATGTGACGCATTAAGGTCGCGGGAGGAGACACTCGCGTTATTTTGAACGCGATTATTAAAAATACGAAAACAAAATGCTTCTTGAAAATAAGAGAAAAACTGAAAGAAAACTAAAAGAAAATCCTTCTTGGAGGCTAATTAATAGTGGACTGTATGAACGCGAGACGGAAGTGAACAGGACTCGAACAGGACTAGCGCAGGGCTAGGCAGCACAAGAAAGGATTGTGGAGAGGGAAAGAGCTAGGATAAATGCTAGATTAGCGGCATTTCGGAAACAAAATAAACAATTATAATTCGCGATATTTGACTGGCCTCATAGAATTAAGGATGGGATCTGTTGCGCAAAGCTTGTGCAGAACTGGGGGTGATGGAATATATATTGAAATTTTGTGTACGGATTTTTTTACAGATTTAGAAAATCCTTTCCGCTCAAAAAAATCATGCCATGAATTCAGAAATTCATAGATTCGTTCTGATGATGCTGAAGTTTGCAATAAATTATAAATATCGAGTTACGAAGGAAACCGTCAATATATCCAGAATAAGTTCGTGATTTTTTTTTAGGTTCTCGTAGACGGGAAGAGGCTTTCAATATTTGTGAAAAAATTCATCCACAAAACGCCCTCACTTTTTTGTCAATAAAGAGAAATTCAACGCCCTTTTCTCTTCTATCATTTCCCAAAGTCCTCCACAAGCTGTATTCAACAGATCCCATCCTTAATTCTATGAGGCATCGCAAATAGTACTAGTAAAGTGAAGTGAAATCGGAAAATAAACACTCTCAACTCGGCACACAAGAATTACACAATTACGCAGAAAGCAAACACTTTGAGCCCTGAAGATGATCTCAATAAAGGTTCGAAACGTTGGGACAATTTCAAACCTATCACAATCTCCGAATAATAGACAAATAAAATTGACTATTTCTTCCTCAAAATGTAAATCAACGTTTACATTTTAAATTATAGTTAATATAGTATAATAGCTACTAGTTAATACAGTATGAAGAAAATTATAAATTTAAAAAAATATATGTCGCATAAAATTTAAAAAAATAATATTTTTTTTTATAATAATTCTGTTTCAACTTATTCAACAGTAAACTAACCCATGCGGAAATTATCGGGTTGTCCAGAAAATAATGCAGGATTTTGGTATTAAACAAAAAAAACGAAACTAGTTACTTTAAAGCAATGTTCTTTAATCAAAATAATTTCCC
>CM077100.1:10457804-10526355 GCA_039619505.1 Cimex hemipterus
ACAGAGGTAAACAAACAATATCATTTGGAAGAGGATTAATAAGTGTTGACATTCATACAAATGAGTAATCCTGTAAACGTAAACAGAATATTTTATATAGATTTTTTTAATGAAAACTTAAAATCCTGCATTATTTTCCGGACAACCCAATATTATACATATGATAGTGAACTAAATTTTGATTTAAATGGAACTATCATATTTAGAATAAATTACTAAAATTACAAGACAAAATTCCGATTAAATACGAACATATCATTCTTTATCAATTTACTTATATTATATATTTATTATTATAAATATGGGGAACCGATTAATATGGCATAACATTGGTGTATAACATAAAAATGAAAATCATGCTTATCGTGGCATTGAAAGAATAATGAACGTGAATTTAATTTTATTAAGATAGAAATAAGAGAAGGCAAATTTTGCAGCAAATTTACAAATTGAAAAAGTAGACAAAAACTGGTAAATGAAATGATTGAGATATTAAAAATCGGTTGCTTTATTCAAATTTATTACGGAAAAAATACAGGGTATCTTAAATCACAGGAGAGTCCAAAATGCATGTGTTAATATAGGTTGTACAAAATAGGTAAAATATATACCAAATAAAAATAATAGCAATGCATAAACGTTTGAAATTTTGAAAATTTAATAATTGCTTTTTTTATAAATAAATTTGCACAGGAAAATGGTCATTTGGGCCGAAAAGTTGTGAAAAAGAAAAATGCTTTTCTTAAAAAAGAAACTTCTCAAAAAGGCGCAAAAACAAAAAAATAACAAAAATGTAATTATCTGCAAATGTTTCTTTGTACAATATGATAGTTTAACATTTGTGGTTTATGTAGTTTTATGTTGGGGTTTGTCTTGTGGAATACTTAATTTGATTTATGTTAAAATCATTTCGTTGTTCAAACATCCGTGAGGTACTCATGGTTATTAAAACGTGGGTCACAGATGGGATAAGCGTTAGGGCATATTTTTGGCACACTTCTCTGTTTATTTAATTTAATCATGTTTTTCTTTAGGAGTTTCCTAAATGGCGAATAATGAATAATTTCTCAAGTGCTATAATCCGCGAGATAAAGGCAAACTTTCTAGACGGCTGTGCCGATCCGGATCGGGAAAACAAGGAGCTCGAAGGAGGAAGTGAGCTCCCGGCCTGAGAAGGGATTTAAAAGCCATAATAATTTTTCGAACTGAGAAGAACAACATTTTAGTCAAACGTAATGCCATTATGAAAATGTTTGAACATGAAAGAAGAAAACAACACATCTCAATCGATCAATCTTACTAATATCAATGCCAGGAAATCCTTGGATGTAGTCTTATAGGTTTACTGACCGCAATTCAGATTATACTCCTTTACAAACTTCCAGCTTTCGGTCCGATCATTCCACGATTGAAAAATATTTCAGAATATCACTTTAGGTTACAAAGTTTTGGCTGTTTCTGGAGGTGGCCCAAGTTTACGATATTGTGTGAACCCAGGCTTTATCTTAATCTGGCACCTTATTTAACTAATCGCTCTTTCAGAGCCAGTGCGAAAACGAGTAATCAGAATCAGACCATTCTAACGGGCATCCCGCGAGGGAACTTTATTTATTGATCATTGGTGCAAATTGAAGGACAAGACAGAATGAACAAAAATGTCATTCCCTCCACCGTCAATTTATGTGAAACCACACTAGCCTTAAAAGACAGAAAACAGACCTTGACCACCACTAAAACCTTTAGGACCGGAATCTGTTTTGGCCGTCCAATAAAAGTCATTACTACGACCAATTTGTGTATACGGCGTTAAACAATAAGGTTTGCCCAGCTATCCGATATTTAACACATCCAATCCACTCCTCGATAAACTGTCATAGCCTTTTAAGGCGTCTCAAACCTCACAAGCCATGAATTCAACATTCGTTTTTTTTTTCGTTTTTTAACGAACTGGCCTGATCCCGCTTCCGTAAGTTTACACTAAACTTTGAATCCGACCTAAACCTCTTGCCTAATCGTTTATCTACACTTTCCCATCTTGAGATTAAGCCATTTCGCCTCCTAATCCCTCATACTGACTACCCACTTTGGCAGATTTCCCCGAATCTGATAGTATATATACACGACTTTTGTAGTATATGACATCTGAATATAAAATAGTTATTAATTTAAATCAAAGCTATTTTGAGCGAGTAAATAAAACTGCTTTCATTTATCTAGGCATAACCTTCGTACGGAGTAATTGAATTTAATAACTTCAGAATGCCCTAATGCTATAAAATATTACGACTATTACAATAAAATATTACGCCTATTAGAATAAAATATTGTTAATAAAGTAAGTGTCTTAAAAATGGGGTGAATATTCGTTATATATTTCACAAATTAAAACTTTCTATATGCCAAAGTAAAATCAACCATTTGGCAAATTAAACTGCAAATGTTAAATCGTTGTTAAATATTTTATGTCTCAAATGTCTAGATATCATTTTTGTCAATTTTGTTGATTTACAATACACTGTTTATTTTTAATATTTATAATTGATCACACATAGATTTTATAATGATAATTGTATTTTTTTCAGGTGAGAAGATATGTGATAACACGGTAATCAAGACCAGGTAAAAATATGTGACAATCTGTTCACATTGTTTAATTAGCGATAAATCTGCATGAATAATACTCAACTGTAAAAGGTGTGGTTTTGCCCGGCTATCCGAAGGATCAGAGAGCCGAAGCTAAATCGCTTTGTTTCCCTTTTCATTTTAAAGAGAGCTTTTGTTTCCACGATTTTTGTATTCTGCGTTCGCGTCGCCGTACAAATTACCATCCGGCTTCCAGTTTCCAAAGTGTCTTTATGCGCTGACAAATTTTCCTAAGACAGTGGAATTCCAATTTCAATCATCCGTATAAATGTTTGTTATATATCAGAGAACATCAATGATGATCGGATGGCCGAATTAAGTTCGATTTATAAAGTGCACGATTTACGGCCTTTCTGCAAATCTTCTCGGCTCGCTAGTAGCTCGTTTTCTAATATTACGTTTAAATTTATTTTACAGTATTAACACGAAAACTAATTTTCATCTTCTGCAAAATAATGATTCGTGTCGTTCGCTAGGATATTTACGTTTTTTTGCTTGATTCATTTCATTTTTATAATACGGCTTTTTCTGTTTTCAGTATTAGAAGTATCGACCACTTTCTCACTGACGAATAATTTGGATGAAGGTTGGGTATTGAAGAAGAAAAAAACAAATTTAATTGCTAATCCCAAGCGTTCCACTATTTTAAAATATGTAGTTGAAAAAGGTTAAAACTCTGAAATTAGCAACTAAATTTTCTTTCTTTTTCTTCAACGCCATTCCTTGATTCCGAGTGTTCTTATGGCTTTTTCTGCCTACTTTCAGGCAATTTCATTATATCATTTTCAAAATGCAAAAAAAAAAAATAAAAATAAAAATAATCTGACGGTACCATTTTTATAATAAATGGCGTACAACCATTTTTCAATTATTTTTTATTCATTTCATTACTACATTTAAAAATTGTATACAGGGTGTCCAAGCTAATGAGCCCACTCTATTTTTTTTCCTTGCCGTTCAAGATAGGAAAAACATATGAGTTGGGACTTCCCTTCATTTTTCATGTAGTTTGTTCATATATACATTTTTTCGTCCTCGATTCGACATAAGTCAAATTCAAAACTAGAACCCCCTATATTCACATTTTGCTTTGAAACTAGATTTTTTGCCGAGAAAAGTGAGCACTGAGTTATTAATAGGACCAATAGATGCGAAGATATGATTTTTTGAAATTAGACGAAATTCTGTTCTAGTGCGTTAAGACGAAACAACTTTTGACGCACCTTCTACTGCAAACATCTTGAAGACTCCGGACGTAACAAAAGCGAACCGGCCCCCTGACGCCAAATTGCAATAAAAACCGAATTAGAAGAAAACGACAGCCCCGGTCTGCCAGATCGGCAGGGAAGCTCTGGCGTATAAGCTATACTGTCGATAGGTGATCGGAGAACCGATTAAAAACAGACCCATGAAGACTTAGTACTCATTTTAGTAAAAAAAACTTGTATGTGTCCGGCGTATGTAGAAAAATTTTGTTCAACGAACCCCACCTAATTAAATGGTTCAATTTCTTGTCTCGATACAGATAGCTCGCAGGAATGCCAATAATGAAAATGGTGCTTAAGCCGCAGCGAGTATTTCAGTTCCCTCTTCCGACTTGCCAAGTTAACGGGGCTGCTTTATTGTATATAACAATAACAATTTTGTATCCCTAGCGTGAACAGAAAGTGAAAATATTTATTGGCGTGAATGTGTAGTGTGAGAGAAAGACAATGGCTGAATAATGAGTACCACATCGACCCTGGATCACGTTAGTTATATTGAAATAAAGAGATCATGGATGAAGCCATGTAGGTGAAAAAACAACTTCTTTTTCTACTGTCGAGCTTTCGGCTGTATTTAACGCGTTCCTCAGAATTCTATTTTATTACAATCATTGTTACAATTTACATATATAAAATTATAATGATAAATCAATAACTTTCTTGAAAAAACTGTTTTAGAAAAACTTAACAACCAATTCGGAACTTAACAACCGTAAGCCATTGGTATGATCGTTGTGTGGGATTGATAACAAGTTGTTATCTCTTTTGATGGTCTGGGTTGAGATATCCGGCCACAAGTCCTAATTAATTGTTCAGGTTTTTAAAAAATTTTTCAAGTATGTTGTTGATTTATCATTATAATTTTATATTACAATTAAGGTTTTTAGTTGAGATAAAAAATCAATGGCACGAGTGGGATTCGAACCCACGATCTTCGGCTAGGTACGCCGCTGCTCTCCCACTTGAGCTATCGTGACCTCGATCCACTTCCCTTCTCAACCCCACCTTTTGAATTTTCCATCCTTTTCCCATTTTTCAATTCGACTCCCGCTCGCGCCATTGACTTTTTTTTTATCTCGGCTAAAAATCTTAATTAATTTTAATATATTAATTGGTCAAGAGGACCACGATATTAGTGAATTTAATAATTTTTATATATGTAAATTGTAGCGTAACACTGATTGTAATTAAATAGAGTCCTGAGAAAGGCGTTAAAAACAGCTGAAAACTAGACAGCAGAAAAAATATATTTTTTCACCTGCATGGTTTCATCTTTGACCTCTTTAGTTCAATATTTATCATGAAGATCGATACTACATTGATCGGTACGTTCGTTATGTAATAGGTTTCAAGAATTGAGTACTCCACTACCCTAACTGAGTGAATGGTATATAAAACAGAAAGAAAGCATTAAAGAGTGAGTGTGACTTGATTGGCGGGTGAAACGACCTAGCTGTCGATAGCCATTTGATTCCGATCTCGCTGGCTGGACAGACCAAACCGACGAATGCCTCCTCACGGGACGGGAAGCTCTCCAGGCCTGCTGGTAATTCATTGTTAACTATAAAAGCTGGAAATGCCGGTAGATGGCGAGAAATTACAGGTTCAACTCTGTACGCAAGTATAAGTATGCATAAGTGTGCGCAGATTTGATGTTATGTGAATCATTAATCATTTGTACGTAAAGCATTGAATGCATACAAGAATGTAATTTCTTTAAAATTCTCACTCCGGGAAAAATTGTATCCTGATGAATCCTTCACTCTGTAAATTTTCTTCGTACTGACGAAAACATAAATGGAAAATCTCATGATCCGCGTACGAACTTATGAGCAAACACGAGAGCTAGAAGGTTGAAATAAGGGATAAACTGGTCATTGCGGTCGGTGTTCGCGCGCTCATTTAAAACACGTAACATTTTATGGAAAACACAGAAACAATTCATTCTATAAAGTTTTAGTAAAACATTGGTTAAATCGAAGAATTTGTATTTCTTATAAAACTAGATGGAACGTTTGAGAAAAAGAAAAATTTAGTTATTTTTTATGTTACAAATACCTAAATCATCAAACTACCATAATTAACTTAATACGCAGGGTTTCAATTTTCTAGTGTGTCTAATGATTTTCACAGAAACTCAACCTAGAAAAAAACCATAGTTTTGTTTTATTCTATCAGATATCTAAATTTACCTTAAAAATCAATTTTATTTTTAAATTTTAAATAAAAGTAAATTGAGATTGTGTGAAATTAATGATTTTTTTATATCAATTATCTTGTTACATTAAATTTCGAAGTGATTTTTAAGTTTTAAATACATGTATTATTCTCAGTGTCTCTTCCAGTATTTTTTTTACGATGGTTCGCAACAGCAGAGGTCGTATAAACCCTCAGGGTGCCGGTGTTTTTGAAAAAAAGCCCATTTATAAGTATGTCGGGTCCGAATGCAGGGCCGCTGGATTCGAATCTGGGACCTTTACTTTACAGTGATAGAGCCGTGTCATCGCCTAAACCGTTGCGGCCACCGACGCCCGCCAATAAAAAAAATTGTTATATCCTAAGGCAAGTGTTCTAGACAGAACCTCAACGTTACCACTAGGAGAAATTTTTGGTCAATGCTATTCAATATTGTCAATATACTCGAAGGGGAGTTCGGTGGCCGCAAGGTTCCGTCTTTGACACGGCGCTCATCACTGTAAGGTAAAAGTCACGGGTTCGAATCCAGCTGGCTTGTATTCGAAACCGACATACTTTCAAATGGGCTTTTTTCAAAAACACCGGCACCCTGAGGGTTTATCTGACCTCTACTGTTGCGAACCCTCGTAAACAAAAATTATTTAAATTATTTTATATTATGGAGAAATGTCCAAACGTGTCGATCACAAAAATACATTGAGGATAAAATACCAAATTTAAACTTTTATTGCCATTTTCTGTAAGACTATTATTATTATTATTATTATTATTAGTTTTTAAGGGCGTTTTAACGGCTAAGGTCATTTCACGCCCTAACATCCAAAAATTCTATTTTAGGTTTGCTATATCTCTTCTGAGTGCTATAAAACTCTGACTCCAAACATTCACTCGTAACCTAATTTATCCTATTGCCATCCAAGCTTTGATTTTCATTTCTTAATTCTTAATTCGGAAGGCCAAGTTACAATAAAATTAATAAAATTATAAAATTTATTTCTGTTACTTTTTTTTAAAATTAAAATTGTGAGTTTTTTTCATAAATTAAAATTTCCCCATAGGCTTGTATGGCTAATACTGTAAGACTGTTAATCGCCCTTTCGTACTAATAAGGTTATTTAGTGAACTTTTAATATAAAATCTCAGTACTCATTTCCCATTCTAAAAATATTAGTTACTTGACGGTTGCTAATAGAAAGAAGCCATATTGTTGTTCCAAATGTTTGTCGTGTCAGAAAGCCTGGCGTGTGGTCAAGTAATAATTTATAATTTTACATAATTATTCTAATTTAAAAATGAATTTAAACAGTGAAGAGTAGCAAGCGCAATAATGGAAAAATGATTACTTATTCTGTTTCAATGAAGGAGCCTTAATTGCGGATTGAATAAACAAACAGGAGTACAAGGAATGAGAAAGTGGGATATTATCTAAATCTTTCGGCATTAGAATCTCATTTCATTTTGAATTTATTTGATGATGTATGATACAATCAATCATTACAATTACAAATTTATACTACAACGAAGTACAAGTGGAACTTCACGAAGCCTTACGCGTTCTACGATACGGTATGGTTTAATTTTTAGGCAGTAATTTGTCAGCAAAATGAAAGAACCTGCTTAGTAAGGGAATCTACATACTAGTGTGAGACTGATCTTCTTAAAACCTAATACAACTGGAAAAATTGAACTTTTGTCACAATCTCTTAGAACATAGCAAAGTGTTTTTTTTTTCATTTCACCGCCATTTCCAAAACAAAAAGTAAAGAGGACGAGTAAAGTAAGTAAAGAGAGGTTTGTTTTTCTTAAACGGTAACCTGTCAAACATTTATTTGGTAAATCTTCAAGTATATTTGATTTTTTTTAAAATGGGGAATATTTCAAGAATACTAACTTTACAGCTGGCTTTTAGTTAAAAATTAATTCTTGTGAAATTACTATTTTTGTTTTAACATTGTAGCGTAAGAAATGAAAAAAAAATTATTTAACAATTTTTTATGCTGGGTAATGAAGGGGTAATTTTTTTGTTACTTTGCGTACCCTCTGAGTTGCCGAAAAAAAAGAGAAAATGTTGCCAACTCTTGCAAGAAATGGTTGCAACCATTGTTGCATAATGTGTAACGTTTAAAGGAATAGTTTTTCATATGATTTATGTGAAGTATTTAAAACATGGATATATGGACACATAAAAAGTTTTGTTTGCTTAATCTTCCCTATCCCACTGGATTGCTACAAATTTTAAATGTGTGCAGTTATAAACAAAAATATAGATAATTGGGAGTTTGGGTACCTGCTGAGTTTAGTTTTAAAGCCCAAAAAACTCTGCTTAAAACTTCTTAAAAAAAAAAAAAAAGGTCTAATGGAACCATAGAGTAACACAATCACATTAATTTGAAATTAATCCATATTTGTTAAGTATTTATAAGTGACCGTATTAATTATTCCAATTAATTATTTTTTTAATCTAAGGTTTTTGGTTGGGATGAAAAATTGGTGTCACGAGCGGGATTCGAACCGTCGACAATGGCTAAATACGCCGCTGCTCTACCACTTGAGTTACCTTGACTTCAATCCTCTCGGTTTATCTCAACCGAAACCTGACATTAAAAAAAAATAATTGAAAGAAGTTACTTGGTCTATTGACCACTAAAACAAATGGATGAATATTTAATAAGTAACTCCCCGTGGCCACTTCAAAAGTTGCAGCAAGCTCGTGACACTAATTTTTCATCTCAAACACAAACTTTAGATAAAAAGTTTAATTAATTTTAATAATTAATTTGATAATTTTAAAATTATTTAGGTATTTTGGGCAAAATGAGAATAGTGATTTTTTTTGTAAGTTGAGTAGTTTTTGTAAAATCAGGGGATACGCAAGTCGACACCCTGTTTTTTATATAACAGATATTTTTCCACTGCCTTATTCCTATTACAAAAGATCAGGATATTCAAAAGCTAAAGTTTTATGTATTTCTATTACATTTTTTTATAAAGAAACCAATTTGTTCCACACAGGTTCTTTTGGAGACTTATCTACAGTGTAAAACTGTATTAACTATACAGGGTTACATAAATTGACTAAATAATAGATAATATGTATAATTTATCATTCTGGTCGTCGAGACATGTCGCAGAAACCACTTATTTTTGTCTTTACATAGGGCCATATCTACTTACCATTTTACTCCGTAGTTATGAGTAATTTTTTGAAAAATGAAAATATTATTCTGAAATTTGATTTTTTTAAATTATGTTAGCAAGTACTTAACGGTTAATGAAACCTTCAAATAAAAAAATGTTACGTGAGTGAGGAAAACTATAATTGATTAAATGAACGTACTTAGCTTGAAACGAGCGGAACGTAAAAATTTTGTAACCTTAGTTATGAGAAGTGACACATAGAAGGGGTTAAATGATGTCTCCATTTGTGGATCCTTCCTTTTCCAAGTTGTTTATGATAGCACTTACCGAGTACAATAGCTGAGATTTAATCTCTCTTTTAAACTCTAGATTAGGTTTCATTAACAGCTTCGCTATCTCATAACTGCTTTTAAAATGGCTCCGTCGCCTTCTCAATACGGATTTTGTTCAGTGAAATAATTTTGAAAATTCGTTCTATACAAAGAATCAGAGATAAGAAAAAAATTCATTCAGCCGAACTTCTTCCCCGCAACCTTTCAATTCAATTCCTTTCCGCAGTCTCAACTCTTTTACCATTGCTAATTGTATGATATTTTAGAAGCAGAATCCGTTTAACAAATACTATTTTTGTTAAATGGAAGAAGAATTCAGGATTGAATCAGTTACAATGATATGGTATAGCGATGACACTAAAAAATAACGACCCGGATCAGGCGTTTTTTGAACAAGGCATAAAATTAGCTGCGAAACTCGTCAGGGAAGTACACGTCGGTCGTTCAAGCAGAACTACATGCCATCAACTCTTGTGCCCTAAAAAATATCAAAAAGAGCTTCGCTGCCAAAAAAAATAAAATAAAATAAAAAAATCTTCATAATAGCGGATAGCCAAGCAGCAAGCAGGTAGTAAACCATTACGATGTGTAAAAGTCAGATCACAATTAATCAGCATCTAAATCCTGGCGCAACACAGATGAAATCTTGAGGACCAGGACACAATGGAACTTTCGGTAAGGAAAAGATATAGACGCTGACCAGAGGATCTGCAATACCAAATATAGCCCGTTAACCTATTCCTGGAACAAGACAAACACTGAAACATCCATAGAAAAAAGATAAAAAAAGAAGTGGATAAATTATCGAGATTCGACAAGTTAAACTTACGTTAAAACAAACCTGACCAAACTGGCAAACTCCTTCCTTCAGTTAGGGCTAAACGCAGAGATCAATTATGATCCCGCTTGTAGGTTGCAAGTAATGGGGAAGACGGAACAGCCACCCATATCATGTTCGAATGCAAACCAACAGCTCAATGGAGACATAACCTGGGAGCAAAAACAGGGAAAGGTATTGTACCAGCGACAGTCAATGACCAAATCGTTCTTAAGGGAAGGATTGAGTCGATTACGCTGAACAACGAACAACTAGCCAAGTCCAATAAGCGAGAAGGCTGCAGTATTTGGGAAAAAGCAACATACTAGTATTTATAATAATCATCATCAAATATAGCATGTCATTTAGCCATAAGAAACTATTAAGATGTAACATATGTAAGCGGACGACGTCGCGGAGGCCGAATTATCTCCCAATATTCGCTTTCTTTTTATAAGCGACAAGAGATAAGTCGGCATAAGCGCGTCTCTACTTATTTTTGTGTGGGGGAAGGTAAGGTTCTAGAATACAATAAATCAGAGCTAGTATTCAGAGACATTTGTTGAACAAAATTCCTTCTCTTAACGATACTCTAGTTGCTAATATTAATTTATCTATTAGTCAGCCACAACTCTACATCTGGGATGAGTCTATTGACAACGGGACTTATCCCACACGATACTCGCCACGATCCAGGTCCACAGCATCTCTTGTCTCGGCCTCTGGCTTGGCACGATGGTGGTCGGCATCTGGCTCTGGCCTGCGTCTCCTTGCTGTATCCCAGACGGAGTGTGGCTGCTTCTGTCCCGATCCTGGGATCTGATGCCGACTGACTGGGAGTGAGCCTCTTATCCTTTGGTTTTCCAGTCATCCCTTTTTATACAGGGTCTCTCCCGGAGTAGGGGTGAAAAGGAAACTCCGGGGGGAGTTCTCCCGAAGCGGCTGGGCCGACAAAGACGGTGGTATCGTACAAATTTGACGTACTCCCAATTTACGATAACCCTCTTTTCTTACTTAAATGGCTCCTGGGTAGCCATTTCCGTGCCACATGTGTCCCGTTCTTCTCGACTGGGTCTGCTTCGCATTTGGACGTTCTTACCTAGCACGTGCGCAACCATTTCCTAGCTAGATTTGCCAGATATGTCACGTCGTGCCGGTCTGGGTCTGCCTCTTCAAAGGACCCCTTTGTCGGTTTTCCTTGTTTACTTAGTTGGTTCTTAATTTACAGTTTAACTAAGACGGGGCCGGCTTACACATACTTGTCGTTAACCGGTACTGGGTCACTTTCTGGGTCGTCTACACTCACAGGTTTGATGTTACTGAAAAGCAGTGAAACAGCCCCTATGGATATTATGATTTTGTAGCTTATTCTTTCTTTCTACTTACTTATTTACTTCTGGCATTACAGCTTATTAGTAATAGATGAATTTATTTAAGTATTGTATTTATTTATTTTTTGGTAGTTAATTTAATAACAGAACTGAAAATAATATCCCGCTTTTGTTAAAAATATCATTTAATCTGTAAGGGAAAAATATGTATCCGTTTTGGATTGTTTAAGCTTTCTGGAGCAATGACATCACCTATATTATTGTTCGTTTAAAATATGAAGGAAAATGCCTTCAATAAAGGAAAAGATCCAGACGTTTTATTTTATCTTTTTAGTTCAAAAGCCCTGTAATTTTATCCACTCCTCTTTCCAATTAAGCCGTGAAAGAGAGTCGGCCAAATACCGAACTGCTCTTCACGTAGTATACGAGAAAATTGCGATTATCAACTTCCCTGCAGATAAGGGTAACTCGGTGGAAACTCTTACGAACCCTCCGTAATAGGCTTTATGGCTCAACGTAAAGAGTTCCATGTTTCTTGCGGTAATAAACTTTGTTTCCCTTGTATGTATACCAATAACGAAATAGAAGGCGTTATTTCCAGTTCGTATGAACGTACTTAACCTTCTTGAGTTGATGACGTCTTCATCCATGAGTATACATCAAAATGACGGTGCCGTTTTATGTAAATGACTGTTTTCCTCATTCTTTTTATTTTGATTTTTGTCTTGAAATCGAAATAACGGATGTAGAAGTCTACTTTATTATAGATATGGGTCCATGAAAACATAATGTTACATTATAAGAAACGTTTCTTAAAAAAATACAAAAATCCCCGATCAAGCGATCAAGCATCTTGAGTTATTTTATATATACAAATCAATATGCTTGTTTTGAACAACATTATCGGTTTCCAAGAGCAGTCAGGGCTCGGGTATGTTTGGCCCTAATGGTATTGTGGAATCAAGGACAAGTGTTGCACATGATATGACGAGAGACTCGAGTCGAAAATCGAGAATAATGAATATGATTACCTATCGTTCTGCTGTCTGATTCAAACAAAACCAATTAATTAATTAATTAATAGATCTGTATAAAAATTAGCGTAGTAGAATAAGTGGTTGACGAAAAACGTATGTTTTATCTCAGAACGTTATATTGTTACAAAGTTTCGGTGCAATCGGTGTGTGTTAATCCGTGATTGGCGGTCAATCTTAAGCCGGGAACAACCCGGATGCAACGCCATGCGACGCTACCCGATGCAAATCCAAACTCCGATTTTCCATAAGGTTGCGTTACCTCCGTGCACATCAGCCCGATGCTATGCCACCCTACGCACTGCGATCCCCACTGTCCAGATTTTCGACGGGAGTACAGTCGAAGACAAAAGAACCTGACACTCATATTTTTATTCAAACTGCATGTATTATTGTCGTTTTATTAATTGAAACATACTTATTTTAATATAAGCCAAATTAACCGAGATCAAAAATTCGTTAGCTTTTATTTTAAAAATTAATTTTAATCGTTTGGTAGAAAATTGATCAAAACAACGGAATACTATTTTTTGATATAATGAATTTAACTAGCAATTTATTACGATGGTTTTGATCATAAAATTTACACCATTTTCGTTGAGTAGCGTCACAACAGGACACTCAAATTTTTTGTAGTTTATTTCAAACTATGTATATGTAATTTTGCCGTTCAATTAATTACAACATGTCTACTTTATTGTAAGCCAAAGTAAACAAGATCAAAAATTCCTGAGTTTTTGATAAAAATTATTTAATTATGATGGCTAGGCAGAAAATTTATCAACGCACCGTAATTGCTTTATTTGAAAACGATTAAATTTAACTAACAATTTATTACGTGGTTTTGGTCAAAATAATGCATTAAGAACAGAAGAAGCGTTGCGATTGTGCTACTGATTTGTGATACACGCTGTGGACTGTACGTGGCGTGCGCTTGACTTGGGATAGAAGTAGGGTGCACACCATATCAAAACGCGGCAAGGCGTCGGGTAACGTTGCGTAGTGCTGTATCGGGTAAGTCGGTTACCAGCTTTAGACGTATGTGAGGATAGTACGTCAGTCGTTTTCCAATATATAGTTTAGTTAACATTGTCCGCAGGACCTATAATTTTTGTAGAGTTAAGATAATTTAAGTGGATTTTTGTGGGTTAAATAATTTTATTCCTTTTTTTCACAACATGCCTCTATTAGTGTGAGCTGTTGCTGAAATAAATTCACTTAAAAATATAAACTTGCGCGGCTTTCAACGTTCTTGTTTAACATTTAAGTACAATTTCCTTGTTGATGTAAATACTGTCAGATGTGGCGTTTACAGAAAGGCCCCTCCTCATGGATTTAATTTATCAAAGGTCAGTTATTACTAATCTAAAATTAACTTGTTATTGCTAAAAGTTTAATTTTCCGCACAAACAGTTCAAAAAGAAGATAGTCATTAAAATTTAGAAACTTTCATTAAAAATAATGAAACTAATACAAAGTAAACAAAATTGACTTATGTACAAAATAGAATATACAAAGAAGAAAGCTTAAAAAAATTAAATTGTACGTCTACATTCTTGAAGAATCATTAATTCATGCCTCTTCATGACAGATTTTATTGACCTCAAGCTTTTTTATTCGTTGGTAGCAATGATTGATCTTGCTTACTTGCATTATTCTCATTATTTTTATTACAACTTTCAACGTTCTTGTTTAAAATTTAAGTACAATTTTCTTGGTGATGTAAATACTGTCAGATGTGGCGTTTACAGAAAGGTTTCCCCTCCTCGTGGACAATAACGCACATTTACTTAATTTCTCAAAGGTCAGTTATTAAATCTATAATTAACGTGTTATTGCTAAAAGTTTGATTTTTCCGCACAAAGAGTTCCAAACAAAGATAGGTGTGGACTGTACGTGGCGCGCTGTTGGTTGGCGTCGGATAGATGCGCACACCCTACCAAAACGTGACAAGGCGTCGGGTAGCATCGGATAGCGTCGCATAACGTTTCACCGAGTAAATTTCTTCCAGGCTTTAGGAGATGGAGTGATGAAGTTTTAAAGATTAAAGTTTGCTGGCAATTATAGATATAGCCAAATGAACCGGGATTAAGGGCATTTAGGGATAGACTTCATTGAAACAAGATAATGCCACGCATTTGTTGGGGATGGAGGAGATACTTTACTCTCGCTGAGAAAAAAGAAGCCAATTATATTAAATGCCTTAATCTCAAGCCGCCCGAAATTTAAGGGGAAAATTCCCCATTAATGAATTACTAGAAGTACATACATATTTTTCCACACCAAACGTCAATTTACTCAGGACCATCATTATATGAACGCTAAAAAATGTTATAAACTAAAAAACTAAAAGAAAAAAACTATACTGTGGCTATTCATAAAATCCAATTCAAATATTAGCCTTCAAAAATAAATAGGCGTTTTATTATCAGTTCATTATTCGCAAAAATATTTGTGTATTTCAGTCTACTACAATCATGAGGAAAATCAAAAATATCTTAATTAACATCCTCCGCAAGTAGACTTCATATTAAAAAAATCTATATTTATTAAGCGGGGTTGAATAAGACTAAATTTATATGGACTCTTTATTTATAACGAAAATATTTACTCATATAGAAAACTTCCCACCGATGTTACTAAAACTACGACCTTACTGGCCTGGAAATTTTTATTTCTTTACATTAAGTATGTAGAATATGCTAAGCTTATTAATAATTTTCCTTTTAGTTGTACAGTTTCATTTAACATTTCTTAACATCGGCATATGGTAAGAAAGGCAACAATGAAGACTTTATATTATTTTTTTGTATGATGGGCTACGGAAAGTGAAGTAGTAAATCAGCCACCAATTCAATCTGAGGGCCGTTGGGGGGTGCTCGATATACGTCATCGGTCCTCTCCTTTACTCATTTAAACAAACAAACTGTTAACGAAATATCCCGTTTTGTCATAAAAATCGTAGCAGGGTCCCATCACCTATTAGCATGTCCAATGACCGTCTTCATGCCTACCCGCATCCTGTAAGGGGCCAAGGTGTGGCAATCCTCGACAAGGTGTGTATGTACTCTGTGCATATTATTAATATTTGAGTTAATGAGAAGCCGGTTGTTTAATAATTTGTTGAAGTAGTGAGGAACGGTCTGGAATGAGGTAGTTTAGAAACCACTTTTTCATATTTTTACAGACGTTACGACCTTTATTTGTGTCACCTAAGGGCCTAGAGTTGTGCTATTTCTGTGGTGTCATGTGTTACAACTATTTCAACCGAACCAAGACTGAATTTTCCTGGGGCAATTTTTTAATCTCTAATACCCGGTGTTACAATTGAAAATTCATCCTCACATCGATATGTCCAAATTCAACGTTGTGATACAAGCTGGAAAGGATCTATTTTCTTTCAAACTAAAAAGGAGTTTGGTGCATGACACTTTCACCCTTTAATGCTCTTAGATAAATATGAATGTCGAGAAGAAAGGGAAGAATTATTTGTTAGTTTTTCTCCTTAACTTTACTACAGATAGATAGAGAGAGAGAGAGAGAGAGAGAGAGAGAGAGAGAGAGAGAGGAGGAGAACAGACACAGTGTTGAGCCGGTTAATAAGACAATCTTAAGTCAGCTCTTTTGAGAAAAATAGATCACGTCCTTCCGAAAGGATTTGATTTTTTTTTCACCTTACTGCAACTGCACTGTCTGAACTCCTGTGTCCTCCTGCTGCATCTGAACTGTCTGCGCCTTTGCATGCTCCTGTTGCATCTGCACCATTTTGCCTCCTTGTGCCGATTTTGGCGGGCTTTTACGTTAGGTATGGTAAATGCATGCAAATATTTAAACAAAATAAAGTGTTTTTGTAAAAACAGACTATCGATCTGTCTGATTTTTTTTCTCAAAAGTAAAATTATAAATAATATTAGCAACGGGTTTTCATTAAAAATATCGATGTAAATTGAATTACGATTACATTAAAATTATTACGTGCATACGTTACTGTTAATTACTTCTGTGTTTAGTGGAAGGTCAATCAGTCTGATTTTGAATTCAGTCTCTACTGAAAATCAACTCAGGGTTAAAGCGATGGCTTGCGACAATGTTTCGAGTTCTATTTGCAAGGTAAATTTAAGGAAGCTGTCACAACCTTTGTCGGACAAAATATCGCATAACTCGCTCCTTGTTTAATCTAGACGTCGCCATATTTCTTGTACATAAGTGTTGTCAGAAAGAGGTTTCCTATTACCAGCTCAGGGCCGCCCTGGCAATAAGATTTTTGCCGAGTGAAAGGGGAAAAATTAATTCTCCATCTTATTATGAGTTATGAGTTTAACTATCAGGCAGGAGATGGACAAACGCGTAAGGCTTCCAACGAATATATTCTTTTCGTACAATCTGCGTTAAATGTGTATGTTGTAATGCACACCTATTTCATTCAGTACCATTCAAAGATGTTAATGGGTTGATTTCGTTCTAATTTTTTTCGTTTTATTTAATTATCACTTTTAAGTGAAAAAAAAAAATTTTTAAGTAACCTGTTCACAATCATAAGTAGTTATTATATAATTTGATATTATATTTAAATTATTTATTGATGTTAATTGATATTACCTTTTACAATAAAAAAAATTTTAAAATAAAAAAATAATTGTATATATAGTATAAAGTGGATGAGATCCATCATTATTTTTATCATATAATTATTACTTTATTCGTACCCAATAGATATTCGTACATATTACAAATGTGATTAAACATTTTTTTTACACGATCACAACACTAGTACTAACGACAGCACTGCTCTCAAAGGACATATGCCATGGGAAACCGGCCAATATTAGCACTCAGTGTGAGGGATTAATAGGTAAGGATGTCTCGAGGCCAGCTTCGATTGGGTTCACCGGCTGAGAATGTGTAGAGAGGGGTCCAGCCGAAATGTTAGGGAGTATTAAAATGTTGGAGTGGAACTACTGGAAACGTGAACGGATCGCGTCGTTTACAAAAGGAATGGTGAAGTCATTGGGAATGAGGTTAGTGACGTAATAAAAAGCTTTGACAATTTGTCTGAGGACTTTTGATTGTAAGGATGCGCGGAACGTTAGAGGGTTTGGCAGAACTCCCAATTCTTCTTCGTATGATCAAAGTGAAGTCTGGTATATGGTTAACTTAATTTTGATGGTCAGGTCAAATTTTCGCCCTAGAAGTCTTCGCAGTTGTCCAAGTCGTCTGTCAAACTGTTGTCTCTTAAATATTGTATGGGAATTCCATATCAATCTAATGTCTAGGTATGGTTCTAATTATTTGACTTGAATAAAAGTCGGTGCCTCTTTATTGATGATGTACAGTTAAGTACAAGTATGTTTTCTTCAAGTTCACTGAGTATATTTTTCTACATTCAGCCTTGTCCTTCACTTTTTACACTTTTATTCGATAAGTTCATGATGTTCTTTGATGTTGGAGGTGGCTTGGATTGAATTCAGATAGAGGACAGAATTGCGGTATCGTCCGTGGCGATGGAAGGTAGGTCAGACGTATAAATGATATAAACGATGGGACTAATAATGCTCCCTTGTGGGACGCCGGTTTGTTTCTTTATGACTGCCGAGAACTCGTTGCCACACTGCACTCAAGCAGAAGTCGATTAGGCAGGATTTCATGACAAGATAATAAGGAGTGGGTAGGAAGCGTTTAGGCAAAACATGCCCTCGTGTCAGACCCAATCGAAAGCCCTATGCCACATCTAGGAACGCAATCCAGCATTAATTTTTACTAGCGCAGAGAAGATAGAATCGAAAACACTGAAGCCTTTATAGATTTTGCAATGATGTAGACGGAAGCCGAATCGTTAGGAAGGAATGATTTTATGATTATCTAGGACGACCATTAAGCGCTTCCATAGGAGTCTTTCAAGGATTGTAGTCATTTAAGGAGAAAGGTGGATGGTTTATAGAGTCTGTGTCGTAGGGAGGTTTGTGAAATTTAGGAATGTGTATAACGATGGAATATTTCCATAAGGGAAAATAGTGAATGCTTTGTGGAATGGCATTATATATTTTAATAACGAAAGTACGGTGTGATTAGATTTGCACCAAGGATTTGTGAATTTGGCATTTTATTTGAGAAGGATGAAAAGGACTGAGTGGAAGATGAAGAGGAAGAGTTCACTAAGGCCTTACTTACATATTGCGTGTGAGGATCATCATTTATGTCATAATGAGGAGTAAGCGTGGATTCTAAATTGGTTGTAAATATGTTTGACTTACCTGTAAACGGATGGGTGAATAAACTGGGTCATATTTTATGGTAGCAGTCCAGAAGGTGTTGCCGTATTTGGAAAGGGTTTCATGGTGCCGTGCTGGTAAGTATTATAGGAGCAAAGTTAACCAATATTTGTTTTTAGGATTACGCGATTGTTGCTAACGTGGTCAGCTCGACGTTTAGCGTTTAAAATGCAGCGGATATGGTATGGAAGATAGTCTTTATAGAGTAAATTGTGAATTCTTGAAGGATATGAGGGTTGTACAATGAAATGAATTTAACTGTGTCATGCAATTTGGTGGTTCTGCTGGTTTGATAAGTGGAGTTGTCCTTTGAGTAAGGAGTACTAGAAAGCGATTAGAGGATAGGTCGTTTAACTACTGTAACACTGGGTGGATGAGAAGATGGATCCTACGCCAGGCGCAACAAAGAAATTCAGTAGGTCAGAGAGACAATTAGGGTCAGAAGGCCAAGGGTTGATTAAGAGAGATAAAGGAATACTTTTATGTTAAAATTATGTTTTGAAGGATGCGTCCACGAGAATTTGCGACTCGACTCCCCCATTGTGGGTGCTTTACAAATTCATCATTATTAATTTTACAGTTCTTTAGTTATAGCATTCCGCACCACAGAAGGCTTCTGATTAATAAAACATTTTGATCTAAAGCTAGGTTTTCCAGCCAAATCCCCTTGAATAAGTTTTTATTACATTTCGCGGTTGACGTTGGCCATGGTTTAGTTCTGAGCTCACATTTAACAGTAATTTACAGCTTCACCTTCATATGAACACCTCTTTTATTGAAAAAGTCCATTTACAATATTATGGATTTGAATCCTCAGGACAAACGAGATTCGGACACAAAAGAATTAATGAATGCAAAAGTGTGATAAATTTGTACTGGCTATCGACAGCCCTAGTTGTAATCTAACCGTGTTGGGTGGAAAGCGACGAACTCCTGAACGACCCATCCGCGTAGGTGAACCCATGTGTGTTTAAGTGTCAGCACCACGGGGTGAAAATTACTGTAATCAAATCTCTTTATCATAAAAAAAAATCATATTCAAAATATATTATTTTTCCAACCTTTTTAGGGAAGGTTGAAGGAAGCCGTTAAATACATCAAGCTCTTCTAAATTGTTGTACCAAACAACTCATTTAGGGACCTGGAGTTATGCTCTTAGGTGTCTCTGCAGGAGGTGGATATATATATATTTTTTTTTGTGGAAGGTGGTATACTTTCACACAGCCAAAAAAAAACTTAGCATTGCAACATTATTTGTCGACCTGACATGGGTTTGGAGGTTACCGATACCTAGCTTATAACCATCAAATAGGAACATTACGGAGCGGATAACACAACCTGCAGTATTAGTTAAAGCCATTATTAATTCACTATTTTCGTGGTCCGATCGACCAGTTAATATATCACAATTAATTACGGTTTTTAATTTAGATGAAAAAAGTTAATGGCACGAGAGAGATTCGAACCCACGACCTTCGGCTACATACGCCGCTGCTTTACCACCTGAGCCGTCGTTACCTCGATCCGCTCGGACTTCAACTTTTCATCTCAACTAAAAGCCGTAATTAATTGTGATATATTAATTGGTCTAGCGGACCATGATAATAGTGAATTAATGATTTAAATATTAAGTATACTTCACTAAAAGTATTCCCTCGCCATTTCAATCGTCGTCGAGAATCCAAACAGATTACACGACATTTGGAATATGGCAAAAGGAGGGAAACTCGTAAGGTGAGGTTGAGATGGGGAGTTGATGTCCGAGTGGATCGAGGTCACGATATCTCAGGTGGTAGAGCAGCGGCGTATGTAGCCGAAGGTCGTGGGTTCGAATCCCTCTCGTGCCATTAACTTTTTTTCATCTCAATTAAAAACCGTAATTAATTGTGATATACTAATTAAAGTATTAAAAATGAAATTGTTTGGATAGTTTTAGCCAAACGTTAAAAAACTGTTCTATAAAAATTCGCTGACTAATTCTAGAAAATACTGAAATTTTCCTTCAAGAGTTGATAATAGCAATTTATCGTGTAATTTGTAAGAAAAATGTGAAAATTGATAAATTAAGTTAATAAAATATGAAAATTAGATTTATGTTCAAGTAATAATTTAACATTTTATCTAATAACGTTTTCAATTTTCAGTGCAAAGAAAATGAGATTCACATTTGGAAAAAAAAGTTGGTCATGAGGTCGTCTCAACGCCCAAATTAATAAAATAGTTATAGTACCACATTTTACGTGAACAATTACTTTTGAAATCATACTCACTTTTACATTACATTAAGCAGAGTAAAAATGAAATGCGTTGTCTTTTATAAAAACTCACACGGTATAGTGAATTAGATAA
Organism: Cimex hemipterus; assembly: GCA_039619505.1. NCBI lineage: Eukaryota > Metazoa > Arthropoda > Insecta > Hemiptera > Cimicidae > Cimex > Cimex hemipterus. The sequence continues at coordinate 10,479,179 of CM077100.1, forward strand.
GAACTTTCTTCAACCCAAATCTCTTTGTATTTAACAATCCAACTTTTTATTCAAATGAGTTATGAAAAAAAGTTGTTCATTTGAGAATAATTTCGATGACAGCTGTTTTATTGGAAATGAAATGAACTATAATTTATATGTAGTTTTTTTAATCTTAAGCAATCAAAGTTCAAAATTTGTTAGACTATCTAAAATGTAACTAAGATTTTCTTTGATTTGTAAACTCTGAAAGATATGGCATTTACCGAAACTAATTTTATTGGTAATTCCCTAATTAATGTCGGCTATCACCAGTGTAGAATTATCATTTAATTACTAAAAATTTGGTTTTTTGGTTAAACGGTGTAGCGATAGGGGATAGGGATAATAGAGGCGGCCACAAGGCTTACTGCACTTGACCTAAATAGTTCCATTGTGCTCCTCTATTAATTATAACTCACTGGCCAGCTTCAGGCTATTAATCAGCCTCTATAGTTTTACCAGCGATGTAGGATCTTGCTTGTGGTTTTTCTTGTCGTAGTCGCAAGAACCTGCACGTACCTTGGCAGAAATATGAAATGTGTTCTGCACTCTCCTGCTATCCCTGGCAGTAGCACAGGGTTTCTTCTATCTGTACTCCTATTCGGTGCACGTGCTTTCTTAAGTGGCAGGGCTCCGTCCGTCAAGAGTCCAACCAGAATCCTGGTTCGGTTGTGGTTGCCTTGTGGTAGTTTTTTGTAAGTTTTGCGGATAGTCCTTCTATGAATCTCTTCGCTTGCCTCATACCTTTGTATGGTTTCACCAGATTTTGGACATTTTAAAATGTATCCTTTCTTCTTAGGCTGCTAGGGCGCAGTAGGTGTCTGGGCCCATAGAGCCCATGTTAGCTCCCTTTTTGTCCAGCATGTCAATCTCTTCGTTGTCTCTATGCCCCGAATGTACAGGGACCCAGACCAGAGTCAAGTCATTAATGTCGTCAAACACTCTTCGCCTTCGCCTCGCATGACGATAAGGCCCTGAGAGCTGTCTTGCTGTCAGAGAAAATGGCTAGCTTCCGGGAATGTATTCCTTGCCTTTTTATTTCTCTGGCACATGCTATGATTTCAAACTGGAACATTATAGCATGCTGGATAGGTTGTTCTGGGATTTACACTGGAGGCCGAAGTGGACTCCACATTATTGAAGGCAACGAATCCAGCGGCCCTGCATTCGAACCCGACATACATATTTACAAGTGGGCCTTTTTTTCAAAACCACCGGCACCCTGAGGGTTTATATGACCTCTGCTGTTGCGAACCCTACTGAAAAAAAAAAAAAAAAACAAAAAAAAAACACGATATACTTTAAAGAGCCTTAGGTGCATTAGCCCACTAGCCCCTTCTTTCGGAGATGTTCCAGTAGTACCTGACACGTGAGGTCAAAAATGTCTGGTGATTGTTTTGTAGGCGATCGATGACGTATCTGCAGAAGTAAAAAGAGATGACAGTCGCGATGGCTGAATTAGCGATACCGGGACTCATGAAACAACTGTATTTGTTAGGGATTTGGAGGGACTGAATTAATGCTTGAGGTTTTTCTAAAAAATATTCCGCATTCCTCTGAGCAGGTGTCACTCATTTTCAGGTAATGAATAGAGGAGGTGTGCTTTCAAAACTTTTTGGTAGCGAAAAGTTTAGATTTTTTTTTCATACCGACTTGAATTTTTGTTGTTGTAGTAACGTTCGTGTTTTACAAATTTTTATTATAGAAGGAATAAAATGCCTTTATTACATTTCCTTCCCTCCGTACATATACGTTTAATTATATACCATAATCTGTGTATTTAGAACGGTAAATTTTTTTAAATCGAAGACATTATAACTAGCAGTTTAAAAAGCTGTTCCATTTCAGTTCCCGAAATGCTGGGGCTTAATGAACATGTTTAACAAGAAAGACTATTATAGCCAGTAAAGTAGACGGACATAACCAGAATGAGGATATCCCACTCCTTTTATTATAATTACTTCAATGTAAAATTCAAATGTGTGGTTTGCCTTTTCGTTAGAACAAAGCACCCTCCGTTCCTTGCACCGACGTTGGCCTTTCCTCTAACAATATTCATTTCTCCTTACTTGTCCAAGAAAACGAAGATAGTTTCAATTATAAAATAATGTACAAAGTTCACTAAGCAATTTGGCCACTTTCCGATTTGACGTTAGATGCAAATTTCATATAGGATGAGTGCCGCGTAGGATACATTTAGGAAACGGAGCTCAAAAATGACTAAGGATAGCGACAATTTTGCCAGTATTTACTTTCCTAGCATTTTTATTTTGTTTTTATTATAAAAGACTTTAAAATTTATTAACAATTATTAGTTATTTAGTGAAGGAAAATTTAATTTACAGATTTTGTAAAATAACATAATAAACGGTTTTAATTCCATAATTTTATTTATTAGACATAATATTTTTTTAAACAATTAATACCGTACAAAATGTCCTCTGTTAGCTAAAACCGCTGTGCACCTGTTCATAAGGTTATCACGAACTTAATAAGGAATTTCACTTCATAGATTCTCCAACGCTGAAATCAGTTTTTGCAAGTCAACTGGCTACGGACGGTGATCGAAAAGTCTTCTCTGCAATGTTTCCAACATACCCAATGAGATTGAGGTCTGGAGACACTGGAGAAAGGCCCAGATGGAAAATTCCCAGGTTTTCAAAACAGTGATGAATATTTTTGCCTCTATGAGGTCTGGCAATTTTATCAAGAAAGCGAAAATCCCTGCCAATGAATCTCTGGTTTGAGCTATATATTGCTAGAAACTTTCTTGCACATAACGCACTGCAGTTGTGAGGTTGCCTTCAACAATGTGGAGTCCAGTTCGGCCTCCAGTGTAAATCCCAGAACAACCTATCCAGCATGCTATAATTTTCCGGTTTGAAATCATAGCATGTGCCAGAGAAATAAAAAGGCAAGGAATACATTCCCGGAAGCTAGCCATTTTCTCTGACAGCAAGACAGCTCTCAGGGCCTTATCGGGGCTCTATAATTTAAAAGAATAAGGTGTTTGGATGGATACAATGGTCACCAGGAACTGGAGGAGTTCCCTCCTGAGCACTGCAGCTGTTCAGCTTATTATACTATACCCTGGCTCCATTTTTGGAGGAGGGCTCACAACACAAAGTGAACTTGAGCCCCAGTTGTACCAGTGTTCTTCCATCGAAGAAACTCATTTTTGAAGGGGGTTGGGAACAGACTCAGGGTCGCTGAGATCCAGTCCCGCCCCTTCCATTGATGAGTGCCGTGTCAATTTCTTTTAATTGCGACCACCGGTCCCCTTAGACGTCAAAAAGAAGAAAGAAAGCCGTTCCCGCGGTGACGGTGGGGATCGAACCCACGACCGCGGGGTCTACTAGAGTACTAGCCGAGAGTCTGACGCCTCAACCACTCGGCTACCGCGGCCCCCTAATAAGGTCTTTAAAAACAAAGTGAACATAGCCGGCATATTTATTCCGAAAATGCACTGGGCGATTTATTTTGATCGAAATCCCTTGTGTTCCTCCCTATTGTGGTAAAGGCGAGTCTAACCGAGTGCTCCGTCTTCATTTGTTTGTACCATCGGAGAATGAGAAAGTAGTTTAAAAAAAAATTATTAAAATTTAAGGTTGTTTTCCCTTCCATGGAAAGTGAAATGTGGTTAGTAGTTTCAGCACTTTCATGCAGGGTCCTGTTTCATTTCAAAGTGCTTATTCTTGTAGTATTTCACCATTTTCGAACTGTCTTATGATTATCAATCATTTTCAACGTGATGAATTTATATTTTTAATGATTGTTTATCATTAAAAGTATATAAGAGTGATAGTTTAGATAATGGAGTGGAAAACACAATATAAAAACTAACGAGTAATTTCATATATGCCGACTTTAATTTAAATTTAATTGTAATTTTTTAATTTAAATTTGTTTTTAATTTAAAAACAAATTTTCGTTTAAAGTTTAAAATCAGTGTCCAAGTCCTCTTTGCAAAGGATGTACTTGAGTCATGTTTATGCAAATTGCGTCCCACTCATTTCTCATTGAACAACCAGTACGTCCGATTCAATTGTATCTATTGCAGGTCAACGGCAAAATATCTGCCTGCCCTGAAAAAGCATGGCGTATTTTCCCATCTTTATGACAAATGTGAAAAGAAATGAACGTTGAGTCGGTTTCAGCCATAATCCTCATTTCTGTCTCATTCCAATTTCTGCATCATCAACCAAGGTAATTTTTTAACCTGCTGGACCCCGCCCATGGCGAATTGATTTATCGCCCAAGATTGAACTCCCTGAACAACAGATCTAATTTATTCACTTACTTCTACGCTTTGCCATCATGCCGATGGGATTCATTTAGAATAATAGCCTGATTTTTATAGAGCTTAACCAATCTGATACTGATGTTTATAAAGTCAGACCAATTCCGTAGGTAATGATTTTCTCGTTCTATTTGTTTAATTTCTAACAAAGGCGCAATAAAGGTAATCAATATGACACTGATCTGTTTCTCTACTACTAATTTCTGAAACCGGATTTGATGATTTATTGCTTTGCAAAAAGCAATCAATATACAAGGTAATGTACAGGATATCAACTTACTAATGTACCCCTATTTATTATTTTTTTAAGACAAATATTTTGATTTTTTGTCCTTTTTTATGGAACCTTTTTGAAAATAAAATTTATATATTTTCTCCAGAAGTGGAAGCCATTTTCCATTGCTTCCAACATTTTAGGTTGTTTTGTTGTATTATACCTATTTTACTGTCATTACAGTTTCCATACTTGTGCGATAATTATTCAGAAATCGTGAGATGCGGACTGGTATAATGTAGGTTTCAGAAAAACATTTTCTTTATCGTGCCAACGTTTCGATCTTTATTGAGATCATCTTCAGAGCCTGGGGTTACAAACATTGTTTAAATTTAACAAATACATGTAGGATGTGGCAAAACGTGAATTTATACAATGCAAACAATATTTTTTTATATTCAATCAAAGCATTTCTAGTCACTCTTTCCATCCTTCAAAAACTTATATTAAAGCTCAGTAATTCTCATGTCCGACGTTATGGAAATTTTCAACGATTCACCCAATCCCTAAACCCAACAAACACGACCTTCTGAATTCCAACTGTCCCATCAGTTTATTTGGTAAACTACTGGGAAAAAACCCGGTATAAACAAATTAAACCACCCACCCTCGAATCGTCTAATACAAACCCCGTCCATCAATTTGGATTTAGACGTCACCATTCAAATATTCAACACTGTTCAAGGGCATCCTACCCTACACACTACTTCCCAAAAACCTACCTGGTCGGAAGGCATTTGTCATTTGTACAGGGGGATGCGGGAGTCCGTCATAGTAGCAACTTCTGCCGGCTGCTGTACTCAGTATATAGAGCTAATATCTCTCATCCCGACTACACTATCGTAACATACGCTGATGACCTCGTGATAGCTCACCGAACCTTCCGGACGTTCCTATATTCATTGAACAATGTTTCATAAAATGACGAATCAAACTAAACACCACAAATGTCTGAAACATAACTTTCACCCTCCATCGCATCACTCTCCTCCAGTCTAAATTAACCTCATCTCCCAACCCACCGTAAACGTCATTCGCTAGCTAAGCTGTATCTAGACAAACGACCCATATACGACATATTTAACTAGCCTAAACTCTCACTTGACAATGAAATACCCGTATACAACTCAATAATGAAACCAATATAGACATAAGAAATATAACTATCGATTTCAATCAAGCCTTCCAATGTCCGCAGAATCAACATCTTTTGATCACGAATCCTAGCTCGTACGTCAACAAACCTCTCTATGTTTCTAACCACACCTTCCATAACGGCCAAAACACGTTTTATTAAAACATTTTGCCAAATCCGGTTCCAAAAAATACCTACTAACTTCTAATCATTAGACAGACTGAACTGACAGATTATACTGGTCACAAAAGCGCAGGATTCTTGAAACTTTTTATGTCAGTTAGAAAACGGTGACAACGTAAATGTTCTCTTTTTCAATGAAGCTGTAAAATCCAGCTGCAAACAATTCCACACCAACCTACTCTAATTACTAATTATAACAAATTTTCTTCGATCTTTTCCCAGGCCACATGACCTGCTCTCAGAAATGGATTAACTGATGATTTTATAATTTAGGAGTATTATCGCTGGACAACTTCACCGCTTGAAACTCATTCCATTTGTTTTACTTTTAATTTAAATTATTTCGGTATCTATTTATGCCTTATCACTCAAGAAAAAAGTCTTAATTAGCGGTGTTAGTTCTTTAGCAAATAGTAGAAATTTAGTATCAGGAAAAGCAGTCAAACTGTCATTAGTAAAGAGAATAAACAAACATAATTAAAAACTAATTTGACCGAAAAACGCATTTTTGTGATTTCCTTGTCTACTTTTTTTAGTAAGGACGTGGATTATTTTTTTTTTTTTATTGGACTTTATTGTCCCAATGTCGAATTTGAAAGAAATGCTAATCCCAGAAGAAGGTCCATATTCTCCCATTCCGTCGCGGCATATATAGGCCAATAAAATTCGTATATAAATTTTGGTTGCGAATATATTATAATTCTTAATAAAATTGATAAAACAATTTTCGTTCCGGTAGAAAAAATAAGTTTAATTAACCATTGTTCGAAGAAAGAATTTTGGCTACTAATCGAAAATGCGATCAAAAGTTTTGTCAAAAAAAATTAAGAGTGGCATTTTGAAGCAGGCTAAATCTCGGCAACAGGAGATTTTGAAAGATAATTTAATAATGCAAAAGTCTGTATCCGACCATCGCCAGGTATGTTACAATAATTAAAAGCACCCTTCGTAATGGAATTGAGTGGATGCTTATACCAAAGTGAGGTTTTGTCCTAATGAACTAGAGAAAGTTTATAACGTGATATGGCTCTGATGGACTTATGACCAGAAAACGTTTTGTACTAAATATAAACCCACGCTCCTGTATTGGCCTTTTTAATCCTTAAAATTGTATATGACGACAATCGTTTTGAAAATTCTTTTATGACCTTTAGGGGTTTCTCAACTCCTTTTAGAACTTCCAGCTTATTATGTAAAGCAAAACCATTATTAAACAACTGTTTGCATATATTTAATTTTTTCTCCCCTAACCGAAAAAAGTTACTTTTTTGTAGAATCAAGATTGCAAGTACTAATTAGAATAGGTGTTAAGTATAGATCTTTTGAGAAAATTAATTGGTTACCAGAATGTCTTTATGCAAATACTTAATCCATGGTGTGAGCTTGGGGCTGGGTGAAGGAAAGTTTAAAGCTGAGGTAGAGTTGGGACCAAGGGATCAGATAATACTCGCCCACTTAGAGGCTTTGCTGATGCGTATGAAGAGTAATGAAATTTAACTAACTTTTATACTGATTTGAATGCTGCAAATTTTAAAACGAAACATTACACACCCTTTGAGATGCCAATAAGTGTTTTTTTATTACTTCAATTACCCTTTTCCCCGAGGAAGAATCCTTTCCCCTCTGTTAAGTATAATTTTCACAGTATAAAATTATTATTGTTTTTCAACCTCGGCAGTCAATAAAAAAGTTCCTATTGTACAAACATAAAAAAGTGTACAAATAATATTAGTGAATTGTGGCTCAATTCTGCAAATACACGTATGTAACTCACACGTGCACAGGCAATTCCTTTTTTGTACTTTACATCAATGAATTACCGGCAAGGGGAATCAGAACGAATGGTCAGATCTGTACTTCCAGGGCTATCATAGATACGTAATTTTGACACCCATTGGAATTAATTCATAAATCCAAACCCATTCATATTCTCAGTCACTCTTAAATACATTCTTACTTATTTACAATGATATTAATTTAGTTGACGTTCCCGAGTACACATCATCAACAAGACAAGAGTATGTTTAGCGTCCGCACCTGGCCTATTCGGTCTCATTGGACGTTTTGATTCTCACTTCTGCATTCGATGGAATTGCGTTACCGCCGCAGCATTGGTGCAAGGCGCCCAGCCTCTGAGGGCCAAGGACAACCTCGCTCTCCGCTTGTCCACTCTGAATGGTCGGCCCCGCATTGTGCATTGTGCCCCGCAAGCAAAGGGCTAACAGGCCAAATACATCAGCCTGCTTTCCCGCGTACTCCCTAGATAGAGCAGTGTAGGGGCTTTTTTAGCGTAGAATCTACCAGATCCGCCCAGGCCGCGATTATTGTTTTAAGCGGAATTGCTAACCACCCCCTAGATGAGCACTGCGTACGGTCTAAGGTCGAGCTCAGCCTACACCTGCCAGGTCATGCCAATTTTAGGCCTAGCCTAAGAGGTCCGATCCTTCGCTTCCCCAAGGGTACCACGCCGGTCATACGCACAACAATGCAAAGCATACTTGAGTCAGAGCAGCCGATTCACTACCCGCTCCCATTCACTACTATTCAGCGTAATTATCGCGTCCTCAACGCCTATACGTTGTCGTCTGGTCGGAATGACATTAATTTAGTTATTATGCTGGAGTATTTCTTCATAACTCATTTCACCTTTTATAAAACTAATATAATTGAGGGTCGGTGGGGTACTCATTATTCCGCCAAAGATTTGGTATACTGTACATGCACGCTAATAAATACATTCACATTTAACACCCTCTAGTGCTGAAAAAATATCATTACTATTTGCATTACACAACTTTGTTTCCTTCTTGAATCAATCGAGGGGGCCGCTCCGCTCAAGAACAATTCCCCTATCAAGTAGAATTCCTACGCGCTATGTATATGGATCCACAAAAATGCACCTTCAATTAGATGGGACATCTGGAGAAAGTATTCTGTACGTACCTGAAATACATGCGGGCTTTTATCCACAAGTAAATGTCCGCGTGTCGAACTACAATGGCCTATTCTTTATCGTGTAAGGATGAACGTCCTACTACGAGACAGGTCCTACGGCCAGCTTTCGACAGCGTTCTTGGTTTTCTGCTGAGACAACCACTGGTCCATTTTTTTAAATTATGGTTTTATTGTCATATTTGCGTGAGAAGTAGCCAACTCGGCCGTTCAGCCGAACTATGTGTGCAGGTAACCAGGCAACAACCACACTTTTTCCTATATATCCGACTCGTATCTTTTTGACAAAGGAAGATTGGGTCGCGGACGACCTGTCAAGACCACGCTGAGGGAATCGGTGTAGACAAGATAAGCAGAGCCTCAATCTCCTCCAAGAAGCTGAAACGCATGCTAAATCGCATACAATTCCGCCGTGTAAACGTTGCAGTGCGGTTGGAGCGACCATGAAGTGGACGCACCCTTGCAATACAGATCGCGGAGTACATGACATGGTTAACGGCTGGAAGGACTCAGAGCGGACTCGGCCAATTGCCCAACTCGAATATCGTTCTCAGTGTCATCCCTGCCCTCCCTTCGCCGAACGTATTCCTAGGGTCGCGTCAGCATCTAAAGTCTCTCGGGTCATCTAACGACTCCACTTGAAAGCAGATGTACAAAAGTACATATTTTAGAACATCTAGTACATTTTAGTACATCTAGTACGTACATGTACATATTTATTCAAATCATTGTAAAAGAACCTTTTAAAGGAAATTTTTGCTTACTTCTTACCACTTTATCTTTAAGTTTATTCTATAAATAAATATAGTCTGATAAAATAAATTTATAGGCATTGAACTGGACAGTCCGAGTAATTTATCCAAAGGAACGTCGTATTGTTGAAAAATTCATATCCAATTTGGTCAAGGCCGTAGCTTTATTGTTTCTGAACTTGACCTCCAGTGAAGCGCGTGGATAGCATGCTACTGTGTTAGGTGTATCTATAAATGTGTAATCCACTGGTTATAAATAAATTAAAATTATAAAAGCTAAAGAAATGTAATAAAAAGAATATGCCCGAATTTAAATGAAATTCATATAAAAATTGAAAGAAAAGAAAGAATGATTGATCAATAGTGCGGAAGATTTTATTAGAATACTGACGAGTTCCCTGTTATGAAATGAGCAAACCTGCTGCGCATCGTAGAATGTTCATTCTGTATGTAGGCCTTAAATGTAATGGTGCAGAACGGAACCCAAGGAAACTTCGAAAATACGGAAATCGTGGCAGAACTTGACAGATAATACACCACACCGCACTTCAAAGTCGATTAAGAATCGCTGATACACAACAGAGGTGCCTTCAATCCGTTAACATATCCTCGAGAGGCATGCAAAAGCGATATGAAAAACGACTGAAAGATCTTTTACTCGGCGAATCATTTTGGGTTAAATCGTACCATTCCGGTTCTGATTTAATCGAATAAATGATTGCCGATGATTTAGAAACAAAATATTCAATCACACATTCATAAAATATTAAAAAAGTAGAAATGTTTATGAGATACGAATCCTTCGATTTAACCATTGTTTTACTAAAAGATGATAGTGTAGCACTAGAGTACTGTACATGGGAAATTCGTCTCCGTTTATCAGACGGGCTGTTGGCCTTGTTCATCGCGCGGATCCATCATCTATCGAAGTGCTCAAGCACTGATCTCAATGACAGTTTATCGTTTACTTCAACCGGCTAGCACTTGTGTCATGCTCATAAGTTTGTGCCCGGATCATGAAATACTCTACTTTCGTTTTCTGAAGAAACTTGGCTTTCCTCCGGGGTGAGACTTTTAAAGAAAATAAGATACATTCTCCTACTAGTTCAATGCTTTACATACAACTGATTAATACTTACACCCTTGTACATAGTTGAGCGTATCATTTATCGCGGTCTGTTTTATAGTTTGCACTGAACCACCGGCAGTCCTCGAGAATTCCGTCCGACCACCGAGGCTAGGCTCCAGGTGCTATCAACTGCTAGGTCATTTCAGCCCCCAACGCGCTCAGTCTCCCAATAACTCTCACTTAAATAAATTATTTTACTTTTACAAAACATTCACTCAATTTGGGTGCTCGAATCTTTTCTCAATCACTCTTTTCTCCTATTATATAACTAACCTTATTTACGGTTGATGGGTACTCCACACCACACATTCACGCTAATAAATACATTAATTCTCCACAAGCAAACCAGAATAATTTGTACATGTTACAAATCGTTTACATCGTCATACACATCGTTTATGATTAAAAAAAAATAAAATGACAAATTATAGGAAGGAAAACTTTAAATAAAGCTAGACTTAATCCATCAAAGGCGCTGATAAAGAAGCTCCTTCTGAAAAGAATTATTCTCTTACAAAAGAACCGACCATTACTCAACATTTAGGTTTCCGTAAATACAACTCCCTAATCCAATGCAAAAAAAAAACCACGTGCTCGTATATGCTATCCCTTCCTCTCTTGAGCGGTAGCAGTACTGATCGGGTTATTTCCTCCATGTGTCTCAAGCATTTGGTAGTGCCTGGTATTGAGCATCCGATCAAACTCGACCGACTACTTCTTTCAAGTCAGCCAGCGTACATCTTTGACTAGTATTCTGTTAAAGCTGGAGTCCCATAGGGGAATATCCTTAGCCCCAGCCTGTATTCAATGTGTGCTGCTGGCTTTCCTACCGATCCCGACACATCCGTTCACACTTTTGCGTATTATACTGCTAGACGTTCTCCCAATAGGATCATCTCAAATCGCTCCCTAAACGCTCATCTTATTAATCTCCGAGGTTGAGTAAACCCACCACAACACATACGACGCATATACCTTATTTAACCAAGTCGGTCTGCATATCAGCAAAAGACTGACTTGGAATTCATATCAAGAATAAAAAATAAGGAACTGACTAACCGTTACAAGACACTCTCAAGACGACTACACAAACAATAAAAAGTTGCGAGACCATAATTAAACCGATTTGGAGATATGGCAATTCGACAAATATTCCAAGTATCAACTGATCCAGATTACATAATCCAAAATGCTCCGAAAATTTGTAAACACTCCCTTCTACGTACCTAATCAAACAAACCACAAGGTCTTAAAACTCCTTTTGTGAAAGGTCCCATAAAATCTTGATACATAAAATTCCACAAGTCTCTTTCATTAGACCCCAATCCCTGAGTTCTAAACTTAACATCTCGAAACTCCCTGGAAGAGATTAAAGAAGCAGTGGTTTCAACCATGCTAGACGTTTCACCACTGGATAATTATTCTCACCCTAGTGACAAAATTCATTTTATCTTATACTGACAGATTTGGCTAAATTATTTTAAAATTACATATTCACTTGCAGTAAAATAGAGATGCATAAGTGAATACAAAAATGAGAGAGTTTTGATCGATTAAATCGAAGCAACTTTTTTTAAAATGAGTTTCCGGTTGAATTTCATTAACGTTGTTTATTGTTAAAAATATTATATGTATTGCGAGAATTCGTAAAGTTGTTAAATTAAATATATATTATATAATTGTTTATATGATTAATAACTATAATTATTTACCAACCAGCTGGATTTTACACGAAAAAATGTTGTAAATACATATTTTCTCATCCTTTTAAATTTCAGACCAACGTTAGCCGTTATTTTTTTGAAGTTTTAAGCTGAACAAGATGGCTTTTTTAAATAGCTTCAATCATTCAGATTCAAAATTCAAAAACCCAAAAACGTTCACATGTTAAGTTTTGCACTTTTCACAATAATTGAAATTGAGCTGGCAAGCCAGGAAATCGCCGTGGAGCGTCGCCCTATAGAAATTTTAGGAACTTTTAATATGTTTTCAATTGGTCACCTTCCAATTGTTCCGATTTCGCAATCGTTTTCGAGTTATTCGCGATTTTTTTGGTAAAAGACTTATCGTTCTTTCTCTCCTTCTCTCTCTCTTTCTCCCGAATTTTCAAAAAAGGATAATTTTTGAGCCGTCATGTTTTCGCAAATTTTACGCTCTATAACCTTTGTTCCTAGGGGATTTTCAAAAACCTGGTTCGGAATGCTTCTGCTGTCGATAGCCACTTGTTTACCCCATCACGGAAATTCAATTTGCTTTCCCATTTTACAGGGTATTGTGGCAGTTTGGCTTCGGATAACGTATTGAAAACGTTTATGTAGATAAAAAATCGGGGGTGAGAGTTATCCGTATTTGACATGACCATCTAAATACATATATCAATTATTAAGCGACATGTGTTTATATATAATGGTAATATGTTATGCTAATTTAAGAAAATCATGAATTCGCTCGATCTTAGCCTGGCCTGGATGAAAAACAAATTCAATTATTATTTTTGACAAGAATTGAAATCATCATCAAATGTTGCATGCGTCTACAGATTGACATAATTTAGTAATAAATGGTTTCAAATTTCCTTCAAGATATTCACTGTCAGCATAATTTTCAAGCATATCAGTACGGTGTTCAGAACTTAATTATATAAATTTGTAAGCATCTTTATGACTGTTTTGCGCTGATGATGGCCTTAAAATAGGTCAAAAGCTTGACAGAATACAATTAAATATGGTTTTTCATCCCGATCATACCGAGGTCAAGCGTATCGTGAGTTAAAAATACGATACGTCTTACTCTTTAAACAATTAAAAAAATGAAACGGAAATACGTTCATATATCAAAATGTTAATACAGGTAACTTGTATTGAAAATGAAACCAAATGTCAATTGTTTTGTTTTAACATCAGCTGATGACTTAATTAAACAAGAGTAGTGAAATAGAAAGGAGTTAATTTTTAGCGTGACAAAAATTAAATTTCGAAAGGGCACAACCCAGCATATGTTTAATACTGAGCTAATTTATTTGAGAGCACTTAACAACAGCTTAACCGCTATGGGGTAGGGAATTTTTGTCGTTTTGAATTCGAATCACGAATCCGTTGAAGTCATCCGGAAAGAGTTATCTCCAGCCCCTATCCATTACGATGAAATCTTTGTTACAAATTCAACCCTGGTCCTGCGAACAGGAAAAATGTTTTGCCTGATTGGCTTAAATGTGAAATGAGAGTAACAGGATTTCCTCGGTAAGCCTAAAGGAGGAATATAAAGAGAGAGCCGTATTGATTGGCCGAACCCTTCTCACAGCTACCTCTTAGCACTAACCGGTGGCCCACCAGTAACCCTCATTGCCGGCGATTTGTAATCATTTCGGACGAAAGTGGTTAATTTTAAATTTTTTCTCACTCCGAATGTTACGCTGGCCTAATTAAAACAATTAGTACCAAGTAATGAAATGCGATCGTTTTGACAAGCACGTTTTAATAGGGAAATTCAGTGTTATTATTTCAACAATGATTTCACTGAAATATAATAATGATCCATTTTTATATTAATGGGTAAAAAAAGCACCGGACCGTAAATTTAACGGAAAGAAATGATTACCTAACTTACCGTTATTATGTCAGTACCATCTGGGCTGTATAAACTTTAATTATTTAAATTAATCGTTCATTTCCAATTGGAAATAAAAATTTGCGAGACATCCGCTACCATATCGTATACATGTCTAAACTATTCTTCATTATAATGAATAAATCATAAACGAATTATTTGAAATACGTTTTCGATAACCGCAAATTGATTAGACTATAATTAAATTACGTATTTCAAAGTAATTAAACAAATGTTTACCTAGATAGCTTTAAATGACCGGATATAGACTCTGTAATTATTGTATACTTTGATGTAACAAATGTCCGTTTGGTAGATAACCATTTAAAGGGTTATTGAAACAAGCTGGACCTATTTCGTGAAATACAGGTTGTTTTTCAATACGTGAGGGCTTTTGTATGCCTAGTAATTCAATCCACTTCCGTCGGTTCTGAAAGGAGAAAAACCTGTCGCTCCAAGCTTTTTCGTGTTACATGTTTTAGTTTTAAAGTGTAGGTAAATGTCTGAAAAAAAAAAAAACACGGCTCACCTCGTTATTTTCAAAATTATTATCTCTTTATTCAATTACGTCTCATCATAATAAGTCGTAATCAACTTGTCATCGTTTAAATTGCAACAAAACTTGTTTTTAATAGTACGCTAGTACAGTACAAATGTGCAATGAATGCAATGATGCAATGAAATTTTATCGACTTGTAATTTGACTGTTCCGATTATCCTGGTCCATCTGATTTTGACGGTTTTGTCGGTCAGAAACACTTCACTCGGTAGTTGCTGTGCTAATCTATGTAAAAAAGTTGAATTTTTAATTCTTTTTTGTTCATTCAGCACATTTGGTGGATTAAATCATGCTTTATCCGAACTGTTCTTCTTTCAAGAATGCTGTCGGTCTTTTCGTTTTATTTAATATTAGTATGTTTTTGTTACAGTATACGGTTAATATGGATTTTTACTTTTTGTTATTTTACTATTATCGATAATCTTGGTCAATATTTTCAGTGATCGGTCTATGCGTTATATGGTCAGCTGCGTCCGTCCTACATATTCTTTCTTAAAACGTGTCTATGCAAAAGTCTGACTCTTATTTTTGTTCTTTGAAAACCTTTCATGGATAAAGTGTGACTTTTTTTCGAAGTATGCTTCATAACCTATGGATCAAACGTTAGACAGCATGGAAAGACAAGCAAACCTTTGTATCACAGGAGAAATGAGAACAACTCATACAAATGCATAAGAAATTTTGCTAAACCTACTTTCACTGGAAATATTTATAAAAAGAGAGGCTAGGAAAAATGCATTTAGGCTCCAGAAACAATTTGATAGGAACTACACAATTTGCGCATACACCATAATTTAAAAAAAAAATCAGACACCCATACTTGGGGACTGATTATATGATCCCAGAAACTATCTTCACAATTTCCTATAATGTCTCAACGGACTATAAAGGAGAGGACGAACACAGGAGAGAATCAGATGCAATGATATGGTACACAGATGGCTCCAAAATAAACGAAGTAACCGGATCAAGCGTTTTCTGTACTAGCCCAAAACATGAAAAATCAAACTCATTAGGGAAATATGCTTCGGTCTTTCAAGCAGAAATACATGCTGCAAAGGTTACACTGACAAAAAATCCTCATAAGATCAGACAGCCGAGCGCTATTAAAGCATTGGCATGCAAAAGAATTACGTCAAAACTAGTCAATGAATGCATCCAAAATCTCCAAAACCTGGGGAAACACACCAACCCGATGGTATCTTGAGTGCCAGGGCACAGGGGAATTTTGGGTAACGAAGAAGCAGACAGGCTAACCAGAGAAGGTTCTGCAAGACCATACATAGGCCCCGAACCTATCCTTAGGATAACAAAAACCAACATAGAATCCTCCATCGCAGAATGGATCCAAACAAAGAGAGAAGTGGATAAACTCTAGCAGTGCTAGACATAGTAAACTTATGATGGAACAACCCTCACCAAAATTAGCGAAAACACTACTACAATTGGAGATGGCAAAACTCAGAGGAGTGGTAGGACTACTAACCGGTCCCTGGTATCTGAGAAAACATCTACACAACATGGTCATATGCAATGATGATGCAACTGTTTGCAGATTATGTAATGAGGAGGAGGAAACAGACACTCATATTATATTCGAATGCGAAGCAAAAGCTCAATGGAGATTTAACCTAACGTGCATAAAAAAACTTAAGGAATCAAATTGCAGTAGCGACAGTCAATGACCTGGTAAGTCTAAGAAGAAGGATTGAGTCTTTTGCATTCAACTAAGGAACTAGAACAATAAGCCAGAAGGCTGCAGTGCCTGGGGAGTGCAAACCCTCTTTACAGCATCCATTTTCACCATATTGTACCAAACCATGCTATCCGAGCAGATCGGAAACGTGCCAAACGGGGTGCCCCCTTCTTCAAAGTTCTCGGACATCAAATATTCTCTCCCTAACGATCAAGTGCCTGATAGTTGATAAACTTTGTAATTTAACTACTGCTTGGTGGAATAAGAGCTGGGGTAATCTATTCATCCGAATAAAACGGAATGATTTTGTTTCAAATGAGATTTTTTGAGCGTTGTAAAGGCTTAAATTAAAGTCTAATGTTAAAACACAAATGCGCTAATGTTTTGGAAATCCAAAATCCCTTTTCTTTTTCCAAAAAATGGCAAAGTATTCAGGCTAACACCGTATATATTAGGTATAGTACATAAACAGGGTGTCTCCAGGAAAAATGTTAATACTTCAGGTGACTATTCTACACGCTAAATAATACGCAACAATCCCTTTTGCCTATAATCTGTTTCTCAGTTGTAATCAAAATATTTCACCTTTCGTGTTAGTATTAATATTTATAATTTTTTCCCAGTTGACCTCCCATATTTCAAAAACATTATACATATTGTAAATTTATTTATATCAATAGAAAGAACATTAAAACTTTATTGAGATTCATTTTTTATTGTAAATATAAGCAAAATCAGTAAAAAAATAAATATTTACAATTTTCCAAAATTCTTGTCTAAAGTTTAGGCATAATTTTGTTGACTGTAAATACTGACAGATACAGTTACAGAAAAGTTGCCTATACCATCTACCTTTAAGCTTTAATTTTGTACTTGTCATGTACAATAGCCTACGGAAGTATTGACGTCTGTTTACGGAGCACCCTGTGTATACCAATAACTTCGCATATCAAATTAACTTTAGTTGAGTTATCATGGTGAACACAAAATCGTGATTTGCAGGTGGGTCTCTCTCCTGCTACTTATGTGCGACGATTGATCGCCACCCAAGGCTATGGTCCTTTTCCGATAACACTCCTATGTAATTCTTTATTTCTGCGGAAGGCACTGTTTAATGTTCCCTGATTTAGGGAACGGAAATAAATGATCGAAGAAAAAGAAACATTAGATTAGCAGCAATGGAATAGTACCTTCGTTTATCTTTCCAGGCTAAAATAACCTTTTGGGGAAAAAAAAGTTTATAACGACGATAAAATCTAAAAACCAATAACAGATTTTCTTCAACTGCCAACAATTAATTTCAATCTATGTGAAAGGTTCAACATATTTGTGGTTATTTGTCAGAAAGGGTCATTTCGATTCACAGGTCGACGTAGGTTTTCGTTTTCTTCTCAATGGCAAACGTTTCGATATTCTATTTGCCTTCCATAATAAAGCCGTAGCATTGGTTCGACTTGATTGAATTTGGTCGTGCAAAAGGTAAAGGGGGATTTTTTTCGTGAATTTGTAAGGTTTGCTAGAAGTCAACCGTCTGGTTAAAGGTGAAGAAATCAGATTTACCTTCCTAGTACAAAGAAACAAATTCTATTACAATAATTATGTAAGTATGTTTGTATATACAAATATAAGTAAGTCTTTCTATTTTAACATGTATTGTAATTTATTCACCTTTTATAAAACAATTTGTTCCACGAATGTCATAAGCCATTAACTCTCACATTGTATTAATATACTATTAAATCTAACGACAAGTGCACAAACACCCACCATCAGAATGTTTTCGAATGAAGACTAAAGCCCTGTTATGTGTCGGTATGTAGAGTATGTATATAAATTTGTAAGACATTAAAAGGTTGCTGTACGCGTCTTTAGTTCTCCTGTTTAAATTTTTGTAGAAAAGATCGACTTCGTATGTCCAAATTTGTCTGTCTAGTGTGTTGTATATTGTTAGTTTCTTGAATCACATATAAATCGGATATCGGTCGAAGTTGATTACTTCATAAGTCCTTGTCTTTTTAGTTTAGCGTGTGGGTTCCTGGTAAATCATCTGTGCAAGCTGTACAAGTAGTACGAGAGGTAGTGCATTAGGTTGGATGGTGGTTTCACCTTATTGCTTATGTGCATTTATGCACCTGTACGAAAACAGGTTCATCCTCTGAGTGTGAAGGTCATTTTAGCTTAATGCACCACCGAGGGCACCAGTCGGTAGTTTAGACTAGATGGGCTTTAGCTGTGATAGGGTCAGAATTTGAAGAGAGGATTACATTGTCGTCCGCGAGTGGTTTGCCACCGGGGTAAATTTTGTACAGAATTGGCCCTAGGATACACCCGTGAGCAACACTGCTCTTGCCTCGATGGGTTGGTGTCTAAATACAGTGCCAATTGTCACACCACTTAATTGTAACTACAACGACGGCAGATGGTTAAAGCTCGGGGCCCAAGAAAGATGTACCTCGTGTTTTCATCCACGTCCCTTAATCAGGTTCTTTCCTTCTTTCCTGTGACCTCTCACAACCACTAGTTATAAGGGGGGTGTCCGGGCGCAAAATAATGGTGTAGCCCTGAGGGCGTGGCAATCTCTCTAAAGCACAAACTGTACTCGTATGGGTCTCGGGTCGGCATGGTGTGGCACATGGGTTTCGGTACTTGATCTTGTCTGTATAGAAGTGGGAGGATGCATAACCATCTGTACTACGGGGTAACAGAATTCTTCCAACGTTCAGCCCCTGTTACACGGGCAATGGTCTCGTAGTTGGCGCCCCCTGGAGAACAGGCTGTCTTCTATTTGTGATCTTCGCAAGGAAACTTCCGTACAACCATCATTTTTCACCCGGCCTCATGGGATACGACAGAAGGGACCGAAGCGTATAGCTTTGAGGACGCTCTGACTACGCTGACGGATTCCTTCGAATGCGTGAGCAGTGGCGGATGGAAATGGGTAGTGAATCGGTTGCTCCTATTCGTGTATGCTTTGCTGCTTGTTCAGCTCGATTGGCGCCATTTACCGTAGTCAATCTCCTCTAGGGGGTGGTTAGCAATTCCCTTTTAAACGAAACCGCGGCCGAGTGGATCCGAAAAATTCTACATTGGGGAAGCCTCAATACTTTGGGAGATAGAGTGGACATCTCTACGTACGGAGTGCGAGGGAAACCAGGCCACTTTCGCTTCTTTGCACGTAGCATACGGTTCGACATCCAGAATCCTCCATTATCGTCATCATCATTATAAAAGAGCTCTTACAATAGCAGGGATTGCCAAATAAACTAATATTGATCGCGGTGCGTAAGGTTAAAAGGTAATCAAAACCTAAATAAATTGTAAACTACACATATGGTAAAACGAATCTCAGCCTTTTGGTTTAATTCAATTTTATAAGTTCTTTAAAAATATATTATTATATTATATATTATTAAACAGTATAAAAATGCATTAGTTCAAATTTATTTACTTCTCTCGGTGTCTTTAATTTTGGAGAGAAAAAGGTTGCTTTGAACTTTTAACACCCCACGTAAATGTGAGAACAATAATATAACCATTCTTTGAACAAGTAATATTGGCTTTCGTTTACACGGTGTGCAACTTTTACACCCCACCGTGTTAACAAACAATTTTAATAGGTAGTGTAATCGATTAAATTATGTATAAACTCGGTTGTGCCTTTTTTTATTATCGGGTTGATATTTAGATATGAGTAATTATCTAAATAGCCATTAACTTCTTGCTTAATTTCTTGATTGTGGTCGTCGGGTCATAATTTAACTCCTGGTCGGAAGTGACGCCGAGGGCACCCTTCGCTTCCCTAATCTCGACGTGCCCCTCTATTAACGGGTTTTTTTAATTATTCCGCAATCATTTTTCTCCCATGTTTGAGTTTTCACAACTGCAGAATGAGGCCGAATTGAAATTTCCGGACCAGGGTCACTATTGAATATTTATAGTGTTTTTTTTTTAAGGAAAGATTTGGTGATTATAAATGTAAATACATGAGAAGACGGAACGTGTACTCGCATTACAGTGCATCCGATAAAGGAAAGCCGTTTTCCCATTTTAAACCGGGCTTAAAGGGTTAGAAAAAATAAAAGAAGGAGTTTTTTAATTGGGTTTACTCTGCACTAGATTTCATGTTGTTTCTTTTTCTTAAATTTCTTTTTAACATATCCCACCTTTCAAAAATAAGTTAACGAATCTTCCCTTCAGGATATTAAGCGAGGTTATATTTTGAAGGGATGAAAAAAAAAAACATTTAAAAAGCTAAATTTCTCCTCTGAATAAACATCGTTTGTAAATAGTCCACTTCTATTCATAATCCATGAGGTCTTTTCTTATTAAATCTTGTTATAAACTTACTTTCAATTTGGAAACCTCTGTCAACAAACACTGCATCGGTTTGACTAATAATTGGCTTTCATCGCATCAACAACATCTACAGGATATTTTGCGGTATTATCAGCAAGATTTTATCCTTTTTAAATTCAATTTTGATGATCCCAATTGTATACTATGCAATTGAGTGGGAAGAAACAGCCACCCACATCGTCTATGAATGTGAAGCCATCACCTCGCATATAAACAACACCAAGAAAAGTGAATTGTTGCGACGACAGTTAATAACCTAGTTCCTCCTAAGAGAAGAATCGAGTCGACTGTCTGAACTAAGGAAATGGAAAGTACAATAAGCCAGCCGTCTGCTGAGCTTGGGAAACAAAAAAACCCGACTTCCCATCGGTATGTTTTTGGCAAATTAGTAGGCAACAAAAGTCACTAACTGAAGTATCCTTGGATAATTTATGGACATTCTTGTGTCTCTTTGCCCTGTATGTCCTGCTAGTCAAAGGTGATTATATTGTGTTCCCAATATCTGACGGTGCTTAATGGTTCAAACATAAACGATTAAGTAGTTGCCATTAGTACCAGCACGTAATCAGATTTGACAGGTAATCTTTCTAGCCTTTTGATCAACATCTTACAGTATTCTATAGCCGTTGTATATTCCTGTATATCAGTGGTGTATTACCCAACACTTATGTTTATTTTCATAATACCAGCTCCTGACCCACGTTCGCTTGGTGCCTCTGTTTTTTAGATTTAGCCGGCATTAACTGAGATCCCCTCATTCCAGGACGAATTGATTGGGTATCTTCTTATCAAATGTGAATTTTAGTATCATGGCATCGACAGACATTCTCAGAGTTTTATCCGCCCTACAATCTTTCTAATTGTTCATATTTAGCGGCCTCGTGGCAGCATATACCACGTCAAAGTCATCTGCTTGTGACTTTGATTCATGAAGTTATGAAGTGTGTTTAGATTAAAAAGGACTTCGAGGGCAGAAATGGTGTTTTTTTTTTCTGTGCTAGTGTAATACCTAGGCACGCTAGCTCCTGGTCAATTCTGGGGATTGTTCCAACTGCGATGTCTTCATCAATAGAAACATTATCCGTACGATAGTTCAAACAGTACTATCATTTTTGGACTTTTTCGTAAATCTGTTTAATTATTCTTCCAAGAAAGAATTTATCTTCGTACATTTATATAAACTGAGATTCAAAATATAGCGCGCTTATATCTCATTATTGCAATTTAAAAAAAAAACAAAAACTATTATAAGATAAAATTTTCTTAATCGTTTCTTTAATTTCTAAGGATGGAATGAACGCCTGATCCTTTGAACAAATTCAGGATTGCTTTGGTGTCTTTGTTAAATTAAAACAGGGCTACGATCGAGCCATGCACTCGGGCTTGCTTTGCTAAAGGGCATCATCCATTAAACCTACTATCTCATACTGGGACAAAATGTGACCGGTTTTGCCGAGTCTGACAAAGAACTAATTTTAACCTTAACGATTGGGGTAGGTGTACTTTAAGGAAACATCCTTGGACCATTTCTATTTTCAATATACAATACAGGTTATTCGTACATATATTCACACTTCAAAACACGTATTCTCTTATCAAACTGAAATTCTTTTACGCAATTTAGAACAAAACAATAAACACTTTAAACAAATAGACAACGCTAATTCAGTACAAATGTAGTTTTAGTACAGTAGTAATGGGTAATTAGCAAAGACACCCAAATATAGATATGTGAATCTTTGAGTTTAGAAAAACTGAAATATTGAAAAATCGGACAATAAAAAAATGCAAATAGAACGTCGAGCTTGAAAGTAAATTTACATGCTAGAGATTTCACTGAATTTGTTCAAATAGCGTTCACTTTATTCTTCATTTAATTGAACGTTTACAATCCTTTGAGTATTGCTAATTAGAGGTATCATAATTTTCCGTATAATTGCATTAAATTATTGGAAAAAGTAATGTATAATTGAAAATCATGGAACTATCTTTTTAAGGGAAATCATGATCTCCGTCAACCATGAGCGAATACAGGCGTAGCACAGGTGTTCAATTTTCACCAAATTGATGTGACCAGTTGATCTCACTCTGAACAACATTAACAACGGCATTATTTCATTTGTCGAAAAATAATTTTACTTTCAAAATAGCGTCGGGTTTTTTTGAAAGTACAGAAGAATAACTATCTTTGTTTTGTCTCACAGTTTCTTTAATTTTTCAAAGAATACCGACAAATTTAATGTTTACCAAGTTATTTAAGATTTTTATTCTTTGAAATTTAATTATACATTGACGAAAACCCTGAAACCGCCAAAACGTTCATAGTTTCTTAACTTCGTCAAACTGAAAAACATCAGCATACTGGTCGTTGACGTTATCTGGCATAGCTTCATAATAATATATGCAGTATTTTTCCCATTAAGAATATTTATAGAGCCGTGAAGTAGGAGAACTCTTTAAGTTACTCGGCTTAAGTGTAATGCACTGTGTGTGGGCTCCCATGCAAATTTAGTATAGAGGACTTATGAGTTCCTTTCTCTCTCGGAAAAAAACTTAATTTACACTCAAGGAAACTCTCACTTTTCACATTAATGCGCCCTCTTATCTTTAACTATTTTTTTCCTTTCGCCTTTTCTTTTAAGGGTACAAATATTTATTGTATCAACACTAAAAAATAATCTTTATTCATCATCGGTAAATTTTTATAAATATTTCAATTTAAAAATTTTAAATTAAATTTTACAAAACGTTGCACGTATATATAGGCCACAGCAAAAACCAATCGAGTGAAAAATAAAACGAAGATTCACTACAATATACAGCCCAGGCCGAGTGGTTAGTATGTCCGATTCGTATTTGCCACGTTAAAAGTTCTGGGTTCGGATCCCAGTAGAGCTCATGATTTTTTCATTTGGTAGTGGTATACTGGTTTGGTAATTACTTAGACAATCTAGAGTGAATTAATATCTCTATATCAGTAGGTGAAAAAAAGAAAACGTATGAAACAAACAACCTAATAATCACTGAAAAGAACTGAGTAGAATTATTGGTAAATAAATTTCAAAACGCTCAGATTCATTTCTTATTCCAATAACAGTCTAAAACGTTTGGACGAAAGATAATTTATAAAGCTCCGATCGAAATTATAGTTTAGTAATATACACAAACAGAAAGGAAAGAAGATTTTTTTAAATGCATAAATGAGCGTATACAAGGAAAACAAGAAAAATAATGCTGCTTAATACTACAGGTCGATAATTCAACTATAAAGAGTGTCACTTTCTGTAGTTTTCTCAAAAACTGTTAAGCCTAGAAAAAATTACTACTAGATTCCAATACTTAAATAATAAGAGGTTTATGTTAAAAATGGGGTTGTCAGCGTGGAAGACTCTCAAGTAGACACCAGTTCAACTCCCAACTTCGCTCCTGCCATTTTTTTATGCTCCTCATTCTCCAATAAATAAATATGTACTAGAATACACTGCTCTGGCTTATATGCAGGGGCATAAAGTTATTAAAAAAAGTTAAAAAATGTGTTTTTCATATGGTAACCTACATTATCATTTATTGATTTGTTAAGTCCAGTAGAACTGATCTGATGTACGTAATTTTAATTTTATAATATCCGAACGAGCCTTTAATAATTTTTCCCCCGTATAAAAGAAATCAAAACTAAGAATATTTTCCATTTTAAATTTTATACGGATACCGGTTGTTAGTCCAGAACAAATAAGGTAGTTATACAAATTGAATGTTCATCCGAAAACCCTGAAAAGAAAAGATATGAAGCTGTAAGATTATAAATTGCATGTGCAAATTTGAGCATGTTTCAATCATTAATTATTTTCTGGTAACTATTTTGTCTCAAAGAAAAGTTACCGTATTTTTTCTGTTCCTATGTTTTTCCGCCCAATTAACCCTTTTAATTTCAGATTAAACATTTCCAATTTAAAATTAACCTTTTTTGATTATTCTTTTAATTAATGGTTGCTGTATAAAATAATTGATATCTATACAACCATAAATTCGCTTTTATGAACTTAAAATACGAATTTTTTGTTACATTTTATTCCAGTTCCGTGACAACAGTGCCAAGTTAATTATGGGTACTTGAAGCTAAGTGTAGAAGTGTGCCCTGGGTTCGATTAAGAAATAAATAAATAATTCATGCGCCATACCATTTTATCGGGAATAATGAACCTTTCGAAATGATGCTCTTTGCGCTCGCAATTTAAAAAGCTTTATAATTAATGTAAAATAAACCTAAACTATGTATTAATTTCACTACTTTTCATGGTCCACTTGATCAATTAATTAAGGTTTTTAGTTGAGATAAAAAGTCAGTGTAGAACATTTGAAAAATGGCAAAAAGGACGGAAAATTCAAAAGGCGGAGTTGAGATGGGAAGTTAGTGTCCGAGTGGATCGAAGTCACTGTAGCTCAAGTGGTAGAGCAGCGGTTTATCTAGCCGAAGGTCATGGGTTCGAATCCAGCTTGTGACACTGACGCTTTACCTCAATTAAAAACCTTAATTAATTGCTAAGTTGGAATATTGCAAAGTTGAAATTAAAAACGATACAATCATTAACAAAATGCAAACATAAAATCCTTACCAGCTGGTAAACTCTTTTTTACAAAATTAAACAAAATGCATTTCTTACGGATCTAAAAAAAAACATGGTTCGTTGAGTCTTTTACCGTCTTCCTCCTGCGGTGTACGGTTCCTCGATGTCATCTGGAACAGAGTATAGCTAGGAGAAAGTCGTTAAATTTCAAGAAGCTGTAATTTTTTTTTCACTTTTTCCTCCATCACATATCGACCGTCCGGGGATCCTGACGTGCCGATCTTTTCTGTCCTCGCCGCCGGTACTTCTCATCATGGGTACGGCAGGCCCTGAACAGTTCACCCTTGTCCTTTAATGCCCTCCTGTCTGTCCCTTTAATACTAGGGCGTTTTCGACGTTCCAGCGACGTCACGCAGCTTACTGATGGGCTCCTTTGTTTCAATGCAGTCTCCCCCCCCCCACCACACCGCGAAAAATTTACCTTCTTATCCACACTGCCCATCACAAAACAAAACAAAAAAAACGACCACCTGGTGTTTTTCTCAAAAAATGGCGAAATTTTAAAATTCATATTTAAATCACAGACCTGCACTAGGTTTTCGAGTTATTCAAGATTTTCGGCCAAAAGACCTGGTTTATGTAATGCACAAAAATTAAATTTAGAACCGTCATATTTTCGAGAGAGGGATCGGTTTTTCCACGAGCACGTAAAACACATCAAACACCACGCCTTTATCCCAAAAATCGCGAATAACTCGAAAACATTAGAGAAATTAACCAAATTGGAAGGTGGCGAATTGGCGACGATTCCATTGTTCCAGAGCTCAATTTGAAGTTTTTGCAAAAGGTGCAAAAATTTACATGTCCCTAATATTTTAAATTACTGATGAATGTCTGAAGCTAGGAAAACTTCAACAAGGCAGCTCGTTTAGCGTAAAGTGTACTTAAAAACTTAAAACGCTGAGTAAATATGCATTTCCAATTTGTTTGGCCATTGTTTGGGGAAAAATCAATGTGATCAGTTTTTTATGGACAGAGTATTTCGTTGTCTTGTTAAAAAAAAATTCATATGTAATTATTTTTCATGTCCTTTTCGAAGGGAGCCATTATTCTGTATTAAACAAAACCGCAAATTTTTGATAGAATAATATTTTTTCGAGTGAATTGTATTATTGGTTTAATTACCATATGGGCTTATTAAACTCATTTTTATGTATTAAATCTAGATTTAATGATAGGAGAATCATTTGTTTTTATATTCAAATGTATATAAATTTTTATTTTAATCACGGTCCATATGCATTTTAAGAAGCAAGTATATTATTTACAAAAAATGAATAATATTAAAATCATTTGGTTTTTGGTTTAATTATATACGATGTTTTCTTTAAAAATTATGTTGTCATATTCGTCGTGTGAAGCTCAATTATTTATGCAAAAATTCAATGTAATTTACATTTCATCTTATAAGTTTTTAGTGATTTAAAAAAAGTTCATTTGAAATTAGGAAGAGTTAATTTCAAATTAGATATTATTAAGTGAAAATTAAAAATAGTAATTTGAAATTAAAAACGGGTTATTTGATATTAAAAAAAATAATAATTTGCAGTTAGAAAGAGTTAATGTGATGGGACAAAGTTAATGTCTATTTTATTTCCTAGTCGTTATACCATATTGTTGCATATTATCTTTTATATCTAGTTACGGTTGCAAATACCATTAATCACCTTTCACATTTTGAGTGAAGTACAGTGTAATTTAAAATCATTATATCATTCATTGCCACAACAGCTTGGTACATTTCTTTCACTTTCCACCAGATGACAGATAACACTAATCCCGCACCCTCTGCCAAGCTGCTGCAATAAAAAACGAACAGTTGAATTTTGACATCATTTCCATCGATATGCTCTTTGGTGAAGGATAGAATATGGTTCTGCAATGGAGGTGAAATTTATCGATTGCTTAAAGGAGGAAATCAATTTTGTTAGTCGTCGAGCCCTGCGGTTAGAGGGCGGCAATCCGATTCAATCAAGACCGGCAGGTAAATTACTTGCCTCCCAAACATGTTGAGCTTGCAGGTTGCATAATTTGCTCTTAAGGTTTAAACATGGTTCAGTTAAAAGCTTATTCTCTATAATTAGAAACTTAATGACGATGTGTTGCAAGTTGCTTAAAAGAGCACAGTCAAATCTTGAAGTGCGACAAGGTTGTTTAATTTCTTTTTAAACTTATAGTACAAAACAACTATATTTCATTAGGTAAAATTGAAAAAAAAAAAATTACAGTAATAAAGTATAAATCCAATGATTACTGATTATTGATTTATTTAAGCTGAAATGTGCACACGCATACTGACATACTGACAGGTACAGGTTAGAGCTTATCACTTCCCACGATCCACTGGCAATTCCACCTTTCGTAATTTACAATAAATCACGAACGAGCCTCGGGAATCACCCACCTCGGGTGTTGGCAGTCCGCGGTCAGACATCGGTCGTATCCGCCCGGTGCCATTAGTCTCCCATCCATGCTGTCATATACTCTTAAATGCATTCTTTCCTATTGATACGTGAAGTACTTGATATCATTTCATCAGTTTTGACACTATATAACTAACCTATTTGAGGACGATGGGTACTCAATAATTCGCCATCGACCCTCTCACACTAGACGTTTGCGCTCATAATACACTCTAGGGCCGGAGAATTATATACATATTATACACATTAAAACACCCATGGTTCGTCCAAGTATCGGATCAAGGAATCCATTTACTCGCTGCCATGTCCAAACACAATTACCATATCGAAAGGCATTCCTACCACCTCTCTATATGTAGCCAATTGCACCCTTCAATTACGTGGAAGACGTCGTGCAACCTTTCTCAGCATTCCAAAAATGTATGCGGGTTTCGGTTTAATTGTAAGTGTGTTAATTGTAACTAGCGTCATTATCACTGCAGCTTTTGGTTTTGGGAATTGATGGTGATTCGGAGGGTTTCGTGAAACTTTCCATATAGTATGTGGATTCCATTTTTATTATATATACATACATATATTTTTTTATTTATTTGTTGGTGATACAGACTGGAGTATCAAAGATTATTCTGAGAGGTACGGACTACTATTGGTAATGCAGTTTGGATTTTTCGGTTATCTGAATGTTTGGTTAAACATCACACTGTCATTCCGTAAGGTAATATAGAATTCACTAAGATGTTAGGAATTTAGAATACCTTCTTTTGTAATAGGTATGCCAAAGATTCCATGACAGAATTTGTTGTCTTACGTTCCACACTTTGTACGTTGTGAAGATGAGGATAAAATTTACGCAGACTGGAGCCTTCATTTGGCGAAGTTTGGTGTGAAGAAGAAGAAGGTCCGGTGTTGGGCAAAAATTCATGTCTAATGATTAATGATTGATCACTCAGAACGTTAGTCATGATTGGTAGTAAGTGACTAATTTAGTCATTAGTCACGATATGTGATTGATGGCTAAATTAGTCATGACTAGTAATTAAATACGAGGCATTACTAAGTTAGTCATAATATAGTTAGTCATGACTAACATTAAATACAAGGCATGACTAATTTAGTCATAATATAGTTAGTCATGACTAAATTTCGATAAATCATATTCGTATGGGTGCACAAAAGATAAAAATACACAATTTGATCACTTTAAAAAACTTCTAAGGTTTTCGTTTGGGATAACATTTTTTGAGGTTGGCCTTAAGCACGACTCTCATCTCAAAAATTTTATCCTGAGTCTATTGGATTTTGGTAGGTGGTCATTTTAGCCAGTGTTGGGCAAAATCTAACTAATTCCATCATGATTAAGATTTTTGATTGAAGTTTAATCATGATTGAATAAGTCATGAGTAAATTAATCATTGTATGATTTAGTCATACCTCGTGATTGAATTAATCATGACTAATTCAATCATGATTAAACTTCAATCAAAAATCTTAATCATGATTGAATTAGTTAGATTTTGCCCAACTCTGTATTGGTCAATGTATCGTACGAGAACGAAGTCAGGGTTATTCAAGAAGGTCGCTGTATCGTCTACATTGATAAAGGTGGTGATTTGAAGATGGGATATAAGCTGGGAAGCAAAGCATGGGAGCCTGAACGCTACCGTGAGGTACACCACCAAGAATAAAGTAGTTTAGTGTTGACACGGATTAACCTGGATAAGAAGCTAAAATTTTACAAACTAAAACTTTATGTCTACTGATTGATCTACTATATTGACGATACGGTTGTTCTTTTTTCACTTATGCCAACGGAAACTTTTAATTCACCATAAAAATTTGTGTTAATAAGTCACAACCAAGAAAATGAATATTTTCTTTTTCTTTAAAAGAAAACAAAACCACGCTGATAACTGTCATATTTATAAATAGTCATTAAATAGAATATTTCCTTTCTTTCTAATCTCATGGGAGTAGGGCAGATTGTGTAGTTGGGCTGGAGTTACTAAGCTCTCGGCTTTCCAGAGCACGTTCCACACCTCCAGGGGCAGAACTAAACCAAATAAAGAAAACAATGGAAAACGGTTTTATTCACATCTCCTTATACTAATCTACAAAATTGATCAATGACAAAAGGCATGATTCGAAAGCTATGTTGCAATTTCTGTATATATTTTATTATACATTATGAACGCATATCACACCGAATGGAAGGTAATCGGTATTTTTAGATTGAATAATGGATTGTTTGTTTTTAATAAAATGTTCTTATTCTGTAACTAATTTCGTATTTTAATAATTTAAACATAGGCCTACTAATCGTTATACATCATCCAGTCTAATTTCTTATATGATCAACATATCTGTTCTCTTTTTAATTGTATTTTATTATTTTTTTTAGTTATTAGTTAATAATTGATAACTAACTCTGAATTGAAAATGTTTAACATGATGATCTTCGGAAAGGGCGGTAGGCTGAACCTACCCAAGAAATGGTTTCATAGTTTTCGGCATCAAATAGTTATAAGGTTTTTGGAAAGGTTTCAAAGGTAATTCATACAAAAATTATTTTCTCATCCTACAAATACACCTTCTCATATGGTTTATATTGAATCCTCTGTTGAATTTTCTTATATATATTACGCATGTATTTTAAATTTGGTTTGAAGTTGTTGTAACTTCTAGGCCATAGGTGAATGCTGTAATGAAGAAAATGGTAAGGCGTAGGGCTCCTCTGGTTTGATTCCTCGTGTATCTGTACCCGCAATTACTCTTGTGAGTTTGTTCTTTCCATGGACAGTATGGCTCAATCGAGGAGTTAGTTTACCTTACTTTTACCGAAGACAGGAATTGTTAATCGGGAGGAGTCTTCGAGGAATTCTATACACCTGAGCACTGTCTTATGTATAGAAACTTTTGTTGGAGCCAGATATGGAATTCAGTGTTTTTGGCTGTAGTGACTCTGGATTGAATCTTGGTCAATTGAAGTGGCTGTTCAATCTAGCAGGAAAATTATAATTTTTAACTTATTTGCCCTGGTTGAGGAAGAGTCCTCTCAAGAAAAGATGCTCTCTATGTAATTCGAACACGCTCTCTGTTCATAATCTTCTTTAAGTTCTGCGCTGGCCGGTTTTTGCCAGCTCTACATGGGCCGTAGATCTTTCCCTGGTCCAACAATTGTCAGAGATTTGGCAAGTCCTCGGCTCTGTAATCCTTTAATTTCTTTTTCTAGAAAGACCTGGAAATGCATGGACAACGTAATAAGTGAGTTAAATTACTAATTTTGTTGCTCATTGCATAATTAGTATATTGGTTTTTTATATTATTTTTATTCAACATTAAATTAGATCTTTTGGTTTTTTACATTGATTTTGTTTTTACTTATGCATTTCTTATGTTAAATAAAATCTTTTTTACTATTACTAATGCAAAAAAAAATTGAATTTTGATAACAAGAAAAAATTCCAAACTCGGTCAGACGGCGTTTTTGAATGCTTCAAATTTATCGGAAATACACTTAAATAATAAATATAACTTTTACTTATATATAATAATAAATATATTTTTCTTGCGGTTAATAATTTATTGAGTATTTCAGTAATAAAGAAGGGGAATTAATTAATAAAATCGCCAATTTAACAGAAAGAAATTAACGTATTATAATTAATCAACCTAATTACTTGGTTCAATAAAAGTCACCACTGATCAATTAATATTCAATGATTAGTTTAATATTTCTTTAACAAAAGAACGACTACGGCTCTTATTCTGGCTATTGATCATATTAAGAGGGTTGTTGGTGTTTAATGGACGTTAGAAACTCATAGTTGATTTTTTCCTTCTTTTTCTATTTCTTCTTACTCGTCGGATTTATTATTATTTTTTTATACGAATTATTCAAAAGGGAATATGTACATTCTTCTTAAATGAAACAAAAATTCTTAAATTGTACCAAGTTTCAGGAAATTTTCGGAATCTTCGAATTGTTCAAATAAAGACGAACAGTTAAATCGGATGAAAACTAACCATTTCGGGCAAACACATTAATATTATATATTATTAAAATAAGACGTCAATTTTTCAGAAATATGGGAATGAGTACATGATATTAGAAACTCTCTTTACAACATAATATATAGTTTCCATACACAGCATTGGAGAAAAATAATTAAGGAGGAAATCAGATACAATGATATGGTATAAGATAGATTTTTTGCGAATGAAGGAAAAGGATAAAGGGATTTTTGGAAAAGCCGAAATCCTGAGCAATCGAACTAATTAGGAAAGTGTAGTTCTTTCGTTTAAGATAAAATACACGCCATCAACGCTTGTGCCCTGGCAAAAATTTCTCGTAAGATCGGTTAGCCTAGAAGCTATTAAACATGAGCATAGAAAAAATCACAGCAAAAATAGAAATGCATGCATAGCCCATCTCGAAAATCTGGGGAAAGACAACAATCTGGTGATATCTAGGGTATGAAGACGAGACGATTTTGCGTAACGAAAACGCAGATATAATGGCCAGAGGAGGAGCAAGACCATATATTGCCCCTGCAACTATTTTTGGGTTTAAAATAAACAGACATATAATCCTCCATCACAAAATGAATTCGAGAACGACAAAAGGAGAAGTGGATAAAATGTATAGGTGCTAGATGCGGTAAGGTTATGTGAAAACTTCGTCATAATTTGTAAACTAACTTATACAACTAGAGAGGGCTAAATTCAGAGAGGTGATAAGACAACCTATCACCGCAGAAAACATATGGATATATTCATGATGACTCCATTGTAGGTGATTGGAAGAAAAAAACAGCCACTAATATCAGGCTTCGAGACTCTATCTTCTATGTATAGAAAACCCAGATATAAGAAGCGTAGCAAAAACAGGTGATTACCTAATACTTCTTATGAGGCTGAGCGAGTCACCTGCAGTGAACTAAACTATTAGGTACTACAACACTAACTAAAGAACTACGAACGTATCCATCATCATCAAGGCTAAAAGTAGGCACATTTGGCTAACACATTCTCAATATCTATTTGGTCTGTTTAAAACCAATCGTTTTATGTTTTAGTACATTTGTTACGTATTGCAAACTCATAGTTAGAGGTTTTTAACATTGGCGAATCTTTAAATTTTAATGTTCACTATGTTTTTTTCTTTTTTTTTTAATAACAACTTATTTTTCCTGATTTCTCAAAGTAAAAGATAGAAACAACAAATATAGAAAGATAGAAAGTGAAAAGGTTGTAAAATAGTACCAAACTGTGAAAAATACACCTTTCGATCCGATTTGCTGATCGCGGTCAAATTTTGTTTCCCAATTTATGCCATAATAACGACCCACTTGTAGTAAGTAGGGCGTTAATACATGATAAGAAGGGCGCGTTTTAGACATAGAATAAATATAAAATGCAAGAGTATACAACTCTCGTAGGGGATGGTGAAGTTCATCAAAGCAAATACACGAGAGCACTTGATTAGCTACTTAAAATAATAGTAACAATGAAAATGATCGAAGCACTCGGAAATCTTGCAGGACCAATTTTATTTCATTCACAAATGATAGCCGTTTAAAAAAGCAATAGAAAACCAACTTTTAAGTATTTACAAATGTCTTTCCTAAAATATAGATGAAACAACTAATAATTACATTGAGAAAATCAAAAAATCAAAGAAAGTGCCGCTGTATTTTTTGAAGCAAAAACGGACAATGACCTAATATTTTAATATGTGTATCTAGAAAAACCAGAAGGGTGCAATTCTTGGAGAATGCAATATTCGCGCTTTCTATTCTTTCATCTCCATTATCATCGTCAACCAAATCACTGCTTTACTCAGAAATCGTTTGTGTTCGAACAACGTAAGCCTTTTAGAATTTGCGAACGAAACGAATTATATACCATTTGATATTAACGCCTATGTAATCAATCTCTCGAATCCAGAGCCTTAGGTGGTTCATGGAAGTCCCTAGGTTTATTACTACAATTTGTCTTCGTGTATTCAATATAATCACAGCCCAGGTCCTATATTCTTTCATTTTCAATAGACTTTACCAAAAACTATAGGAAACAACACCGAACCCCGCAATGCAGCCTTAAAATCGGAAGGGTCAAAGGAAAAAGCCCATGCCATGCCGTAGCGTGACGGCTTATCTATCCCTGAATACTTGGATACAAACCTGCAATAAGTTTCCGATTATCGCTTTAATCTAATTTTCATTTCTTCGTGCAGTGAATATTTATCGAACAGTTTTATACGACGAAAAAGGGAAAAGAAGATTGTCTGTCGTTTAATTGCATTGCTTTATAACATTATATTAACTTACATATATTAATAGTTGATGTGAAGCCATTACTGCGACCACTTCGGATATACACATTGGAACCGTAGTGTTACGCCAAGCAATCCGTTATCCAGCGCTCAGATATCTGACAAGCACAACTCGGCCTCTCACAAGGAAGCATTCGTTGTCCCATCCTTTACCATGTGTACTGTTGACCAGAAAATCACCGCAATGTAGGGCAGTTTTATGTTCCAGCTTTAATCCGATCCAAACAACCTACAACTTCAATGAGTTTATCTGCAGAACGTGGAGGGTAATGCTCAGATAAAAGCAACCATCAACAGTGAAAATCCCGTTGTGCCTTCCCCTGTATGCCTATGACAGTG
Organism: Cimex hemipterus; assembly: GCA_039619505.1. Classification (NCBI taxonomy): domain Eukaryota; kingdom Metazoa; phylum Arthropoda; class Insecta; order Hemiptera; family Cimicidae; genus Cimex; species Cimex hemipterus. The sequence continues at coordinate 10,513,863 of CM077100.1, forward strand.
ACGTACCGACTTTCACTTAGGACTGTAGATAGACAGCAAACTGACATGGAATCCCCAAAGAAGATATAAACGACAATAAAAGAAAACCTTTTAAGGCAAAAATCTATTTTGACCGACAGAAATCATCTAATTCTATATTAGAAATAACAGGTACCACCTTGAGACATCCGTTACGGAACTGTAAGGTTCCTCCAAAACATATATATCTACGGAATCCAATCCTTCGAAAAATAGTCAGAATAGGTTTCAAAGAAATTTCTACGCATCCAATTAACTTTCCAAAGCTGCTGATCCGATCCTACTTCCTAAAGTTCCACACCATGCGTTTGATCCATCCTAACTCTGCTGGCAAAGAGATTACATGGTCCTACCAACATTACACCTACGACGAAGCTTTCGAGAAATCCTCACCATTTAATCCTTCAGCTGAGCTTCAGCTTTAGCAATTTCTCTTAGCAACTGTTCTCCGGATGTCTTGTTGACCAAAGTGTCAAAGTTGTGACCGGAAGGAAAAAGCATCAGCGTATAAACGCATTTTTAATATGTTCAAACTATAAAACTATTTTTTTTAAATTTTGAATATATAGCCTTTCGTTTATCGTTTGACCCGGCAATAAAGAAAATTTTATTTTCCAAAAAGTTGTCGTATTATTGAATTATACAAACAGTAAATACATTGATTTGCCCAGAGTAAAATAGGCTCTGCACATTGACTCTTTGGGTCCTCTCCTCAACCCCTCCCATCGTCCTTTTACCGGCAGTTCTGATTTCGCTGTCTTCCAGTACGAATGTATTGTGAACTGAAAACCTCTTCCCGGCTCAACTCTTTCCCCCTTTTTAACAAAGCTCTCCGGTGAGCACCACCCATTTTCCCCTTCAATTTTCCTTTAAAATTTACCAAATTTCCCATCCTATCCTTCAATTTCTGAACCTCGCTAGTACCTCCAGTAAGTGATTCCTTTTTTATATACAGTCCACACAAAATCGTAAGTTATTTTCTTTTATTTTCTTTATGTTAATTTTATGTTAGTATCCAGCCTAAACACACATATTAAAGTCAATTAAATAAAACCGCATTGAAATTAAATTATTGCTTTGGCTTAAACAAAGCTGTAAGGTTGTAATATTAATGTCACTATTGGGTACACTGACTTTGGCTGAATGAGAGAGTCTTAAGACGAACACAGTTGCAACGAACAGCCCTCTACTCGAGTTTACGACCTACTTCCCTTTAGAAGCCGTCACACGTGTTTATTGGCCAAGAGGTGTTCGCCTCGTACAGCCATACATGTAGCTATAAATAGGTGGTAAATGTTCCTATAAATGTAAGAAAATCACACGACGGCTTTGCACGGAGGTATTTTGTTTTCGTGTTGTCTTTAACCTTTTAAAAATTATGCTGTTGAGTTGGAGCGATCTCGTATGCTTCTCGGACTGAATTTATTTACTCGTTCATATGGCTGAGATGAATTTTGTTTGTAAAAGGTCTTACAAAAATAAACAAACATAAAACATGAAGATCATCATTTTAAGGATTTCTTTACATTTTTCCCAGAATTATAGATAACAAGCCATAGTGAACAAAACTGAAAGAAACTAATTAGAATGAAGAACTTAAGCTTTTTAGATTATTTGGAGGGTGAGAGGATTCGGATGGATAAGAGCTGTTGGGTGAGTTGTTTGACTCGGAGTGACTTCCAAAATTGCAATATCTGAATCGTATAAAGGTAAGAGTACAGTAAGGTCATTGTGCATGGTTTTTTCAATACCTAGAAGGAATCATTTAGGGTTTTGGATTGTGATGTTTGTGTTCGTTGTATTTTGGAACGTTTGGCAGACCTTCCAGTCCATAAGTCCAGGCAGCTTTTCAATCACATATGTGGATGCCACCTTTCTTCGTTTTAGATGAAAGGAATGTTATTGACTTAGTGGTGTTTTGTTAACTTCCCTTAGGTCTGCATCGTTGCTGCAGACTACCGGAAAGAGTGGTAGGATTGTTGTGAGAGGAGAGAATTCCTGTTGAATAGAAGTTTCAGGGAGCGTAGAAATATCTGCTCTCTATCTGGTAAAACCTTCAATAGGAGGGTACTAGGAAACTGCCTTGAATGATTCACGCTTCGATGCGATGGTATTACGAAGTCCTCTAACACGGAAATAACGGTGAGCGAGATACAAGGAACGATCTGGTAATAGGTTGATGGAATAAGTTTTTTCTATAGCGATAGCGAGACATTAGAGGAGTGATATTATCATAACGATTGTCGAAAAGGGAATTGATGGATACGTTGGTTTTTGGATTTTGGCATCAGGAAAGCAAGATGTATGAAGTGTTAAATTGAGAAGGTAGGCTATGAGTAGGACCTTAAACTCAATTTCTCTTGATCCCATTCAAGATAGTTTCAATTTTTGAGGCTAATGCGTGGTGTTTTGTGACCGTTAGCCAATGATTATTTGGAGATTATGCGACAATCCACTGAAAATAACCTCTGTTTTATTAATCAAAAATTTTTCACCTTTCTAACAATTGCATTGAAGCATTATTCTCAAATTATTATTTGGACATCGTGAGGTGCGGTCTGGTGTGACATAGGTTTTAGAAAACATTTTCTTTATTATGCCAACGTTTCGATCTTTACTGAGATCATCTTCAGGGCCTAGGATTTTTAAACGTTGTTTCACTTTTACGAATACAAATAGGATGTGAAAAAAAGAATTTATACAATACAATGTTAGAAAATTTTAGATTCGAAAAAGAATGAATTTGTACAATGCTAGATAATTTTATATTTCAAAAAAATGAATTTATACAACGCTAGAAAAGTTTATATTCTAAAAAAATAATGACTGTACACAGTGTTATTTATTTATTTAAAAAAATTAATTATTGGTAAATTATTTATTTTAAAATTGTCTAGCATTGTATAAATCCATTTTCTTTTTAATTTTAAATTTTCTAGCACTGTATAAATTTTTTTGTTTCAATCTAAACTTTTCTAACGTTGCATAAATTCAGTTTTGTCAAATCTCACATGTATTTGTAAAATTTAAACAATGTTTATAAATCCCAGGCACTGAAGATGACCTCAATAAAGATCGAAACGTTAGTATGATAAAGAAAATGTTTTTCTAAAATAAACGTCACACCAGACCACACCTCATGATCTCCAAATAATCATTTGAGGATGATATTTCAATGCAGTTGTAAGAAAATAAAAGTAGAATAATAAAAGCAGAGGTTATTTTCAGTGAATTGTCAAGTGTTATATCAATTTCCATAATAATAGTTTCAAAAAAATTTTAATATTTTATGATTACATTATAGTTATGAGAATAGGTAAATGAGAGCTTCTTGTGACCAGAAATATTAAAAGATATTTGGACACAAGGGACAACAAATTAGCAAAATCATATAGGATTAGGTGTGTGATCAATTCTGAGTGTGACGGTGTTCTCAACACTAAACACCTTCCCTAATGCTAAGTTCGGCAACCTAGCTCTATATAATGATGGCGTTGCGCTTTACTTCTAATCTTAGACGATCAGCGCGTCACAAAGTTGAAGGAAGGACCCGTAAGAATATAGCGCTACCTCCTCAAGTAGAAAATGAAAAATCAATATCGCTGAAACAATCTGCATTCCCCTTGCACAAAAAATGCCGGCCGACAGTACACTTTTAGACTGTTCTAAACTGGGTATAAAATTAAATTTCAGTGACTATAAAAACAACTTTGTGCGTGACGAACCATAGAATTAAGTGTCCCGGTTAAATTGGTGAGAAGGGATCGTCAAATCCGTGTGATTACGTGACTATCAATCTTGGACATCATACGTACAAAAAGAACTTAACCAAACTACAAATAACAGAAAACATTTTTTTTTTCTAAAAATGGACATAAAGTCAAAAACCTGGCCTGGATCAAAGGCCTGGATACATCAATAGAGCAACAAACGTTTTCCAACGAACTTTTTATGCTGGCCTAGTGGTACACATGAAACAGCAGCCTTCTAGAATTATAGCCGTATTATTGTATTTAGAATCTTAAGGACATAAGTGAAACTAGCATTTTGTGAGTGATTATTGATTGATTCATTATTTATTCGAAACTAATTATTATACAATATATTTACTTACTCGATAAGAAGCCAACACATATATTGATATTTCTCTATCGTGTTTGGTATTAAATATTTGTACACTGTTGAGACGATTTTTGAGAGAAATAATGCTTTTAGCGAAACGTGAATATGATTGTTGTCACACTTTGTTCTTCGGGTTTAAACTGCACGTCCAAATCAGAGGCTGTTCCGTAGGGATGATAGCACAGCTGTTTGACCTACTCTCAGACCAACTCGTTTTCGAATTTAACGGAAACTACTTTTCATTTTATTGTCATGTTTCTGCACTTCGGGAGGAAATGTGCCGTTAGACCAATCTGGTCTTCAGTTTGAAGTGCTTCTTGATAGGCATTTCAAAACTCTTTAACGTTAATGCTCTTTACCAAAAATTAAAATTTGTGTTACTAGATCTTATTATTAAACGTAATTCAACAACAAACGCGGAGGAGTTGTTTTAAGATAGAATAACGGTTGAATTGTAAGAGGTTTGACGTGTGTAGACAATATTTTGGCATGTCATTGGACCTGTGGGTAGTCTTCAGGGAGGTCAGCGGGCACAGATCCGCACTACCTCGGGGCTATATGGATTTTACATGTATGTAGTGATTATGTGTGTTTGTTTTGTGTCTATGTTATTTTGTTGGAATGAATGTAATTTACTAGAGTGAAAGGAAGGGGTTGTTAAAGGGGGTGTGTGGCGTCTGGAGAGGAAAAGAAAGTTACGAGAATGTGACCAAACTTCTATATTTGTGGTGAAGTAATAGAAGGATGTAGTGCGATATATCTCTCTTATCATTATTTCTCATTGTATGACCTTCAACATGGAATCATCATTAAATATACAGATGTGCAAGTTTTTACGAACATACAAAAGTCCGGTCCTGAGTGGTGCCCAAGATGTAGCAAATGCCATTTTTGGTGAGAGTTGTAAAATCTTAATAGTAACGTGGCTGATCTAAATTAACGTACTGTCAAAATGAACTGCAAGGTAGGTACAGAATTTCACAATAGTACAGTACTCAACGACGTCGTCTTCATTGGATCCTTTACGTTTTAGAGTGAACATACATCCCCAATCGTCATCGTCGAATTGTTTAATGGTTTCAGGATGGTTTTGTGGTTTTGGGAAGTCTGAGGCATATACTACAATAGAAACATCTTAGGTTCTTGGATATCCTCTTAGGAATAGGCACCGGGTTGATCTGGTTAGCAAAAGATATGATGGAACAAGTCTGTATAATACGTCGTTCAACAATCGTTTTAAATTACAAAATAAACCAAGTTGCCTCTAAAATTCGCCAAAGTTTATTTACAACTTTTCTCCACCAACTTTCTTAGAATAGTGTCATCTACTAAGCAGGACGTTGCTGTTTGTAAGAATGATTGGTTATCTAATTTTATATCTGAATTGTGGTTGAGCTAGTAGAGGGAAAAGTAGGAGTTGTAGAATCACTAACCTTTAATATTCTTGGAAATATTCTTTCTTTGTACCTTATTTGCCCCTTTTATGTTTATTTATCATTATATTGTCGGCTATTTTCCATTTCGTCGAAAATAGGTAAGTCTTGGGTCGAACTGACTGAGTTTTGTCAAGAAGTAACTTTCCGTAGCACGTAAGAATTGATTAAAAAGTACTATTCACTATAAAAATAATTTTCTGTCTCTAGACAAAAATCGTTTTGCATTTACAATTTAAATATTAACATTTCTTCGATACTTTAAAATAGTTTTCTTCTTTTTCGTGTGCAAGAGTGATACGATTTCATAAAGTATGATTGTCATTATGCAATCAAATTTGTTTTTATGTGTAAAATGGCTAATTAAAACATACTTGATCAAAATTCATTTCTCTCGTGTGTTTTGCACTTATATTACTTGAAAATTGAGCTGGCTATCTGAGTGGCAGGACTTTCATAACGGATCCGCACTGCATAGGTTCCCCGTGGTGCCCAAAGCTCCCTTTTTTCAAGGATGCAGGGCAACTCGCCACTTCCATGCAGGGATCACACGGATCAGAAGCAACCGTGGCTTATGGGGTGCTCACAAACATAACATTGGCCTGAGATAATCTGCCAATTGTGCTTCCTATGATTGTACAGAGGACATGAACCGTATAAATATGGAATGCCCAGAATACGAGGATACGAGACAGCATCTCATCAGTGGCATCGAAGCATTGGCTGGGGTGGCCAGACCTTTTTCATTGGACTCTTTAATTACATTACATTATTATAATTTACAGTTTCATAAGGGAAAGTTGTATTGAGGTGTAATTGAAAGTTAGGCTGGTGACATGGGGCGCGTGCATCGGCCTGCCTCGCTAAGTGGTGGTATCATGTTAAAAGAACATATATATTTGATACATGGGTAATATAATATCATAAACCAAAAAAAACCTTGAAAAATGGATTGATAATGTTTTTAAATATTTAATTAAAGTTAGAGAAATGTGCAAAAATGAGAAAAATTAAATTCTCGAGCAAGAACGCAGAAAAGTGTTTGAGGAGGCTAAGATTCTTTAGTAACACCTTAATGATCCGTTCACCCTTTCATTCGACCGTTCCTAAATTTGTATATATTTTACTCATGATTTGTATCATTTGTTAAATTTATGTTCAAGTAAAATCAAACATTTTCTCAACACCTTTCAGTTGTGTGTCTAAAACCAATATTAGATAACGGTACATAACCAACCGTTCGCTATGACTTCATTATTATAGTTCTACGCTGAACACCAACACAATTTCGACTTCAACAGTCCAAAAATATTTCACACAGAACAAAACAAACACAAAAGAAACTTTTTAGAAATGGACTAAATTAACAGGGATAAACATCAATTTCAGAACAGACACCATAATATCATTAACCAAATTCAGTATTGATAAGATACATATATCATCACATCAGAGAAAACATAAAGTATAACATATAAAACATTCATCACATCAAACATTTCTATATAGGCTAATTCTTCAACAATTTTTCTTTCCTACATTTGACTTTTCTCGTGGACTGGCAATCGACGTATTCATCCGCAGGAGCAAGCCAATTTTTTCAGGGAATTTTCCCCTTAGTAGGACAAGAGCCTTGGTACCGTGGAGAATACTACGACAGGGCGCAGACCACGACCATAAAGACTGCTGACGAATAATGAGCTATGTATCTATGTATGTGGATGGATGTGGATGGATGGATACCAGGAACTGAGCACTGCAGCTGTACAGCTCCATTTTTGGGGGAGGGCTCACAACACAAAGTGAACTTGAGCCCCCGCTGTACCAGTGTTCTTCCATCGAAGAAACTCATTTTTGAAGGGGGTTGGGACCAGGTTCAGGGTCGCCGAGATCCGGTCCCGCCACTTCCATTGATGAGTGCCGTGTCAATTTCTTTTAATTGCGGCCACCGGTCCCCTTAGGCGTCAGAAAAATTCCAGAGGCGACGGTGGGGATCGAACCCACGACCGCGGGGTCTACTAGCCGCGAGTCTGACGCCTTAACCACTCGGCTACCGCGGCCCCCAGGTATCTATGTATGTACTATCTCAATAAGATAGGGAAAAAGCATTCACCTCAATGCCAATTGTGCGGTTGAGTGGAAGATCTTCAGTACATCATAATGAGATGCAAAAGATACACAGAAGGAAGAAATAGCATCTTAAGAGAAGATTAACTACGTAATTCTTCTTTCTTCATACACCAAAACGACATACAATAAACTGTATGAATTCTTGTGCAGTCCAAAAACAAAAGTTTAACAACAGAAAATAAGTGTTGTACATAACGTTAACCATGTAATAATTATTTTGTTCATAAATGGTTTTATATATTAATTATACCAAATAAAAAAACCTTCTATATATTATAGTGAAAGGATAATATGGCCGAACCATTACCCACTTTTCCCATTGACGAATCCTTTCACCTCAAAGAAGACGATTCCTCATATATTCTTTCTATTCCGACTTCCTTTCTCCCACCGCTTCAAAATCCAGCGTATATAAATATAAACAAAAACCATCCATACCACACTGACATTCTCAACATGACACACAAGAATGTCACATCTACACGGAAAACAAACACTTTGAGAGAGTGGAAGTGCTTTGATCGAATCTAAAATTTTCTAGCATTGTATAAATGCATTTCTTTTCATATCCTACATTTGTATATTTTAAACTATGTTTATAAATCCCAGGCCCTGAAGAAAACTTCAATAAAGATCGCAGGGCAGGGTCATCCGAGAGGCTACTTCGTGTTACGTGCACGACCTGCAGGTGGCCCCCCGAAGATCTGAGCCGTAAAGAAGAGCTAGTTCTTCCCAGATTAAGAATAGGTAATACTCGATTGACGCATAGACTCTTGCTGGTGGCTCGCAGGTGACCGTTATGCAGAGAAAGGTTGCTCCGTGTGTCGCACATTTTCGAAGGCTTGTCGTGCCTGGGCTCCCTTCAGGGCGCGAGTAAGCATGCGGCCAGATTTAAAGAGGCTTCTCGGACATTGCAGCGAGTTTCAGGGTCCCCTATTCCGCTTCTTAAGGGAATTAGGAAGTGTTCATTGTATACAGAAGTCAAGTGAAGTGTTCTGTGTTTCTGTGTCTTGTATGAGTGAATGTATAAATTGGGAGGAGCTGATGGCCAAGCAGGTTCTCCATCACCTCTCTGGTTGCGTGTATGATTTGGGGCAATTGCGGAAATTTGATAATCGCCCATGGAACCCATTTTATTATTGTAGTGAACAGGTAGGTAAAGGAATATCGAATACTCCATCTACCAAACAGTACTAGTGTGATCAAATTATGTTGGTGTGAGTGTATTTATTGATGTGAATGGAGAGGGGCTGATCTCGATCGCCTCTAATGTTGAATGAGTGACTTGGGTCTACGGCGTAAAACTTTTAAAGTGCCCCATCGACCTTAAATTATCGTAGTTTATTATAGGGAACAGGTAGATGGAGGAATATCGAGTACTCCATCTACCAAACATGATGTACAACTGTACTTAAGAATTTTGCTAGTGCTTCGGGGCTGAAATGACCAAGCTGTCGGATGCCCCTGTCAAAACAAAGCAAAAAATAAATAAATAAAGATCGAAACGTTGGCGCGATAAAGAATACGTTTTTCTAAAAATAAGGTATTATTTTCTAAAATAATCCTTACACACTGAGTTGTTAAACTGAAATATTAAAATGTTTATAAAAAATTATTGCAAGTAATTAAAATTATGAAATGTAATTGTAAGAATTTTTTATTCCTGACGGCAAAACGTGACAAGATAAAGATAACACAAACATATCCGTTTAATAAATAGCATAAAGGCAAGTTGTATTAAGTTCGTGGTTGATAGGTGGGCGGCAATATCTGGATACAATAACAGGGATCATACTTCCTCAACTACTAATATACCGTGCAAGGATGACACTTAGACATTTATACACTAAAGTCCTCGCATTATTATTTTTTCTGGCTATTGTGTGACCTGTATGTAGATTTTTTTTAACGAGGGTTTGCAACAGCAGAGGTTTTTAAGGCTCGGGGTACAATAAAAAAAAATTGTAAGTATGTCGGATTCGAACTCGGTACCCTTACCTTACAGTATCAACGCTTAAATTGTTGCGGCCACCTACGCCCCTCCCAGTATGTTGAAAAAGGTTTGTTAATTAAACGGCTTCATTCGCTGGCTCCAGATAGCGAGTGCGAATAGTACATTGTATGATAATTGTGATTGAGTACATCAGGAACTTCCTCTGCTACAATTTTTGGAAGAAAGCTCTTTCTTGCGTAGTAGTACTTGATAAATCTTGTGATTCGTTTCTGCGTGTATTGGGTGAGAATGTATTTATTAGTGTAAAAGTGTAGTGCGAAGGTGGGGAAGAATATTTAGTCTTCCCATTAGGTTAGTTAGACATACAAGTAGTTGGTGGAATAACGAGTTCGAGGAAAGAATATATTTCAATATAGGTGAGAGTTTGTTTAAATTTAAAACCTGTATAAGTTGACGGCTGAAATTACATAGCTGCTGAGAACCACTCGAGTCCAAAACTTAGGTAGGGCGGATATGACCGAGATCTGACCATAAACTGCCAAATCCCATAGCTCAAGCCAACTTATTCAATAAGTATTCATTCAGACATCGTGAGATGCGGTCTGGTGTAATGTAGGTTTCAGAAAAACATTTTCTTTATCGTGCCAACGTTTCGATCTTTATTGAGATCATCATCAGGGCCTTGTGTTGTCTGCATTTCAGCAAAAAAGTTCTCTCATTGATGACCGATGATGCGAGTTTCTTCTCATTGTTGGCGATGTCCTTCAGAATACTTTTAGCTGTCTGTCCGTATGTAGATGAATTTTTCTGAACCTACATCACACCAGACCGCATCTAACGACATCTGAATAATTATCGATTAACGGTCACTAATCTCTACACATTATTCGATAAGTTCTATTCTGTACACGTGTAGGCAGTAGTAACCAGTAGGTACGAAAAATGACTAAATGTGCCTGAACGACAAAAAAGAAGCAAGAATTGGCAGACCTGGATGACGGTAAACGGCTAAAATTGTTAATTAAAGAATAAAAAGACAAATTATACACCTAATGCAAAAACCGTCAAATCAGACGTACATGGCATTTAATGGCTTTAAGGTTACATGGTTGCATTTTTAACTCTTTGTATTTCTTCGCTGGTGGAGTCTCCACTCTTCTCCAAGTGTAATTGAATGTTTATTTATTTAAGGCCTATTTATACTTCCGGCGATACGACATTGGAAGTGGCAATATTAAGAAAAGAAGAAAAACTTTTTTTTATCTTGGCACTATTATATGTAATATACAACTGTAATTATTAGTATTTTTGACGGTTCGTATCCCAAATTACCTTAAGTTTCCGGGGCCTAAGGGGATTGTTGAATACCCATGTATTTGCATCGGGTGCAGGGTAAATGTCCTGAAAGGTCGTCATGCCCTGACGATGCTGATGTATAATAATCCCGATAATATAAAAACAAGGATTATTGATGATTTTGCTCAATTTACGTGAAAGCATACAAGAAAGGAACAACTGGTTGAATAATAATAAATATAAAAATGCTTGTATCTTTCCAATAAAAATAAAACAAAAAGCATTATTGAATTGCTTATTTTTAATTTATAAATAGCCGAAGAAAACTAATTGTAACGATTCATTTTCAAATAAACGACAACGATCTTACAAATCCGAGAACAAAAAAGGAAAAAGGAAATTCTTCTAGTAGATTTACCTTCCTTTCCTATTTTTTATTTCTTTATTCTTGGACACTTGCATCACCTTCCTTGCCGGTTTATTTAAAAAAGTGAAGATACAATCCTTCGGTGGTTTCTTTTATTTTGTTTAATCAATAATAACAAAAGGACAATGGGTTAAAATTTACACTAATAGTTTATTAATAATGTTCAGCTCGAGATCTTAGCTTGCAGAGAATCTATGTTTAGATGCTGTAAGGGAGAAAGCTGCCTATCGCTAACTTGCAAAAATATTACCCCTGCTCCTTAACGGTTTGTGTACACTGTCTTGAATTATACGGGATAGTAAAGATTAAAAGGATCAACCCACTAAATATATATGCGATAAAATTTCTGCCAGCCTTACAAAATTGTTATTAGATATAACAATTTTTCAAAAATTATGCTAAGGTCAAAAAAAATGGAGCATGCGTTATTGCCATTAAATAGACATTTTATGAGAGGCTATAGCTAGTTAATATGAAATGTTAATTTCGTGCATAAACGTGAGAAACAAAATCAAATCTTTAAAAAAAACGGATAAAATTTATTCGCAATGTGAAAATTATATTGGGTTGTCCGGAAAATAATGCAGGATTTTGGTATTAAACAAAAACAAAGAATCTAGTTACTTTAAAGCAATGTTCTTTAATCAAAATAATTTCCCATACTCTCAATACATTTCTCCCAACGTGTTGGTAACTTATTAATTCCGTCTGAGTAGAATTCAGAATTTTTAGAATTGATAAAGTCAATAAATGCATTTTCCAGTTCCGTTTGATTTTTGAATATTAAGTGTTGTAAGTAGTGGTCCAGGTGTCTAAAAAAATGGTAGTCAGTAGGCGAGAGGTCCGGAGAGTAGGGTGGGTGAGGCAAAGTTTCATAGCTAAGCTCCAATAATTTTTGTGACGTTACACGTGACACATGTGGTCGAGCGTTGTCATGCAACAAAATGGGCCCTTTCCGATTGACCAAAGAGGGCTTCATTACTGCCAATTTCTGATGCATGGTATTAATTTGGTTACAGTATGATTCAGCATTGATGGTTTCGCCAGGATTTAAGAAGCTGTAGTGTATTAAACCAAATGAAGCCCACCATACCGTAACCATTACCTTTTTTT
>CM077100.1:10528280-10538586 GCA_039619505.1 Cimex hemipterus
GAAGTATACTTCATTTTCTAATTCATTAAATTCATTAATTTCGTGGTACGCTCGACCAATTAATATATTACAATTAATGAAGGTTTGTAGTTGAGATACAAAAGTCACTGGCGCGAGCGGGATTCGAACCCACGATCGTCGGCTAGATATGCCGCTGCTCTACCATGTGAGATAGGAGGTTGGTGTCTGACTGGATCGAGGTCACGATTGTTCATTGACTTTTTGTTTATTTATTTTTGTTTGACCTTTTTATCTCAACTAAAAAACCTTATTTAATTGTCTTAGATTACAATTAATTAAATAGTAAAATAAAAATAATAAATACGTAGGTTCTAGAAAAACCAAGTTACTTTTTTCAATTAATTATTCTTTTTATGTAAGGTCTTAGTTAAGATAAAAAAGTCAGTGCCACGAGTTGGACCTTAGGTTGAGATGGAGAGTCGGTTTCCGAGAGGAACGAAGTCAGGATAACTCAAGTGGTAAAGCAGCGGCGTATTTAGCCGAAGGTCGTGGGTTCGAATCCCGCTCGTGACGCTCACTTCTTTATCTCAACCAAGACCGTACACAAACAGAATAATAATTTGAAAGAAGTAACATGGTAAATTGATCACTAAATCGTAAATGGGGTAAAACCATTTCTTATCACTCTCAACAGGACACACAAGAATGTCACAATTACGCAGAAAACACTTTGAGCCCTGAAGATGATCTCAACAATATCGAAAATTTGGCAACGTAACGAAAATGGTTTTCTGAAACCTACTTCGCACCAGACCGCATCTCACAATCTCCAAATGCTATTTCTCCAGTTCAACAGATTTCATTTGTTACTTGTGACATGTTATCTTTTCTTTAAAGTACAGAAGGGTGAAAATAAAAAGATCTTAGGTCACCTACTCAGTACAGCGTAATCGCTTCGCCGAAATTAATTAACACTATAACTTTTCCGAACTCATACTAATATTCAAATAATTAAGTATTGTGAAAGTATAATTAGGCTTAATTGTCAAGAATGAATTTATATATGCGTAAATGGTATTTTTTGGGTAATAATGAAGACGTAAGAAATCCCCTGTGTAAGAAATCCTTTCTGTAGCAGTTAACCCTCTGAGGGCGATGTTATGAGGCAAGAGACTCGCCTGTTGAATACAAATGACTTTGGGATCCGCCACATCATGGAGTATCTTCATGTCATCCAGATGTTGCAATATAACATTTAAGTTACATTTGTTATAGAGTGCTACGCTATAAAGATCGACCCATTTGGACTACATCAAAACATTTTCCAATTATTTCAACGTCGAGCGATGACAAAATGATTATTTTATATTTTCGTTTGTTATAACGTTAGCGTTTACACCATCCGCGGATCGTCCGATGTGATTGATCCATACTGACTTAAAACGAAAAAATAAACGACTTAGATCCGTACAATGCAGAGTAGAGCTTAATGTAAAAGACACCCAATTAGTTTTTTTCCCTAGGTTGAGTAGTTTTAGAGAAAACAAGGGGCTCACAATTCGACACCGCATGTAAAAATGTAACGCCAGAAAACATATCCATATAACTGAAGCAAAAGATAAATTTTTTTTTTAAATTATTTGATTTTCTTCTGATATAATAAAAAGATACGTGGTACAAATGCAATGCTATACAATGACGAACGAATAGAAATTCATACTTCCGGAATATTTACTATTATCGTATGAAATGTAATAAAATAAGATGAACAGATATTGTTACGATAGAACAAGAAGAGAGGAAGTAAGTGTGAAAAATTCAAATTTACCTAATTCCCCAGCCAGATGCCCCTAATGTAATAAAAGAGATGAGACAATCGTATTTTCGACCTGACTTCATTTGTACGGTTTTAATTAGTTCGAATACTGTTTTTTCTCTCTCTCTCTCTCTCACACTCACTCTCTCTTTCTCTTTATCCCAGAACGCGAGCGGTGGTAATCTGTACAGTAAACAATGCAATATGTTCTTCGCTTATTGGAGTACGTGAAATATTCTTCATGATTTGCTATTTCGCTTTTTTCGTGCCATCTTCAAACCAGTGTTTTTAATTTTTTTTCCAATTTTAAAATTAACTGTCTAAATCGGCATGGACGGTGAATGGATTAGGGGATTTGAGGTAAAAAATTTGTTGGCAAAGTTTGTCGTTAGGTGTGTCGTTCAGGAAAAGAAATACAACATTGCCATGTCGTCTACGATTTACTCAACGTTGAGTGCAACTGCGCGGTTGTCATCAATGATGAATAGCGTTACATGAATTGAACCGTGAGATATACTCCTTATGACTGCAGAGTGATGCCCCTGCAACTTAATCCTGACCCATTTTGTTCTGAAAATCTGTTCCAAAATATTTATACGAAATTGTAAAATTCTAAAAATAAGTTGAAAGGAAAATTAATTTTTATAATTTTTTATCCAAGTTATTTGGTTTCTGGAAATGGCCGAATCAGGTTTGAACAACAACACCATACAGATGTATGTCCAGAGAAAATTTGTCATAAGCCAATCAGCGAAATTTCAACTTGTCACTCCAAACCAAATCAACCAAGTAGCAAAAACTTTGAGAATTAATCGATATATTTTCATTACAGAAAGTAATTTTAAAAAAATACAGAAGTTGTTTTAACAAATACAACATTAAATATCGTAAGTCCAAGACCTTGCTTCCGCTGCACCAATAGACATTATCCTCCACAGTAGAATTACGATCCGTCAGCTAAAAATGGACATGAGCCAACAATGGTAAATTTGTATGTGTCAGACAGGGAATGGCTACGGACTACTCTTAGAAAGCTGGTAGGAGAGCAGATACTTACAGTTAGGATAGACAACTCCTCTATCGCACCACGGGAAAATTAAAGAACGAGTTTCTACCCAGTATTGACGACCGAGCAAGAGTAAAGTGGTTTCAACCAGATTTCTGGATCACGCAAATAATGACAGGACACGGAAATTTCAAAGCTTACCTGCATAGATTCTGTAGAGCCAACAGTCCACTGTGTCCCGACTGCGGAGTTTATGACAGTGCCAATATTCAACTGCCCCCTCTTTGAGAGTGCGAAGGAACCTCTGAAGCTCCTCTTCCGTCAAACTTGGCCTCCGACCCTCAACCAACTGGTTAAAGAAATGAGGACTTGTGAGGTCCTCATGCTTGTTAGCCCAGCTATAGTCCATAAAGTACCTGACTAATTTTTTCTTTCTTTCCTTTTTTTCTTCCTGCGACGACTTGTTAGTAGTTGCTTGTTACATCGTAGCGTTTCCCTGTATTTTTAATTTTGGGCCGATGACTCCTAGTATCCATAATTGTTAGTTATTTATTAAAATATTGTATGTTAGAAAGGGAAAGAATTCAAAAGGATTAAAAACTGCTTGTCAACCTTCACCAACCCTCATTATAATGATACTGAAGCTATTTGTTTAACTTTCCATATCTGTGCAGGTTAAAATGACAAGAAAACTTGTTAACCAGCAAGGGGGAGATCTATTACATTATGTAAATTAATAATAAGAAAAATATTTCCCACCTTCCTTCGGTCTTCCCTTTCAGGGCAAAGTCGAAGGAAGGCGTTAAGCACAATAAGATCTCCTAAACTTGCATCTCCATTTGAATTAGTTTAGTGGCCTTGATCCGCCGGTATGGGGTTTTCCTTACGTACAGGGGGTTTACCCATCCAATAAAAAGTGGATGGGTAAACAAAAAAAACCACAATTAAATACAGTATTCACAGAATAACTAAATTATCATTAATTACATGATACTTTTGTAGGAAAAATAATAGATTAAAAAACCTATCATGGCGAAGTTATAGGAGAGCATTCTTCATTCTCCTGTGTGTTTATCCCTGTCATCCGAACTGGTACTAGCTTTACAAAATTTAATGGTGGTCATCCGATGTAATCCAACACGATCAACATGTGGCGTGTATATCGCCGCAAGCATCAGAAACTTGTTTTGGACAACCTGCAGGATGGCAACATTACTCCTGCATGTGAGCCTCCTGGCTAAAAGATTGTACGCATAAAAGAGCATCCGCCTCACCACCACTGGAATTTATTGGCCAGCAACGGAGCAGAGAGAAATGTTCAATTTACCATTAACGTGAGGAATTACAGTCCAATATCTAAAACAATATTTGCCCGACTCAGACACTGTAGCACATTCAATTTCGATAGTTTTATACATCAACGGTCTACGCTTGCGGAAAACTACTGCCTCTGTTTAATTATGATTTTTTTTCCAACGGTCGCAGAGACTTCCTATGAAACGCAATGCGTTGTCTAAATTGTTTGATATTGTATCTTCCAAGAGGAAAAGTCGAGTGGGATGTTGTCAGCTTAAATAGACATTTTTAAAATTAAATTAAAAATCCATGGGTTATGCCGTGATTCGAACCCAGGACCGCATGGGTAGCAAAAAACCCTAAACACCCGACCAACAATAAACACAATAAAATTAACTTGTTTTTATATTACTAATATTTATATTATTTATCATGAATATAAATTTTCTGGTCAGCAAAGCCCAGCGTTGTCAACAGTGTAGTCATGAAGCAGAAAATTATAATTTGAACACGCAAAAAGGTGCTTCGTGTGATGCATATGCAACAGGACTTCTCTAAGAGTCCCTCGTGACGACTAACGACTTCCTCAACGTTGATGGACAATTATACTTGTAACACCGTCCCGTTGTCATGATCGCTACGTGTGAGACTACCCGCGATTTTAGTGGCCTCGTATCCGATATCAGATTACGGCATGAAGTACGAACATAGTTGAAAAGAACGGTCGAATTAATAATGGGGAACGAGTTATGATAAAGGAATTTTAAATTATATTCACTTATAGGTACGTTTTGCATGTAAGGAATACAAGCATAATATTTCAAGGTGTATCGTTAATTCTATACATAATTTAAGACTTTTAGGAATACATTGATTTTGTCCTTATCTGAATCCAACAGATGGCTATACATATTACATATGGCTGTTAAATTAAAAACTGCATATACAATTATCCAACTCAAGTAATAAATTCATATAATATTTGAATTGAAACGAAATAATTATTCAATTCGTTTTAACCATACGCTTACCGCGGTACAATTTTAATGAAGTCAGACAAGAGAATTTTATCGCAAAGAATAAAAGAGTAGTTCTTGCGTAATATCAATTAGGTTGGAAATGTTTAAAAATATTTTAAATTCAAAATTCTTCATCCCGAAGCAAATAAAAGTGCAATGCAAATGCACAAATGCAATGCAAATAAGGCAGATAAAAGTGTTGTTTTAGAAGGCGGTTTTATAGATGAAGTCAACCCAGGAGTAAAAGTGAGAGGTTATTTGTTTTCTACGTTGGTGGAGAACAGTTTCGTCTGAGCTTTATAACATATATTATTTTCGATTAAAGGTTTAAATTGGTCGTGTCGACCCCAGCTGGCCTTTCTTTGTCTCTAAAAGAACCCGAACTTGACAAACGTCACCTTTCAGCATACGCGATGACTAACAGCTTCTTTGGCGTATACTGCTCAGACGTTTCTTTGAAGTTGACTGGACATTTATCCGAGAGAAAACCAAACGTATTCCACTTTTCAATCCACAAACCGGAGAATTCGACCAACTTTAAAAATAAACAATTATTGACATTATGACAAACATAAGAAATCAATACGTAAAATGATTTAAAAGACTAATTATACCGTCTAAATAAAATCATGTTTTAAATCATGTTTCGTTTTAAAATTTTGTTGAAACGTATCCAACAAACTTTTACATACAAAAGAAGAAAAAAGAATCAAACATAAAAATCAATTGTTATACTTTAATCGCAAAAATACAATAGTAACGATTAAGATGCCGTCTGGTGCGATGTAGACTTAAAAAAACATTTTCCTTATGGTGCCAACGTTTCGATCTTTACTGAGGTCCTCTTCAGGGCCTGATGCTTATAAACACTGTTTAAATGTAATAGATATAGGATTTAATTAAACGTTTGATTAAATTTCTATATTGCATATACAATTGTAACATTCGTACTCATATCTTGATTGATTGATTGAAAGTTTCCAGGGTGTGTATACTGCGCCCTTTAAGAGCTATTGCATCCCCCGTTCTAGCACATCGGTGAGTCCTAATTCATCAAGAAACTTGATTAATAGGCCCGGTTTTATTGGTTGAAGCTGTTCTATGGTCACACTGTACATCTCAAAACACTTCCTCCTGCGAGCATGTTGCTCTGCAGTTTGTCAGTAGATGTGTTGTTGTTTCTTCTGCTTCTTTGCAGAATCTGCATGTGCCATCTTGGGTTACTCCGATTTTCTTTCGATGTCCATTGAATCTGCAGCGTCCTGTTAGGAAGCCTGTTAGGATTCGCAGTCTATTCCTGCTTCCTTTGACGCATTCCGTGATTTCTTTCTTTCCGAAATTGGTTAGAAAATTCTTGGATTGTTTGTGTCCAATAAGCGAATTCCAGAGTTCCCTTATTTTCTTTTTGTCCTTCTGTCTGAGATATTCATTGATAGTGTGGATTCCTATTCCACAGAAGAGTTCGGGTCCTGTCAGCGGTGTAGCTTCACCGTTCTCTTGCGAGGGTGTACGCTTTCTCATTGCCTTCTACTCCCATGTGTCCTGGGACCCAGCATAGGCTTACTTTGTTCTGCGCACCTAATATGTTTAGTTTTGTTTTGCAGTTCAACACCATTCTTGAACTAATGATGTTTGAGCTTAGTGCTTTGATGGCTACTTAGCTATCTGTCATGATAGCCATATTCCTGTTTTTGTATACTTTATTTAGGTTAAATTGGACACATCTTTCAATTGCATGAATCTCAGCTTGGAAGATACTGGTGTGTTTTCCAATGGGTATTTGGGTCCGAGTATCTACTCCGGCTTACTTATATGTACTTGTATAATTTAAACTGTTTATAAATCCCAGGCCCTGAAGATGATCTCAATAAAGATCGAAACGTTGACACGATAAAGAAAATGTTTTTCCAAATCATACACCGCACCAGACTTTTCTCACGATATGTAAATAATCACTAATTAACGGTCACTAAAAAATATGCACGTTTATACTATAATAATATTGGTATATTTATTAGAATACTTTTTATGCCAAATTTATTATGTTGAAGTTTTTATTTATTTTTGTTGTCTGATTAGAAAATTAGGACTCGCCATACTTTGAAATTCACTCGTTGCACCCACCCTCTCTCACTCTCTCTCCCTGTAAATTTTATTACATCAATGCAAAGAACATTGCAAACCTATGAAAATAATTTCTTTCTGTGTCAGCAAGGAAAATAGAAAATCGCTTTGAAGATAAAGATTTTCGGTTAGTTCTTGGCTAGATTTTTTAATTCAATTTTTGTGATTTTACTTACGGAAAAGGTGATTACACAAAAGTTGCCCCTTACTTTCATTAATCACGTGTGGTCGATTTCTCATCACCAACCTAAAATTAACTTTCCATTTCAAAAAAATTATATCTTTCGGTTGCAAATGATAACCATTAAGGTTTGGAAACTTACATTTGAAGAAATGAAATAAATTGAAGTAAAACAATAAAGACTGCATAAAATTCAGTAAAACAAAAAACTCTTAAAAATTTAATGAAACTCTTAAAATGTGATGTTACAGATATTGGACGATGTCAAGAGTGCTTCTTCATTAAGGTAGATATAGGTCACAATAAATAACTCTTATGTACGTAACCTTTAGTTATGATACTATTAAACTCAATTAAAAATTCAAAAGGTGGGGTTGAGATTGGAAGTTAGTGTCCGAGTGGACAGAAGTCACGATAGGTCAAGTGGTAGATCAGCGGCGTATCAAGCCGAAGGTCGTGAGTTCGAATCCCTCTCGTAACACTGACTTTTTTATCTCAAATAAAACCTTAATTAATTGGTCAAGTGGACCACGAAAATTAGTGAATATCATGAATACACTTATAATGCATTGATCTGATTGGGCGAAGCGTCGAACACGTCGGAAATGGAGAGAACCGGTCAGTCTCTCTTTGATACTTCCTGAGTTCAGAAGATTAACCAATTGAGGAAAATTGCGGTACATCGTCCACCCAGGCCACAGTATATCGTCTCGCATCACATCTTTTTTTCAACGCCAGTGAGCCTGTGTTTTATTTTGTTTTTTATTTATTAATTAATGAGTTTGGTATTTTGTTAAAGTTAAAAATTAATGTGCTGAAGCACGGCAGAGCCGCCATTCTTTTGTTGTTCCTTTTTATCATATTTTATTAAAAGTTCACTTGTAAATACAATTGCAATCAAATCTTTTTTTTTTTTTTTTTTTGATAATTCCTTGTCACTATTTTTTAAACGGGGAAAGATCCACAAAATTAACGTCGTAATTTATTGAGTTTCTCGATAAGACGAAACGTAGACATGTAGAAACACTTCCTTAAGTATAGACGTCCGTTCATGGGGCATCGTGCGTTTAACGTTAGTTGAAAATCTATATGTTACTGATAAAATTACTGGCACTAGGTTTTATTTTAAATAAATTTCGACTATTGTATTTTAGATAGCATGCAAATTTTTTGAAAAGAAAAACAGGTTTGTTGAGAGTCATTAAATTATGAATGGCAGTTGTTCAGTTGTTTTCATTCGTTCGTCCGCTAGGTTTCTTCTGCCTCGGGTGATGGTAGTACAAAGGTTGATAGAGGAAAATTGATGATTTTGGTACCAGCATCAAAAACCAATTTCCAAAATTCCGGTCCAATTATTTTTCTTATTAAAAATATTATCCAAACTCTATATAAAAATCCGAAATCAACTAAACATATCTTGCGGCTGACTCTTCTCTTATTAAAATTCGTTAAGAAAAGGTAGAACTAGACAGTTTGACACATACATGAAAAAATAGAGTTTTGATAATAATTCACTTCTTGTAACTTTCGTCGTAAAAAAACAACTCTGACCGTCAACGACTAAACCGATTATAGTGAATGATGTACCATGACATTAAAGCACAAAAATGAGTAAATTTGATACGACGATAAAATACAGTTTAGTGGACATAAAACTCGTTGTGATGATAAAGAAAAGCACCAAGTATAAAATATTACTTTTGCACCGTATTCAATATCCCATTTAAGTTGACAGTAAACAAAGTTTCTTTAGTAGGAATTACTTCATATTATAACTTACCGTTGCGATATTTCGTCGATATTAAATTAGCATATTGATGTCCGTAGCAACGGTTATGATATTAATATTCTTAGTATGTTTGTTGTTAATTACAGATATTCCAGATGTATTAGTGATTACTCTGGTTTTCTCAAAAATTACTAAAAGTAGAAAGAAAAAAAATGATGTCTTTAGAACAAGCTCTACATTTATTGAATGTTTAGTTCAGTTGATACGGCAGCCTAAAGGAGGCCCGATGCGTCACGAATTTCGGAAAGTAAGGTAAAAGTTAACAGGGACTAGAGACGTCTCAACCTGTCGCGGCAGCATTCGGAGTTATGCGGGGATCACAGTTACCCGATGCGACGCTACCTGATGCTACCCGACGCAAATCCTAAGTCCGTTTTTCTCTAAGATTATGTTACTCCTACCCCCGTGCACACCAGCCCGATGCCAAGCAACGCTACCCTAGTCTACGCTCTGCTATCCCCGCTGTCCAGAGTGTATCCAGATGTCGGGTAGCATCGAGTACCGTCGGAGACAAAAGAATGTTCAAACTACATGTATTAATGTCGTTATATTAATTGTAACGTATTTATTTTAATATAAAACAAATTAACCGAGATCAAAAATTCATCAGTTTTTATTTTTCAAATTAATTTTAATCGTTTAATAGAAAATTGATCAAAACACGGGAATATTATTTTTTGAAATAATCAATGTATCGAACAATTTTTACACGGTTTTTTAAAATTTATTTAAAATTTAACTATTTATTTCACGGTTTCGCTCATAAAATTTAACAAACAATTTATTTCATGGATTTGCTCATAAAATTTTACTAACAATTTATTTAACGGTTTTGTTTATAAAATTTAACTAACAATTTATTTCATGGATTTTCTCATAAAATTTTACTAACAGTTTATTTATCGGTTTTGTTTATAAAATTTTACTGACAATTTATTTAACGGTTTTGTTTATAAAATTTAACTAACAACTTATTTCATGGATTTTCTCATAAAATTTTACTAACAATTTATTTAACGGTTTTGTTTATAAAATTTTACTAACAATTTATTTAACGGTTTTGTTTGTAAAATTTAACTAACAATTTATTTCATGGTTTTGCTCATAAAATTTT
>CM077100.1:10547524-10598663 GCA_039619505.1 Cimex hemipterus
ATGGAACGTAGATTTAATAGATTCTAGAATAGTTAATAGAATTACTTTATATTTTCAAATCATCATTGACAAATATGATAGTAAAGTGTAAAATACTTGGATTGAAAAGGTCTATTGTCAATAACTTTTGCTAATTTTTTTTTCTTTAATAGCATGGTTAATAATTAAAAAATATCTTGGTTTATCTAAGCACTAATATCTAACTTTACTAAATTAGTAACTCGAAGAGAACCAGTTCCATCTTTTTTTAATCTTGTAAAACAAATTTTATCAAATAGTAAATTGTAGCAAAGCGTAGCTATTAATTTTAACGAACATGGACAACGCGTTCATTTGGGAAATAACTCTGTCCGTATAAATCACTCGTGTTCCAAACTAGTTTTTAAATTTATGGGGTAAATAAAAACACCTTTCCAAGTAAACGGTAATCTTCATAAAGTCGTGCTACATCGGTTTACATGAACCGTCTCAGTGTAGAACGTTTCAGAGGTCACCCATAATTTGGCCAGCGCTGCACTCGGAGGACACATGCTATGAGAAACTAAGTTCGAGAGGTTAAGTAGCAAGGTCTCGAGGCCGTTGTCGATTACGGCGACTGGGGGGGGTTCCTAGGGGTAGGAATGTGGTGAGAAGGTTTGAGCAGAAGGGTTAGGATGGATCCGGAACGGATCAGTACGTTGACAAATGGAATGGTAAAGATAGAGCTCAGACAATTTGCAATACTAACAGACGCTCATGGGCCACCTTGTATATGATGATGTACCAACAAGGAGGCATCGACGCCAACATTTAATGCTCCGGAGTCGGGATGGAAAAGAGAGAGCTTAAGTGGAAGGATCGAGAGGTTGGCAAAAAACGTGAAACGGAAACGGATCACTTACTAAAAAGGATGTTGAGGTCGTTGAGGAATGAGGGCTTATTGACAAAGTAAAGAGCTTCGGCGGCTTGTCTGAGGTCTGATGATCGGAACGATTGTGTGCGCTGGACGATGGATGGCATGGCAACCCCCCATGCCCAAAGTCGTCGCAGTAAATAAAGTACTGTAAAAGAAAAAGAAGAATAATCACTTTATTCTAGGAATGATGTCCCCTAAGAATAATCTACATGAAATAAATAACGGAAGTTCCTTGTATGAAATTGAAAATAAAATTAGATAGAAATCAAGGCACCATGTATGCCAGTAAGGCAGACCAGAAGAAAATATAACAAGAATATTAATTAAACAAAATATGAACATAAAGTCAGTTTAGTGTTGACAGTAAAGATGGAATCCCATTCTAGATGTGTTAGTAATTGTCGAAGTTATTTTTTCTTCTTTTCACCACACTGACACTATGATCAACAAAACATCCGTAAGAAACTAGCCGTAGATAAATCGTGGCCAGTAGGATTAGGACGGAAACGGTCGTTGTTGAAGTGTTTGTTGAAAGCAAGATTAAAGACCTAATCTAAGGATTTTTCTTTGGAAGGATTAAATTTGGTAAATATTGGATGGCTTGATGGAGCCTCACAGTTTCATTCCGTATATCTCAGAAAGGCCCCAGCCACTGTGAACTTCACAGTCTTTGGCAATGTGAGAACTAAGTCGGTTGTCAAGGAAATTGTAGAATCAATAGAAGCCAATCTGTAGACATAATTAATATTTGTTTCACTAATGATGATCTTGAAATAGGTCGATTTCAATTCGATAGGAGTAATAACTGAACTAGCTTATTCTTCAAGGCGATACTTTGAACCGAAGTATTTGTGAGAGAAGAAATGGTTGATACTTCTCACATTGAAAACGGAAATATAAAAGACGAGTAAGATGAAAAATAAAAGACAAAAACATATACGTTCAGGGACACTGATGGGAAATCAACCTACGCGACTAGAAAAGACAAGGATCACGAGCCTCATCAAACAAGACTCAACGACGTAAAACAACCAATCTACTCAAAAATTTTGCAATATAAAAATGAAACAAATTAATACTCAAAGCTTCTAAACATAAATATTAACGTCATTAGATTTCACTGTCCGATTGACCAAATAACATCTTTCAATTAATTAATCTTTATGTAAGGTTGAGATAAAAAAGCCAGTGTCATAAGCGGGATTCGAACCCACGACCCACGGTTAAATACGCCGCAGCGGCGAATTGAACCGAAGGTCGTGGGTTCGAAACTCGCTCGTGACACTGACTTTCCTATCTCAACCAATACATTACATAAAGATTAATAAATATCAACCAAATTTATATATCGTTTGCCATTCAAACAACTACACTTGACTATACTATTTAAAAGAGAATGAATGAAAAGAGAGAATAATACTATTTAAAACTGATGATTAAAAAAGAGAAACAATAATACAAGCCTAATCCACAATGATAACACCGATATTCGCAGACCATCCCTAACGACCACCTACTGAAGAAAAATCATACACTGAACATGGTGAAATGCCAAAATCCGCGCCTGTCAGAGCTATCCAGCGTGGATAAGGAGACCAAAATAATCGACACCGATTATCGTTTTTATAGATTTCCCAATTGCTTTTCAAGAGAAGTTGTTAAAAACAGAATAATGAAAGACACACAAAGCAAAAAAAGGCTAACCGAGATTCAAGAATAATCAATTGGAAGGATCCTACTCGACAGGTGTTTCTTCATTAGGGCGTTATTTTCGGACAGCGTCATCTGTCAAGTTAGTCCGACTTGAATAATTCCTTGTCAGCGGCTTCGTCCCGCTTTCTTTTCTGTCACAATCCAATGCCATCCATCTTACGCCTTATTGATTGAACCTTCTATGTAAATGTGTAAAATTGCCCTTCTAAAGGGGCCAGAAGTCATCACTTTGTACACTACTGTCAGCCTGTCTTAGAAACGCCGTTGAAAAACCCAGGTGGTCCATCGGAATTCCAATCCTTCGCAGTTCTATGAGAGAACAAAACGCCCACAAGAATTTATGGAATACAATCAGGTTGATTTAAGGTCCACCGAATCCCTTTGTGATAAATAACTTCTAATCAACTATTCATTGTTCAAATAATAACATTTAACTAAAAACCATTATCAATAAACATTAAATGAAGCGACAAACATAAGAAATTCTAAATCATTGAATTTTTGAAACGCTTGCTTTTTTATTAACTATATAACGGGATCGGGTTGAAAATGATAACAGTAAATATTAATTCGATTTTAAAATTTTCACCGAGTCATATGAGAAAAACGTCATTTTATTTTCTAATACGATATTTTCTAATTACCACCTTACATAATAGCCATAATACAATAACAAATTTATTGTTATTTGACTGTTGATTATTATAATTAACCCTTTGCTTGACAATATTCTGCGTATTCCTAAATCTCACATTCAAAATCTTCTGAAAATCAAAATCATTTATTAGGTTTATGAATTGCTCGTCCCTTTTCCCCTCTATTAAATTCAACGTTTTTTTAAAATGTTTTTACGCATACTGTACATGTCCTTGTTTCATAATTAATGAATGTGGTGGAGTGTTTGGCTGATCAACGCCCATTAGAATAAATTTGTAATAATCAATTAATAAAGGGTCAAAAGCAAATGGACAATACGTAACGTGTTATAATTAAAATTTAAGAATGGCTCAATCATGTTTACTATGGAAAAATAATCTGAGGAGTACGTATGTAAATAAAAACCGCAATTGAAATTTATAGTTATTTCCCTCAATTTTCATCTATAACAAGAAGGCCGCATGAATATTTTTCACTGTTGAATATGTAATATTACTAAACTGCATAAAACAACGTCTGGCCTTTGCTTGCTATTTTTCCATTTTTCCTATAATGTGTTCATTATAAATATGCTTAAGGGAATTCTAATGAACTGACCGAATCGGGTTAATGGAGCTTTTTTCAAAATCTAATTTTAGTCGCATTAAGCGAGCACAAATCATTATTTAGCTATTAAAAAATTATTATTTTTGGTGTATTAATTTTATTATTAGTTTACACGAAAATAAAAAAAAAGCATAAATCAAAACAATACTAATTTTTTGGAGATTTTAAGAAACATTCTGTTAGCAAAACCACGCCAGAATATGGTTAATACTTGGATTTGAACTCATTGTCAGATACGTAATTCTAGCGTTATAAAAAACTTAGAAACTTTCGCGGAAATTGGTGTAAATAAATTTTGGAATGATAATCTCGATGACCTTACATGCCTGACTGACGTTACAATAATATTATGATTTTTCCTTCTCGAAGGTGGGACAATAGGTCATTTCAAAATAACAACCAAGAAAGATGGCATGGTCGTCGGAGAGGCTTTTGCGAGTAAAGAGCACGACCGGTAGATGGCTCTCAGAGAACCTGATCGTACTCACCCGACTGAGGATTGGCCATACGCGGTTGACACACGGTCACCTGTTCTTGGGCCAAAGCCCGCGCAGGTGCCCTTTATGCAGAGAAAGGTTGCTCCATGTGTCCCATATAATAGGGGCGTGTCATGCATTGGCTCCATACAGAGAGCGTGTAGGCATACCGCCGGACTTAAGAAAGACTCTCGAGCACTGTAGTGAGTTTCAGAGTTCCGCTATTTAGGGGAAATTGGGGTGTTTTATTGTATATAATATGCCTTATATGTTGTGTCTGTATGTTTTGTCTGAGTGCGTGAATGTGGAGGGTCATCATCACCCCTCGAACCATGAAAGCGAGAGAGTGTGTTCGGGGCCGATGGCGGAATATTTTCATGTTGGTCTAAAAATGTAAGAAATATTTGTTCTGAGTATAGGCGTTATCTCACCTGAGGAAGGATTAAAATAAATCCGAATCGTTGCGGATTGAAAGAAAAACTGGTTGTTGTTTTTTTACTACCCCACCTTCTAGAAGAAAAAAATCATAAGTCGAACTATAACAAAACATCATTACAATAATATATAGTTAATTAATTATTTACAAATCGTGAAATGAGGTGTGATGTACATTTCAGAAAAATATTTCCTTTAGCGTACCAACGTTTCGATCTTTATTGAGAACACCTTCAGGGTCTGGGATTTACAAACATTGTTTACATTTAATAATTACATTTTGGTTGTGAAAAAGTGAATTTATACAACGGGTGTATTGACCCGTTCATTTTTAAAATTAATTGTCTCCCGTTTTTATTCCTTTTGTGTTGTAATTTTCAAACGTCGGTGAGAAAGCATTCCTTTCTTTTCCAGCAGCCTGGCGCAGGGGTACTGAAAATTGGTTCAGTCGCTACATTTTTAAACACTTGGTTCGATGGGATTCGTATTTTCCCATTTAAAAAGCCCCGCGGAATTGTTGTACTATTATATTGAATATTCAACTGGCGGAAGGAGAAAATTTGTAATCCGAGAATTGACGGAAAACTTCACGGGTGAAAGTAAAGTTTTGGAAGTATTCATTGAATGTCTTCACTTTCACTAAATCTCGGAAGATTATCGAGGGCTCTGTGTTAAATATAGGATTTATTTCTCTTCAGTTGTCTGTGCTATTGTGCTAACGCCCAAAATTAGGCGTAGCATATTTAAGAACAAAACTTTTTTAACGACTGCTAAAGGGAATAAAAAATCAGCTATCTACAGATGGAATTTTGTAAGAACGGATTCTAATATAATGTGATAAGGCCTCTTATTAATAAAACAAATACAATTTTTAAACTCTCAGAATTCCGCTGGCGTACTCACATAACCATTTAACGCCCGTAAAAGCCACAATCTTAAACATTTCGCCAAAAATTATCTAAAAACACGACCCTCTCATGTAATGAATTGTGTTTAACAAAATTTCTTCTCCTACGCGGATTTGTACAATAAGATCAAATGATAATATTACTACCACTTAGAGGCATAGAATCTTTTATTTAAATTAAGAAAAAAGACACTTTTCGACCATCAACTCTTGTATACATGTCCTGCTGTACGATTTAATTGTTGTTGGCGTCTCTGATGACCTTGTCTCCCTTGTGATCATTTGTTCACTTTCCTTTACTGCTTCCTGGAAAATTGAATTGAACGAATTATAAAGATAACTTACGGAATAGTCGTGATAGTGATAATGCACAACAACTTTGATAGTAATGAAATCGAAAGATCAATAAATATTACAATATACATATACGCTAAAAATAACATAATGGCGCAATAACTAAAATCAGTCTACTAATGAGTAAACATCATTAAATAGCTTGAACAATGTTCTACCTATAGAAAGTAGAATGACCAAAATAAAAATTCGTTCACAAATTGTTCAATTGATTGTTGATAGTAATCCATAATACATGAGTATGTAAACAAAAACTCAAAAATGGAACTAAGTTTAAAACAAGTATGAATATACATTAAAATTGCTGGAGATTCATGAAAACAACAAATTAACTTCCAGGTCTCTAGTCGTCGCAGTGTTGAAGCATAATTAAAAATATGTTTATATACCTTTACAGAAATTGGGATCAAATGTGTCCCAAGTTTCATGTGAGAAGCTGAGTATAATAATAATAACAATAAGGATGTTAATTAACACAAATAATTTTTTTTAATGGCCTTATGAACTTTGCATATTTAGCCAGACACTATATTGTGTATTCGTTTTTTGGGGCGAAAGAGTACACAAATAATTTACCAGGGAAAAAAAATATTTTCTTGACAACAAGCGACATTGGCTGACTGTCGAGTTAACTTAAAATAACAGGAGACATCATGAGGCAGCCGGGAGAATCACCCATTTAATTGATATGGTGGACCAAGTTCAGACTATGGTTACCTACCTTCGAAGTACTACAACCACATTCACGCATATAAGTTCAACTGATATGCGGACTTTGAACCACAAATGAATGTCCGTGTATCATCCCACTATGGCTAATTGTAAATGCGGTTCGGAGTATCTTTGTTCAGCTGTTTAGATTTTCCAGGGTCACCTACCAATCGAGTTTTTAATGTGTAGTAAATAGTTTCTCGCTCGACCAAGCCCAATTAGTTTGGTAACTTTCCTGTACCATATTCTTTATTGCACGTGTAGCGTCAGTCGGTTGGATGGCGATAGTAAGATACTCTACTGTACAAACCGTCCCGGCCTTCGCCGCAATGTCTGCACAATCGTTGCGTTCCAGCATCCCAGATCCTAGGCCAACCAAGTATCCAGACAACTACTATCTTTTTCCGAGCGTATCTTTCGAACAAAAGAACGACGAGAGGATCAACCGAGAGCCTGTCCCTTTGGGACAATAAATCACGCAGGCATGAATTGTGGTGCTTACACTGCAATGCGGAGATAAGATCAACTAAGTGGACACCCTTCCGCTTTACACGGCATAAGCCACATTATCTCCGGTCTTAGACCCTTCCGAGGAGACGAGGCAAAAAATAGGATACCCCGGAGTAAGTTTGAGGAATTTAACGAAATTTAGATATGCCGGTGTAGTCGATTTGACCAGATCACCAGATTGTCTCAGACGAATACAGAGGTGCCGACTGGTTTCCATGCTCGAGTACTTTCAGCTCATCCGAGAGAATCAAGAAGCGGATAGAAAGGAGTTGCATCCGAGTGCATAATCGGTCAAACACTTCCCGTATGGGATTCCATGTTCTCTAAATAATGTTACCTTTTTTTTTTATTATACATAGGTATGTTTTACGTTTATTTAACAATTATAATTGGTTCCCCTAAAATTGTT
Source organism: Cimex hemipterus (assembly GCA_039619505.1). Classification (NCBI taxonomy): domain Eukaryota; kingdom Metazoa; phylum Arthropoda; class Insecta; order Hemiptera; family Cimicidae; genus Cimex; species Cimex hemipterus. The sequence goes on from CM077100.1 coordinate 10,555,198, forward strand.
GCAAGGTCTGTCGATTTTTAACCATATAATAAAAATAAATAATATTTTTTCCAAATTGCTAAAATTCTCTTATTTGCTGAAAAAATCCAGAAACCTGGTCACTTATCTTTTTCATTCTGATGACCTACGAATTCTCTCATGATTGTTCCCTACCATCAGGATTCTTCTATTCAACAGAGTGTTATGATCGAAACTCATCCATTTAATTTTAGAAGCATTACATGCAGATGTAGTATTCTTAAAATGCGACCGAATGGCTTTTTCCTGTTTTATGAAACAACTTGAACTTTTTAAAAAAATTCATTTTAGACATTCATGCCTCACGTTTTTATCTTGGTATCAGTGAGGTTGAGGGTACGGCATTTTACGTTCCTTGACGTCGGTACAGCATACACGTATTAGTTCGTAAACAACGTAACGACAAGAAAGTTAAGAAAGGCAGGACCAGAATGGAAGGACGCCAAGCAATTTTTTTTGTATTACGTTACAGCAGTCAACTGCTGATTCCGACGGATAAAATCCTTTCTTTTAACTGATCATAATGCCTAAAATAACGTTTAGCACACTAACTGCAAATGAAATAATGCCTAGAATTGATATAACTGCCGATATATGTTTTTGTATTTAGAAGAACTGAAAAGGTTCTCCGATTACAATAAAAGAGGAGAAGTCTTATCTACTAAAATGATGTAAATTACACCAAAAGAAAGGTCGGTCCTAACCTTGACGGAAAACGACGCTTTCAGTTGTTCAGAAGCAAAAGTTTTTATAAAACAATCAATAAATCATTAATGAGTTGATAATCTGTTTTAAGTACTCGTTAAAAAATAGCATATTCAAAATTTGGATTTTCGTCCACGTTTGCGTAGAAGGCGATGAGAAAGCAGACAAGGGGCACTGGAGAATTAACAAAATCGTAATTTTAATGAATCGATTGCGTATAGGCCACACTTGACTGAAACATGGGCTCGTTATTCCTCGTTAATAAATATTAAAACATATTCTTCTAGTATGCGAACAGCACAGATCGAGGCCTAACCTCAAGTTTGAATTTTTGAAACACAGAGTGATCGTGTGATCGGGTCGAAACATACTTGAAAATACCTGAATCGAATAAATGGGTGAAAATCATTTTAAAAAATATCTTTCACCTGTGGCATACATTACTGAGTTAATGCATTTATCATCTAATTTTATTTTGTCAAGCTGCAAAGAGTGATAATTAGAATTAAGAACATTTCTCACAGTGGATCGTGGATTAGGATTCACCTGCAATACCACTAAATTTTCCTTAAGCACACGATCTCTGATTGAGTGGATCTCTATGGTTTCTATCCGCTTTTTCACTGATCGCTGATGGATGGTTATACAGGATCGTCATTATAAATTATAAATGGCTAACTAAAAGTACGTTTACGTGTGTGTGCTGGATACTAGAGAGTTTTATTTTGTTCAATTTTAAATTGGCAATATTGTTTTCAAAGTTCTTGTTTTACTAGAAACTAAACTTTCGCGCAGGGCTGTTTTCTGTCCAATATGTTTGACGAATTAGTCGGTCTCTTAGAGATCTACGGTATCTGTTCAATTTGAGAAGGAAAGAGAAAGAGAAAAAGATATTGAGAAATTGTGAGGTAGAGAAAGTAAAAATACAAATAAATAAAAAGGTAAGCCTTTATTACAAAGCAGTTGGTCTCTTAGGAATTTACATTATCTGTTCAATTCGAGAAGGGAAGAGAGAGATAGAGAAAAAACTGAGAAATTGCGAAGGGTGGAAAGTAAAAATATAAATAAATAAAAAGTAGGGACAATCTGTGCGTGTGTGTGGATGCGCTTGCGTTAGAGAGTGTGTGTGTTTTCTGTGTCCCGTGTAACTTTACCTTTCTCTCGCTCTCTTTTACTTTTATATATGAAACTTTTTCAAAATTCTGTAAAAAAAAATTTAAAAAATATGTCAATAGGTTAAATAAAACCTTGGTCGTCCAACTGACGAACTGAATGTTTCAAAGCCGTGCTTGCAATCTGAATGTATTGTAGCAGAAATAAATTAAGTAGTATTATTAAGTATATTTCACTCGTGTAAATCTACTCATACATACGGTACGTTTTCAGCCTTAGAAACAAATTGTTCAAACACTTATCGAAACGTAAGGAATAAAAAATAATGGTTAATCACAAAAAAAAAAAAAAACAGGCAGCCATGTTGGCGGTGTGCTGTTTTATTACGGTTTTATTGTAGAATTACAATTAGTTTTTCATGTGTTTTTCTATTGTTAATATTAAAAAATTAAACTATATTTACGATGAAAATGTTCAACAAGCCAGAAAAACGACCTACAAAAATGTACCATAAGAATTAAAAACGGCAACGAAAGCTAAAAATAGAAGAATAAAAATAATTTATTTTAATTTTTTAGAGGTCTTGAGAGGCGATATGGTGTGATTCAGAAAAATATTTTCTTTATCGTGCCAACGTTTCGACCTTTATTGAGACCATCTTCAGGGCTCAAAGTGTTTGTTTTCCGTGTAGACTTGTGTGTCGTTTTGAGATTGTTATTTGTAATAGTAATTCCTCAATTTTAATTGTTGAAAGTGGGAAAAAACTTAAGACGTCGTGAAAAGACGGAAACTTTCGATCGGAAATGACACGTTTTACACAATGTAATCCAATTTGAAATTCGACCAAATGGTCCACAAAATAAAGCGAGTCGACAGAAAAAAATGGAATCTAACGAGACCCTTAAAAGAACACCGTCTGCCTTTTTTTGCTCCAAGAAATCGCTCAAACAACCCTCCTCGAAGAAGAAAAATTAATTTTTGTAACAAATGCCCTTACGTGTACGAGGTAAATCTACCCCGTGGATTTCGAGAAAAAACATGAAAAAAAAAGATTTGCATCAGCTATAAAAATTAATTTAAAATCCAACCTTATCATTCTTAAACTCATATTAGTATCGCAATAAAATAAATAAAAAATACTTTTGAGGATTCTTTCTTCTTTTCTGAAGTACCAGTTTTGTGAATAAATTAATAATTGCACAAGGATGAAAACGTGCACGAAAACTTAATTGCCACTAAAGACTCAATATTAGTAGAAATTGTGAAATCAGTACAAATTTATACAAAAGTAAAGACAAATATTGCATTGATACTGACAAATTATCAACGTTGAATTTAATAAATATTATAGCAATAAACGTCTAATGAAAATTTAATAACCATCGACCATTTTCATCTTCAAATCGTGACAGGAAGTCAGGTTACAATAGGAAATCTCCGTCGCGTCACGCATAGGAGCGAAAAGAGTCGAATCAAATTAAAATTGTTACGCAATTCATTAATTTTGCTTTTTCATTCTTTTCGGATAAATTACTTGCAAAATACATCTCTCGCCGTTTGATTATATCGATTAGGAAACATGGTTAGGGGTAGGTGTTTTTCCCAGGGTCACATTACTCCGAGGGATCCGTGTAAAATGAACTAAACCCTTTCTACTTTTTATTCTTATTTTTTCTCATTTGTTTCTACGTTCAATAACCTTTTATTATTGATAAATGAATATGGTGATTGTGTGTATGCGCGGGACCATATTTATGTGAGTGATCCTTATAACAGTTTTCTCTAATAAAAGAGTTTATATTTTCAATCTAATTGAAGGTTCTTTAATTGTAGCAATCATTAAAGAATATAGATAAAGGCGTATGAGTGTGATTCCGTATGCCTGTTTATGTTAACTAATACGTTATGCTAAAATGCATAAGTCATTGATTATTTATTTAAGTGCTGCCTATGTATAATAATTTTACAGTATTATTGACTATTTCATCAACCTTATACGGACGAGCGTAATTGATTAAACAAACTACCATAGCGGAAAGTTATCATAGTTGTTTCCAGAAAATTTGCCTTGAAAATTGTCCGAATATGACTTAGAGTAGGCCATATCTGTATGGTTTTCTGACGCAAGAAGCCACACATAATTGAGGCATGTCGTGTCTTGTTTCCATGAAGAAAGCGCTTAGGTATTCTATCCAATATGAGCACAGCGGTAATTTTGTAGGCCCCGTGTTCCTTTTTTTTTTTTTTTGCTTGAAGAAATAGAGGGTCCGTGGCAATTTTCCGTGCAGTTTCACAACATCGTGTATTATACAGTATGATTGATTGGTTAATACAATATAAACGCAACCCAGTACACATGTCCACCGATTGGTTGTTTTATAATTTCCTTTTTATTTATTTTTAATTAACTTTGAATACGTTTTTTTTATATTTGTTTTTATTTACACTTTTTGCTACAAATTGTTTTTCTTTGTAAAAAATGATATTTAGTTATTGATTGATTTATGATAACAAAATGTAAAATTCCAAATCAACTATTTTTTGACGGTTTTTTTTTTTTTCATAGGGAGGCTTGATCTTAGTTATGCAATAATTAAGTTTGCCCCTGTTTTCAAGGAAATGTATTGCTTTATGTAGACGTTGTTTTTTGAATGTTTCGATTTACTACAATATGAATTATGAATGCGTATGAAAAAAACGTTAATATTTCATGAATATTTTTTTGTATTAGGATTTCCTTTGAATTTTGTTAATTAGCAATCATCGGTGAATAATGAAAAAAAAATATCTTTACTGGATCTGGTGAAACGTGAGTTTACTATAAAATTACATACTCTTCAAGATGCGCTGATAACAAAGAGAAATCGAAATATATTGGGCTAATTCTGTTCGATTTTGAAAACTATATATATTTTGTATGTAGCAATATTTTACCTGTTAATGTGTCTTATACATCTACCTAGGTCCAAAATTGAAACTTTTGTTCTTATTTCTTGTTATATTCTTTCATCTTCATTTGTTCTTAATCTGTCACGCCTGATGACTTATGAATCCATAGTGCCTTATTAAAAAAGTCTTTTTCAGTTATATTTCATTAATTATTCTATATCATGAGAATCAATTGTTATTTACATTTTCAATTTAATAATAATAATTCAATATTAACTGGAATGTATTTGATATTGCTAATATATAAATCTCGTGTGAGTGACGAACGCCATGCTCCTCCAAACGCCATATTTCTTATTGATGCTTTTCTTTAAAACATTATGCTTATTTCCGGAGAATTGAAAAAAAAACAAAGAAAAATTTAAAAAATGAATTTTAATCAGGTTAACAGGAGGTGCGATAACAGGTTTACACGAAGTTCTTACCAAGTGGTCAAGTAAAACAATAATAGAATTTATGCCCTCTCAACCGCCCATAAATTAAATTATTGTACAAAAGTGGGAAAACTATGTAATATATTTTAGAGGCTAGATACAATTTAAACCCTTGTGCTTATTATCCTATTCATTGTTTTGGTAGTTGTTGAAATTAAATTTATCCTTTTGTATTTTTGTATAGCAATTTTTTTCTTGACAATTTACATGCAGCTGCTAAATTCAAAATTTACGATTCTGTCATTCACAACTGTCCCGATTAAATATATTAGTATGATAATTATTAATAAACAGTTAGTTAATAAAGACGTTTATTAACGTATTGGGCGATTAGAGAATGCCAGCCGCTTGTTTTCACCGCCGGTTATTGGCACCTGAAAATATTTGCGTTCAGGGAAGCATGAAGCTAGCTAAACGGTGAAACCAATATAAAGTGATATTTATATTTTTGGTTATAGTTAATAAATTCGTTATCTCCTTTAATTACAAGAATTTTCGATTTTTTTTTTTTTTTTTCACCAAGGATAAGTATGAATACTTGTTGTATTGAATTTTAACCCTACTACAAAAGGTGCAAAGGAAAAGCCATGTTAATAATTTAGGACGTCCAATTATTTATTACTAATTGCGTAATTTAATATAAAATTGCATAATACGATAGGAAAATTCATGCTGAAAAGTCTGCTCCACTAAATTCCTATGTAAAGGACAACGCAAAGAACTAACAATATGTGATTACCAACATTTTTCTTAAATATTTTTTAAAACAGTGGGAAATACGGTAATTGGCTTTAAACTAACCTAATATGGCAAGTATAGTCAAATATTTTATAGGAATGTAATTTGTTAATGAAAAATGAAGAAATTTTAATCCGCACACCATCCATTTTCCAACCTTGTCCGCCATGCAATAGAATTCTGTGTACAAGAAATATTTTTAAAAAGATTAAAAGGTATGATATTATCAGACAATCAAGCAAAATCGTTTTAAATTTTTCTACTTTCAATTTAAAGCTGGTCTGAGAACGCCTAACAAGTATGAATCATGAATCATGTAAGTCTGAATTAGTATGAGAACACGAAGAGATTGAAGTCGGAGAATAGGTTGTGAAATTAGCAATAACAAGTAGTCTTTTCACCCTTTGGATCAGAGTTCGAAATTGACGTGCTAAGCATGCTAAAACCGAATTGAAAAAAATATATGTAGAAAGAATTTCCTACACACTTGATTAATTAACCTGGTGCAAAACACTCAAAGATATTCAATAACATCTCACACAGGAAAACAAAAACCTACCTCTTTCTCAGGATGTAATAATTGAGGAAAAATGCAATAATGAGCTTTCATGAATACATTTAAAACTTCGTTACCTACGAATTCTGCCATAGAAAGGCAAAAACATCGCGACATGTCCTATGTAACAACATACATTAGCTGGAACATTACTTCCTACTCGGAAACCGCAAAATGCTTAACTAACTTATGAGTGGCGCACTTTATGAGTTTTGGAAATAAAGAAGGTTTATTAATAGTAATATTTTGTTTAAGTTCGCGACCGAAAAAAGAGAGTTTCTTTCCTCCCGGAACTACCTCTTTTAACATCATACTGACACACACTTAGTTGTCAAATATTATCGTCTCATATCTCTCAATCTTTCGTGGACAGTTAATAATCTGTCTTACTGGAATTCACCAGAACAAACCCCCCGGTTCTACATTGTCTGAACATCATGTTTTACCTGCTTAATTATTCCAGGATGATATTTTACCGTATCCAGTTCTCTTCTAACTATTTTGGGCAGGAGCGAGATCAAAAAAGGGCTCGAGTCACTTTCTCCGTTTTTAGATAGTGCCTGGTATGTACATAAGATGTGGGTGTCCTCCTGCGGTATACTCAAGTGTTTGACGTATTTTGCTGCGATATTATGTATTACGTGTCGGTGAGCTCTGTGCATCCAGACAGACGATGTAGTATCGTCTCCCGATGCGTGCCACATATCCTGCATGCTTCATACTACAGAGCTGGGTTACGAGATAATTCTTTGTGCTCGGAGTAGTTCTCAAGTTGCAATGTATCCATCCAGTAGCAGAACATAGCACTTCAACAATGAATAGGAACTGGTACACCAAAGAAATAAATGGCATGTGCCAAATCCCCTTTAACCCTATGCTGCATTCCGACTTAAACCTACGAACAAATATTGTTCGGAGTGCTGTCAATTTCGGTGTGTTGAAATCCACGTCCTTTGGCGAAATGCAAGTACTTGTACGTGTCTTCTGCGCCAGCGGTTCAATCTCGTTTTCCGAAGAGCGGGGTCAGCTCAATCATTCCCTTTCGAAGCGATTGGGTTTGTCAATTTTTTTAAATTTATTAACAATTTTGCCCTTTAAAATAGACATTATTAAAAAAGTTGATACATTATTTGCGGTTTTTATTAACCGTCAATTAATGATTATTTGGTGATCGTGATATGCGGCGGTCTGGTGTGAGGTAAGTTTAGAAAAACATTTTCATTTATCCAGGCCAACGTTTCGATCTTTATTGAAATCATCTTCACGGCCTGGGATTTACAAAGATTGTTAAATATGCTTTGAATTTCTGTAGGATGTGAAAAAATGAATTTATACAATGATAGAAATTTTAGATTCAATCAATGTACTCACTCAGAGTGTTTATTTTCTGTGTAGAAGTTGGCACGACAAAGAAAATAGTTTTCTAAACCTACGTCGATCGCATCCCAAGATCTCCAAATAATCATTGTATAAATTATATTTAATAACTTGGAAAATAAGTGTATTAACAGCATTAACAATTTTTATATTTATTTTTCTTTCTTCAATTTTTTACCTCTACCCTATTTTAAGAGATATTAGAAAATTAAAAGAAAATTTGTTTAATTTATTATTGACTCTTATTTTGTTATATGAAGATTTTACACAATTTTTCTTGTCCATGTCCTTCAACATCATTTTGGGTTTGGTGCTCCGTTTCTGTTCTTTTAGCGTCCTCTTTTCTAAGATATTCATTTCATATTCGTTTTACGTCCATTTTTCTGGAAAAAAAAGAAGATAATTTCCCAGTTTTATTCGTAGGATGTCGAGAACGTAACAGCGGATAATTTAAGCAAACTAAACGTAAAATGAACGCGAAAAGCTTTTAGTGAGATTCTGTAGTGATAATTAATATATAATGAGTTTTATAAGTAATAGTAGATAATTACATCATAGTATATAATATAAGTCACTTATTGTCTAAAGCGGATAACTTCGGACAAAGCCCAGGATTACGTTGAAACGTCATACTGAGGTTAACGATTTGGGAGCCTTGTTTCTTGTTTTTCCACTGCTGAAATAGTAAGGTTTTCCACTCATAAATGTTCACTTTTGTCTAAACGTTGACATTCTATTTTTACAATTGTCTTTTATATTCATTTAGTATATGTTTTGTAATACTCATGGATAGAGAATTATAAAAAAAAATCATAATAATACAAAATACAAGTTTCCTGTTAGAAAAAATTCACTTTTTCACTTTTTTTATTGATGAATTAGAAACAGTTCGTCACACATTTACTTAAGAAGGTATAAAATTGAATTTTTAATTATTAAAAGGGTTTCGACAAAAGTCACAAGTTTAGAGAAGTTTTTCCTTACTATTAAGGTTGGTATTGCTTGCCCATATACATTTTACACTCTTTGAATTTTTATTCCAAATGAAGTTACTGGTCATATTATACAATATGTTTTTAGTGTTTCGATGGTATATTATCATAATATGATGAAATTATTTGATTATCAGGTATACACCCTCATTAACCCTTCTGTGGCATAGGAATCCACACTATCAATGAACATCTCAGACAGAAGGACAAAAAGAAAATAAGGGAACATTGGAATTCGCTTATTGGACACAGGCAATCCAAGAATCTTCTAACCAATTTTGGGAAGAAAGAAATCACAGAATGTGTCGAAGGAGGCAGGAATAAACTGCGAATCCTGACAGGATTCCTAACTGGACACTGCAAGTAAAATGGACACATAAAGAAAATTGGAATAATCCAGGATGGCACATGCAGATTCTGCAAAGAAGCAGAGGAAACACCAACACATCTGCTAACAAACTGCGGAGCGACATTAGCCCGTAGGAGGAAGTGTTTTGGGATGTACAATGTGACCACAGAAGAGCTTCAACCAATAAAACCGGGCCTATTAATCAAATTCCTTGATGAAATAGGACTCACCGATGTGCTTTAGGCAGAGAACGGGGGATACAATAGCTCTTAAAGGGCGCAGTATACAACACCCTGACATATCCTCATCATCATCATACACCCTCATTGTGAATTCAAAATAAAAAAGTGTATATTATCGGAACATATTATTGGAAAACAATTGTTTTACTTTTTATTTTAATTAGTTCAGACCTTTTATTGCCTCTTACATATGACATGAGTGAGTTACATATCTATCGAAACGTGAATATGTCTGTTTACAGTTCAATCTTATTGTTGTTCAATTATTAAAGGCAAGGACAACGTCGTAACGGTCGCGGTTGTTTCAGTTTGAACAATACAGCAGGCATTAGATTATCTGTGAAATTATATCAAACAGCGATTGAGCTTAAAATTGCTGGTGGTTTCTGATTGAATACGTTTTGTGTTGAATGGTTGACTGAATCCCTCCATTCGATTGAAGCAATCATTCCAAGGGGCCGAGTTCTTTTATACAAAATCGAAAGAAATACAAACAGTTTAGTTCCTATCCTACCCACGGAAAATTTACATTTAGATAAGTACTATAGAGTACAAAAGTAATTGTTTAAAAAACGGGCACAAGTTACATTCAAGACGCCAAACTTTATTGTGGTGACTCGGCAAAATATCGGAATTTTTTCCATTTTAGTTCTTACGTATTAACCGTCCCTAATCATGTAATTAGCCATATTGTCATCCTAAAATTGAACGTATGAAAAGGTTTACCCAGATCTCTTCACGATAAAAGGAAAGGACAAATCGTTAAAGGACACCGAACCCACATTTTCAACAGGTCTGCAAAAGTCGCACCAGTGAGATAAATAAGTATTATTTTTCAACAGTATTCTCCTGTTTATCCAGCTTGGGACAATTGGCTCGCATCCATTCCATATCGTAGATTATCCATCTTGCCTCGGAATGTACTCAATATTTCCGAATCCCTTTCACGAACAGCTGACAATAATCAGTTTTCCTCTAGTTTTTGTTTCGTCAACGAGCTCATGACAAATGCCACGTGACTCACTATTTTCACCGACAGTCCTTGACAATGTTGTGTCTCAATCAACGAAATTGAAATTGTCTATTGAAACATAATTATTCCAATTTGTAGATGTAGTTAAAATGGTTTTGCCCTGATGATGACCTTAAAATGGGTCGAACGATTGAATTTACTTTTCCATCAAGACCGTTCCTTGATCCAAAGTGTTGGGAAGTGAAAAAGTGGTCGATACTTCCAGTTAACATTCTCTTGGTCCATTGAGATAATGTTAACGACTCGCATAGTTCTACAAAGAACTAATTGCAAGACAGTGTATTTGAAATGCTTAAAATAAAAATAAATCAATGGGATAAAAGACATCGTACGTACGTCAGGTGGATACCCATGTTATACACGTAGTAGTTCATTTATAAAAGTACCCATCATGTCAATCCTTTATAATTTAAACTGATCACTCGTATATCAAAACCAAGAATTTTATATGGACTTATATCAGGAATCACATAACAACTATGTACTGTGGGTGGAAATAAAAATGTACTATTTCTGTTGAGCAGATAATATTTCAATTTATTTTTTCTATAGAATCCTTTTGAGTAAGAAAAACACACACACAGAAAAACAGCCTTTTCTGCAGTTGCCGGGAAAAGTTGTCTAAGAAGGCCTCAAGGTTTTTGTAATATTTGACTCGTGTTCTTGTTTGTTTCTGGTGGTTATTTACTAAAACTAAATAAAGTGATAAATTCCCATCTTAGTTATCAATGTGGTCGTAGGGGATTTTGTAGGAGATAACGAAGATAAAGTTCGCCATATATCGGGAGCATATAAAAAAATATCAGGATATGGAATATTAATTTTCCCTCAAAACCTTATAGTTCCTCCTTTTCAATGGTTTACTTTTCAAATTGGTTGGATCTTAACAAGACAGTTGGCAATTTATGAATCACATATTGAAAATTCTGCAATGGAACATTAAATTCCACGCTAACCGAACCAGACTGGAACTAATTACGAATCAAAAAAGAATACACGTTGCGCTTCTGTCAGTAACGTGGACGAAGCGTTACGATACCTATAACATTTCACAATTTGAAATTCAGTGCGGCATGACAGAAACGACGGCTATGAGGGAAGTACGATTCTCATTAGCCATAGCCTGGCGTACAATAAATTACAGGTCGATAATAGTACAGAATCTTCCATTTGAGATATTAAAAGTTTAAAAGCAAAGTCGTTTTTGTTTCATTATACGCAAAACTAAACCACCAATTGACTACGGACCATGGACCTTTTATCAGTTCTGACATCCAATAATCACACAGGAGGCAATTTCGACGCTTACCACAAGGCTTGGGGAATGTGCATTGCTGATAAAGAAGAATGAAACGTAATTCACAGCCTACACGATTTAGGTATCTGATTTTTAAACGATCGATCGCCATCATTGCGAAACCGGGTATCAAAGAATTAGCACCAGATCCCTCGTGTCGGTAGAATTGGCTTCTCGAGTAAACTGGAATACCCACAAGACGAACTGTGGATCGGATTATTATGATATAATGATAATTTTGCAATTACAAAACCCACCATGCACGACAAATAAAAATAATATGACGATGGATTATCGAAAAGGCTCAATGGTCCGACTACAGAAACGTTATGGACAACTTAACGGGGAACGAAGCTCTCGTCAATATTTATAATGAAGTGGCCGCAAAGTCCGTGCCCAAAACAATTCCTAAAGATGATAATATTTCATGAACAATGAGAGAAAAGTTCCAATTTCGGTGGGACACAGCTTGCCAAGAATCGTGAGAAAAAAAGAGCGAGCTTTCGCTGAGTACAAGAAAAACAATCAGTGGCGTACTTTTCGCCATAGAAATAGCATGACATCACATATGAAAACAGTCTTGAACGCGTTTTCCAAGCTTTGAGTGAAATATAGTTATTTTATTTTTTTAACGCATGTACTATAAAAAAATGTTTTCTGGCTTTACGACTTGTGAGATAGGTTGTATTTATAAGCGTGAATATATAGTGAGCGAGATGAGCCGATTTGAAGCCACCAGCACGATTTAATGATTTTTCTAGAAATCCCAACGTTTATCTTTTCAATAAGAAAGTTGAAACAAAACCACATTTAAATCTAATTACTGAAAATGAAAAACGAAACATAAAAAAAATGCTTGGTTAAAAAAACTTCTTTACTGGATTACAATTAATTTTAGGGTTGGTTGTAATCTCGCCTTCTCCTTACAAGGCTATTTTTTTGATTTTCCAATTTTTTTGTCGTCAAGCATTCCAGTAAACATCTCACATTCCAGAAGGGGCGGACGAATCGTATTATGGCTCTCTTCCTCTCTACATTTACACCGACAAAAAATTATGCCGAAAAAAAAAAGAATTTTGCATTTGTAAAGAACGTTCCGCGACGAAAAAATAAATCACTTCTATAAACGTGGCTCAGCTTTCGCGTGTGACAACACTCCATTCTTACGCGCTCAACTCGTTTATAACAAAATAAAACGCGGCAAATATCCTTTTTTTTGAAGCAGTAATCTCTTGAAAATGCTTTTTATATCCATTATTATTGTTATTATTAGTACAAATCCCCCGTACCGCACACATTCATACTATAATTTAAAAAAAATAAAATTAAATACTCTCTTCATAATCTTTAAACCTTTAAATATGTATTTCGCAAAATGTAAACACACGTGCATATAAATAAATTAACTTTCTTTTTGTTGCGTAAATATATAAATTTTTAGACACAGGGTAAATTTGAGGATGCGAAAAATTGATTTTAGTATTATTTTATAAGACAAGTTTACATTTCAGCTCCTCGGAGAAGAGGGTGCTCTAGCTTATCTCCAGTGGTTCCAGAGGCGGAAGGCAAGAGCAAATAAGGCTGCGCCCGGTGTTTAGCAAGGGGTTAAATTAAAGCAATCCGTATTCCAAAATATACATACTCCATCCAAGGCCGGTGAGGTCCATTTCACTCAAGCAAAAATTTACACTTTTCAACATTGTTGACGTCGTTTTCAAGCGGAGGGCGTTGAGAGGGAAAAATTTTATGCAAATTCAACTTCAACTCTAATCGCACCTCACTTTCTAAGGACTGAAGGTATGCCGAGTTAAATTTATAAATATTTTTGTTTTTATGTACAAGAACAAAATCACATTATCGATCTAGTAAGTTATACCAAAAGTATTATCGTCTTACAAACAAAATTTGACGTAAATCACGCTATAAACGAAAACTGTAGTAATACACACGCAAGTAAAACTGAACATACAAGTAAAACATATAATATTAGAACAACTATATTGTTACATGGATCAAAATAAATTCCATTTAGCCAATGCTATCCCATTGGTCTTTCCCAAAATGGGAGAAGAATTATTATGTAAATTCGAATGGGCATTTTAAGTTTTTTTCTCCTCCACCGTGTTCAGCACTCGGAGAAATTATTCAGCCAATGACACAGGCTCTATAATTCTTCCCCTCTCTTATAAATTAAAAGTCCTTGCCTGTAGACTCTTAATAGCCCTCAGTCGTACTTATTCAGATTTCCTTAATTACTCGGCCAAAAAGTTTTACTTAGCACGTATCCCGGGTTACTTATTACAATTAGGCAGGAAATTTTATATTTATTAATTCTCTAAAAGAATATTTTAAAAAATCGTATTTTCCTCCAACATTATCCAACTCGATTTTCTGACCTATTGTCTCTTTCAAAATGAAAATTTGAAAACGTACACATACCTAAATGTCATTGATATAACGATCTCAATTAAGTATTGTATAAAATACAATTTTGAGGTAACGACCGAGAGTCTTAGCTGGTATATATTATCCCCTCCAAAATATCTCGAATATAAATTTTTTTAGGAATAAAAATAAATCTCATTTTTGTCTTTAAAATGCGTCTCTCTCTCTCTCTCTCTCTCTCTCTCTTTCTTTCTTTTTTTAAATACAAAAAGGATCATAAATTAGAAACGAATTCAATGATCTGTAGAAAAAATCGCAAATGTACAGCCTATGAAAAGTACGTAATGAAATAGAAATGGCAACCATGAATAAATTAAAATTGGTATTAAAAATTCAACCGTTTTAGGCTTTTTGTTGAATCTTCATATTTCCCACTTACGTCTCCCAAAAATCTATACGATTTTAGTATAACCTGAGGCGGGGTGTCAGTGGCCGCAACGGTTTAGGCGTCCATCACTGTACGGTGAAGGTCCTGGGTTCGAATCCAGCTGCCCGGCATTTAAGCCCGACATACTTACAAATGGTTTTTTTTTTCAACAACACTAGCACCCAAGGCTTTATATAACTTCTGCTCTTGCGAACCCTCGTATAAAACAGAAAAAAATATAACCGAGAGTAGAATTCTTGAGGTTGAAAATTAATTGAACTTAATCTAAATAATCGAAAAGATAGAATAGTACCATAGGACATAATTCAATATGTATTACATTGTTTTGTTGATATATTTTTCGTTCTATTTATGAAAGAAAATATTGATAAGCTTAAATCTTAATTGGTCTTTTTTCAACATTGTCTTTTCGCATCTTTGACTATTTCGGAAGTACTATTTTCTGTTTGAAATGTTGATTCTCAATGATGAGGGTCATTTTCAATGCGGGTCTGTGATCTAAGTTGCCACATCGACCCGAAAAGCCAAAATCGACTGATGTTAAGCTATGATGGCCGGAACAAGAACAGCGAAACTTCTGTAATTAAGGATTGGAGACCGACCGCAACGAGCGTTAAGCTTATGGTTGTTGATGTTGATTAACTCCGTTGTGCTCAGTCGGCTGATTGATTCATGATACAATATTCCGTTAAAACGGTGAAAAGAAAGCAATCCGGATATTCTAAAACTCTATCTGTAGAATTGTTATAGTTCACGAAAGGACATTTTTGCCAAAAAATAAAGTAACAAGGTCGATTTTGCAATGCCTTCTTCCTTCAAGATTATTAATAAGAAACATTTTAGCACAAATCAATGAACGTACATGAAGACGTTTTTCTTCTTCATAATAACTCTGCTGAAAAGGACTTTATTTTAAGCGTGATTCATATCACATACTGTAGAATGCATTGGTTTTTCTTTAGAAAAACAAGAATTGCATATTTATGAAAATTAAAAAATAATTAAAGAAATGTTCAATATTATAAGTAAAAGTAAAGTAATCCTGTCACATAGCACGGCTTAACCTTCAACTATGCATTGGGTGTCGCGGATGAGGGATCAACCAAATTTACAATGCATTTTTAATATCTCAATTAAAAGCTATTATCTGAACCCAGAACCACACAAGTCGCATATACTAACTCGTCCACCTCGATCTTTAGTAAATAGTTTATACATTTGTGTCTATATAAATTAACTACAATACTAAAAATGTTCAAAACTCTAGCATGTCAAAATGATTCTTTCAAATAATATGGCGATAATTTTATTATTACAATATAACAAAAAGTTGCAAGGGAAACGGTTGTTCTATCTGAAGAATCACTCGTCATAATAGCGAAGGCTTGACAGACTGATAGTTAGCGTACAGTCCACTGTGGTTGAAACCGCATATGCAGGTTTTCATTTTATGCGAATCCTACCGATTTGTTACATGGAAATAAATAATAGCGCCAAGCATACCTTGGTTGTTACAAAAAATCGACTGGTTAAAAAGAGCCCAAATTTCCCTCAATAATGGTATCATGTTCAAGGCATAATGCGCAAATGTAGTACAGTTCTGATATACCAGTCGCAAAGGAAAATTTCTAAAAATTCTTGTAAGGATTGTCGGATGATAAATTTGTTATTCGCTCCGATCATCCTGCTGCTCGAGTGCTTTTGGCCGCGTTTAGGTATATAATTATCTTCCGTAGGGATTTTACTTCATGGGATATTAAAGTATCAGTGCTATCTTGACCTGTCGACGACTTTGACGGATCTGGGCGGCTGTCTATTCCGGTTAAGATTATTAGTCATAAAACAAATCACAAAAAATCATTAAAAATACAGAATAAAATACAAGATGTCAACGTACGCGTGTCTGCCCACGTTTTACTTTTTTACTATTAAAAATAATTTCAAAAAATAATTAAATTTCTTGTATCAGCCATCTCTTCAGAGAGTCCTCTATACCCTACACATTCGATATATGTAAAATAGAAGAGGAAACTACAAATTTACGGGTACTAATGGAGGAAGGCAAGCAAGACGAAACAAAAAATATAGCGTAGAAAAGCAGCGTCGGGAGATTTGGAAAATGGGAAATTAAAGTTTCCAAGATAAGTTTGAGTAGTTTATATATATATAATTTAAAGTCAATTTTCGGTGCACCATTGGAAAATCAACGTGGGTGCGTTTAAATCAAACTCAAGGTCTATTTCTTTTGATTTTAATATTAAAAAAGGAAGTGAGCCAATTTTCGGTGCACCATAGGATAATCAACGTTGGTGCGGCTAATTATGATTCGGCAGATTTTATTTTGTTTGTCTCGTACCAAAAAATAGGCGAGCCACTTTTCCAAGCACCAGTCGTTACAAATTGATTTTAGTAGGTTGGAAGGGAAATAAACAAAACCATTATCATTAAAACATTATTCAAACACAATGTAAAAATTAAAAAAAAAATCCTCATAAATTAATTTGATTAAGGTTTAAGAACATTTTTTTCTGGTAAAGAAAAAATAAATAAATAAATAAATGTAACAATGTTTTTTCTTCTTGTAAAGTAAAAAAAATACCATTTTTTTTTCTGGTGAAGTAAAATCGTTAAAAATCATTATAATTCACTATTTTCCTGGTCCGCTCGACCAACTAGTATATGACAATTAATTATGGTTTTTAATTGAGATGAACAAAAGGTCGTGGGTTCGAATCCCTCTCGTGCCATTAATTTTTTTTCATCTCAACTAAAAACCGTAATTAATTGTCAATCGTTATAATAATAGTTCAGAAAGACGTCCATTTGCATCAACAGAGTAGCCTAGTCTATCGTAAAACGATTATAGGATGAAAAAATATAACGCTATAAATATATATTTATTTATTTATTTATCCCACTGTTAAGAACATTTTGTTTTTCTAAAGGTTTTATCGTACAAAACGCTCTAGAATGAGAAACAAAATTATTATGAGTTCTGATAAGCAATTACAATTTCCATTAATTATGTTTTCTGTAATTACTTTACGTTTTACAATTCTTATTTTAATTTACGAGGGCGCACTGTCTTTTCTGTGTTCAATTGGCCTAGAGCAATTACTAAAGTTAATTTAAATTATATCATAATTATAACTAAATCTATATGTCTTTTTAACAATAGGTTTATTTCGTCCCTTCGCATAACCATAACCATTAGCTTAATTAAAATGTACATTCAACTGAGCGCTGTGAAATTGTGACTAAACATTATCAAATTCATTATAAACAATTACAAAGTATAGAGATTTATCTAGTCGCAAATCAAATAAAAATTATAAATCTATAGTTTAGTTCAAACGAGTTGTGTAATTCCGGTCATTAGAAGTATTTCAAAAATTCACTGTTTACTCTTACTGTTAAAAATTAGTCCAATCTATCCAGAAAACAATACTCAAAGAAACCATTTAAAATTGGTCAATTTAAATTATGTTAATTAGTCATTGTATACTTCAAATGTTTGTAGTAGTATGACGGAATCTAGTTAATAGTCGAAGTAGTTCAGCGATAGTGATAGATTGCTCAGCAAACCGCTTTAACGTGTTTCCTTACAAATGATCGTTGTCCCATTTAAAGCTTTTTTTCATGTTCCAACTAGTGGAACCGAGTTATAACTATTTTCAATATTATTTGTTATTTATTTTTTTCCATGTGATGAAAGGACAACGCCCTCCTATGGACAACAACAATAAAAATTGCTTGTATTATTCTTCTATTCGGAAAGTTGGAAATAGTTTTCTTTCTTTGTTGATGTGGAAGTTACGGACAACCGGGCCCATCCTCTAAAAGAAGGTATTGGCATTACTCAGGTTATGGTTAAAGAAAGAGAATAGAATGTGTCGATTTCATATGGATGTTATATATGATATTTTATAAACATAGTATTTTTTAGAAGGAAATCTTCCTCCTGAGCTAATCCAACCTTTATTAAACTACCATTAACATAAATTTAAAAAAATAAAATAAAGGGAAAACTAAACCGCATTTCCTTTCATGACAAAATTTCGCCCATATTTGTCTCACAATGACATCTATCAATCCCAATCAATAAAAACTACATAAAACGTTCTTTAACATGACCTAAGAAATTAACAGGTGTAATAAATATCAAACTCGATACTTTTCGCCGCGTGCTCGAACGCACTACATTGTCGCTAATAACTTTTACTGCCCAGACGTCGCACCCTTAACCCGGAGTACTCGATTTTCCTTGGGACTGGGTTACACAGTTCCGCTTTTCGCGCTTGTAAAATACGTTCATTCCTTTGAATTTACAGAATCCCAACAAAAGCACAACACAAACACTCATACAAAACGATATACATTTTAAAATCCTTTGAGGTTTGAGGTACCAGTATAGCGATGTGTCATGGCCGCCGTACCCCAATACCGTCCGACGATATTCCGAAATTTTTGCCATATAAGTCAAGCCCTCTACAATTGAAAATGTTCTTGGCCGTTAGTCTATCTTGATCTAACCGACGCTTAAACAATCGCTTCTCTAAGGCGCCCGTGAGGTTTATTGGCATGACCTATCTGCAGTCCTTTTCAATTTTCGACCCGTTCTCTGTGTACCATGGACCGACTTCCAGAAGCCCAAGAGAAGAGCCTCCATGGAACTCTTAACAAATAAAATAGAATGGTCATTGAAAAGGAGAGACGCAGATGTTGAGAAAGTCGTGTTGGCGTGGGTTTCCACAGATACATAGGAATGGCCGGAAAGTATGGAAGCTATTTCTACTCACTCAAAGTGTTTATCTTCTGTGTAATTGTGCCATTCTCGCGTGTCGTGTTGAGAGTGCCAGTGAGATTTTGCTGTTTTACGTTTATATCCGTCGGATTTTGAAGGGGTGCCGAAGGAAGTCGGTATAGAAAACAAATTTTTGTGTAGGGCGTCGGCTTCTTTGAGGTGAGAAGAGCAGAAGACGGGGAAAAAACGTTGGTAACGATTCGGCCAGATTATCTTTTCAGGATTATATAGAAGGGGATAAATAGGAAAAGGAAAGCTAAATTAGACTATGTGAAAAATATTTGATGTTTGGAAAAGACATGTGTTGATATTATGTTATCTATATTGAATTTGATTCTGCAATTGATCCCCCCCCAGGTCGTGAAGATGATCTCACTAAAGAACGAAACGTTGTCACGATAAAGAAAATGTTTTTCTAAAACCTCCATTACACCAGACCGCACTCATGATTTCTGAATAATCACTTGTTTTTAATTTGATCTAGTGAACCATTCGATAAAAAAATCAAAATATAAGATTATGTGGTTCTGCTTGTGAATCTTTGAATATTAGCGTTTCAATAAATTTTTTATATAGGTTTTATTCATGAAACATACAATATAATAGATTCCGTATGATATACTGTGGAGCATCACGCTTATGGTATCTTTCAAGAAAATTATGTATGTCTTGTGTTAACAATAAAAAAATTATGTTTTATTAATGTATGATAGGGAAGAAAAAAATGGTTAGTCAGCATCTTCCGAATATCTTTATTTCTTTAAAACAAAATTTTTCATAACGAGCTTCAGAATTGAGGGGAAAATAATTGAAATAATCCTTTCTTTCCATAGTATTTTAAATAAATGAATAAATAAGCAGGCAAACACAAACCTTGACAGACATACAGATGGGCAAACGAATAAATAAACCCTTTTTAACTCCCATGAGAGCCAAGCGGAACACCTCTTTTCAGGTTGTAGGTTCGGGAAGAGTTATAGAGATTAGTCCGCTGGTAATCGAGGAGTCGAAGAAATGAGGTTTGCCTCGAACTCATCCTTATTACTTCCTTTTCCCTCTGACTTTTGGGTCACAGAATATTTTTAGATTAACACTACCCCTTTCTTTATATACGGGCTATGGGAAGAAATTAACGTGTAAACTCTTACCAAACTAATAACAATCAGATAAAAATCGTAGCTCCGGAAATCATTTTTCTAAATTATAACAATTGTTCATTTTGTTTTGTATCCGAATCACTGGACTTTCCAGCCAATTTGTAATTTCGTAATAATTCAATTCGAGTAACGTCCATGGGGACGTTAACCGGTCGTGTTGAATTAAACGTTAAATTGCTTGAAGAGATACTGCTGAAAAGGTTTATAGGTATAACAATATTTGCTTAAGGTTTTAGGCACGATATGACTAAAGCAGCTGGAGCTTACAAACAACAGGTGAGCTAACAATATTCTCAGTTTGTGTCCTCTACCTCAATATGTTATACCTGTATGTGACTGCTTTTACGATACATGCCTTCCATGGGCCAACATACGGATAAACCCGAACCCACTTTTCCTTGAATAAACAAGTTTAATAAAAAAATTTTCGATCATAATGAGATCTAACCTTAGCAAACATGGCATCGATATAAGTTAAAATCAATACAATGGAATAAACTCGCCTTCCTTATAAAAGAAACGAATTTCCGTAAGAAAAGTATTAGATCGGTATGAGCTATCATTGATTAAAAAGTCGAAGGGGGAAAGACATTGACATCTTGTGAATATTGAAATTGAAATTGAGTTTGTCATATCATAAAGATGAACGAATTGCAGAATATATTTTTCAATAATAACATATATGATTTTATGAATTCGCGTGTCTATTTATAAAATTTATTATACACCATTATTATTTTTAGTAAATATTTAATACTGATTCTTAACTCCAAAACCATTTAATAGCTATTAATTACAATAGAAAGAGGTATAATAAAATTAATCTCATAAACATTGATTACTACCTAATCAATTAGGTAATCGCATAGAAAAGAATAAGAATTCAAAATTACATCTCGTATCTCTATCTAGAGCTATTACAAAAAATAAAGATATAAAAACTGAAATATATAATCAAAAGTTAATTAAAATTTTTAAACATGGTTTTTTTTTTGTTTTTTTTTGCCTTTTTATGAAAAGTCGAGCTTTACATACTACCTGTTTTGGGATTACTAGAAAAAATAGGTGTTTTATAACAATAAACTTGCGTCTATAAGAACAAACTTGGGGACATCATGAAGTTTGATGAAGAGGAGGAAAAGGTTGGTATTGTATAACATTTTCACGGCGCGACGGATACCAAACCCTTACGACCGGCATGCATTGCAGAAGTAATGACCTGTTGTTGTGAAATTCAAAGAAATTGTCGTGGGCGTCGGTGGCCGCAAGGTTCCGTCTTTGACACGGCGCTCATCACTGTAAGGTGAAGGTCCCGGGTTCGAATCCAGCGGCCCTGCATTCGAACCCGACATACTTACAAATGGGCTTTTTTTCAAAAACAAAACACCGGCACCCTGAGGGATTATATGACCTCTGCTGTTGCGAACCTCGTAAAAAAAAAATCAAAGGTTTATCAATCAGCGTAGTACAACGCTAGCATTTTTACTCTGCTTGTAAATTATGTAAAACTCAGAAATGCTCCGTCACGCATTAACAAACACATTTATAAATGGGGATGGTAGGGTTATTGGAATAGACATTGAGACTAAGTTCTCTTTGGTGAAATAATAATGTCGAACACTCAAGTGGCCTAGATTCGAATCAATTATATTATTATATTCGATGTATCGATTCGATTATAGTTGATTGATAGAAGGATCACCGTGGATTCCCTGCTCAGTATACACATACATTTTTTTGTCCAAACAGAAACTAAGATGTACCTTGCGAAGTGCGGTTCGTAGGCACGATTTAATTTCCTTAAGGTTCCTTTAACCACAGTCAAGAAGAAGATAGGTGAGCCGACTGGAGGTGTGGGAGAAATTATTAAGCAAAACAACCTTTAGTCAAAAAAGAAGGTGTTTTCCCATCGGTTTTCTCTCGCATTCGGATTCATCACTTAAAAATGGATTATAGTCTGTCGCAAATTCTGACGAGGTTTGACAGTGTGGCATAGTGCCTTTATCGATTCTCCATCACAAACATTTCCGCTTGCTCATTCAGTGCACCCACCACCCCAAACTCTGGACCTACTGGAGTACGAAAACTTTTAACCAAGCAGACTTCTCATTACTGCAGCGTACAGTGACTCAAGGGTTATGATGTAAGACAAAAATACAATAAAGAATAAATTGGATTAATTCTCCTCGTCAGTTTAAAGATGAATACACTGCCAGGCATAAAATTCCACCAACTTTTTTTCCATTTTTTCGATAAAAGAAAATTCTGTTGTCTTACTGTTTTTATTAATATATATTTGTTTACCCTATGTTTTAAATTGGGGATATCAAGTTAAACACACTTCATCTTTGATCCAAAACAAGGGCAAAAAATTTTTCAATGTTTACTTTTTACGGAATTTAAAATGTTAATGTTAATACTCACTTGAATTCTGAATCAATAAAATGTTGAGTTTCATCTTTGTTTTCTTAATTTCAATTTTTAAAATTAAAAATACCAATTAAGGCTGAGGTTGTTGCGCTACGTCGGCACTTATTGATGATGAACGTCTCAACAGGTATTGCCAACGGATTTTTTTACGAAATACAGAGACGCCATTTTATGTTTTCGAGAATCTAGGTCCTTCCAAAGAAGATCCGATTCTGGACGCTATCCGGTAACAGAATCACAGAATGACCGTTTTATGACTAACCTGCACCTTACTGACGCTCAAGCGATTCATCAGCTCCAGGAAGTTCGAGGTGTCCAAATTTCTGAACACACTGCTCGAAGAAGATTAAATCAGCTTGAGCCGATGGCTTTTCGCTCCGTAGGAGGTCCAGAATTGACCAGAACACCGAGTTGCACGGCTCGCATTTGCTCGAGAACACAACCTTAGTCTTTGGACGATTGGTCTGCTGTACCTTTTTCAGATGAGTGTAGATTTGCTCTACTATGTCTAGATGTGCGTGAAAGAGAGTGGAAAAGGCGAAATGAATGCTACAAAGCTAGCATTTTTTCCATGAGCAAACCTTTTCAACGTAGCTCAGTGATGCTGTGGGCGGAAATGTCAATGGAGGCTCGTACTGATTCGGTTGTTGTCCGTGGAAGCTCTTTGACGGTCACTCACCGTGCTTGTAATTTTGGTACATCGTTCCTATCCTCGATGGAATCCTTTTCTAATGCACGAAAATGCCAGTCCACATGTCGCTCGCATAGGACAAACGTACCTTGAACGGCATAACATCGAGGTCTTCGCCTGACCAGCCCGATCTCCTCACTTGTCCGCAATCGAACATTTATGGGATAGCATCAGAAGACGAATAAGAGCATGTCCATCACTTCCTGATTAACTCCACGGTCCTGAAAAGACTCTTGAAGAAGAATGAGCAAACGTCCAGCAAAGAGACTGGTAATGGAGTATGCTTCAAGATGTAATTAAGGCAAGTGGAAGAAAGATCCGACATGAAATGTTATTTAAAAATTAAATTAAATCAAAATTTATCTGTCCGTTTTTTTTTCATTTTTCATTTTACTTGGCAATTTACATTTTTTTCCAACTTTTTAGACAAAAACTCAATTCTTAAACGTTAATAGATGTGTGGTGATTAGTGACCGTTAGTCAGTGATTAATCAGAAGAAGTGAGATGGGGTCTGGTGTGATGTAGCACTCTCAACACGACACGCAAGAATGGCACAATGAGAATATGCAGAAAACTAACACTTTGAGCCCTGAAGAAGATCTCAATAAAGATCGAAACGTTGGCACGATAAAAAAAATTTCTGAAACGTACATCACATTAGACCGCATCACACTATTTCTGAATAGTCGATAAGAAATGTGAACCTTTGATTAATATCCCAAAATGTATGCAAACAAAGTTATTTTACATGTAGGTGAACTCTTTTGCCTGTCGGTATATAAAAATTTAAAACCTGAGCAGAGTAACTTTTGAAACATAAATAATTGTTTTAACTCCGGACATACTTATGTTGTTGTCGTTTTAATTTCCAGCAATCTGATGATGCCGATAACGTCCGTTCATGGTCTAATTGTTCTCACTGTTTTTATACAATTAATTATCCTGAAGGCATTTTGTCAGTCTTGTTGGTTTTACAACGTTTTAAAATGAGGCAAGGTAAAATACGTTTTGTCTGCAACATCTTCCTTCTGTCGGCGACATTGATGGATTGAGTCATTATTGCCCATTCGTTGTTGCGTTCTTCGGTTCGGTTTCTTCTTATCTTAACCTCAGTCTTGATTGGGTACAACCACTTTTCCGTCAATTTTGTACGTGCCTTGAAAATTTAACTGTTCAAAAATTGAGAAATCTGTCCGTTTTGACATAATAGTTTCATAAGTTTTATGTTTATGCTATGTGGGGGGAGGAGTGCTGTCACAGCTAAGTCAAGACATGAAGTTCCAAACCCATTCATACTCACGTTTATTCGTAAGTTCATTCGGTCCTATTTACATAGCATTCATTCAATTAGGGTGGTGGAGTACTCTATATTTCTCCATCAATTTATTCAATTGACCTAACTGAAGGTCCATGGCGTACAGAATAATCCGCCATCGCCGACTCACATCTACGGACTCATCACACATTCTCACTAATAAATACACTCAAGCTAATAAATACATTCACTTCAACACAATCTAGGCAAACACAGCTATTATTACTATATACAATAGAACAATTCCATTTTTTCCCAGAATCGTTAAAGGGCACCCACTCGCTGCCGTGCCCAAGCACAATCCTCAACTCGGGTGGCATTCCTGCGCGCTCTCTGATTCGAGCCAAGTAATTGCACTCTTCAGTTAGGTTGAACACATCGAGCAACCTTTCTCTGCTTACACGGGCTTTGGCCCAAATATAAGTGTCCATGTGACTACCGTGCACGGCCTATTCTTAATCGAGTATGGATAAGATTAGTATTGCCTTAGATTAGATATGAACCCTTGTATACGAAATAGCTTCTCTCTCAACCCGGCCGCTGTTGGAGGGCTGATACCTCCTCCACCACAGGCTTCTCGGCATATGGCCTTCCGGATTATCTGCCTGTATTAATGGTTTTGTAACTTAAGTGACTCTATGCAAGTATCGTTAACCTTATCACTACTCGCTTCGCGCAACGGTTAATGACCTGGGGATTTGGCACAGCGAGAGTGGGAAAAGTGGATTTCCCAGTGATTCTAGGGCGTCGAATGTTGATATGCCAATTCAGTGTGAGTACTTTGTGTAATTTGTATGTTTGCCCCGATTTACATGTGGTTACAGGCCATTCGGCTCATGTAACAGCCCAGGAATTTCTCCCACCCGGTGACCACCTGCACTCCGGTCCGAGACTGCTACCAACAACACATGCTGCGGGAAAATTCATCCTAGAGGCGGTAACGCTAGGGGTATGTTTAATGAAAATGTGCTTGTGTCAGTGAATGTGTTATATCTGTGAACTCGGTATTCATCATGCCCGGGAATAAAATAAATAATGCTACACAAGCACCTCTCTTTATTATTCCAATTTTACAAAAATTTGTTCGCTTTCCGCAAAAAGTATTATTAACGCATTATTCTATACAATTTTATGTTATTATTTTATCATCCTGTGTACTATTCGTATAGTCCTTCATGCGGTGCATTATCCCCGGATAATTACGTTTAAGTGCTTCCTGGTTCACTTTCCATAAAATTAAGCCGTTGAGTAACTTGTCTAATCCTATGATTTAGGCAGCAAAGCGCACGAATTAGGCCGAAGAAGCCGCGTGGACGGTTTCCGTTTTGAGTTCCCTCTTTCAACTCATGTTCAATTGTTAAATTTCTTATCGGTAATGCCTTGTATTAAGCCATTTCAACTCAAACTAGTAAAGTTTCAAATTTCATTGAACTGAACGGTCCTCCTTGATGACCAACGCCTTCAGAGTACATGTAAAAAACCGATCCAAGATATCAAGCTTTTACAACTTACAAACTTATTTATCTCTTCTATAAGATTAATATAAACAATTTATTTTTCATAATAAGGTTTCAATGTAAACCATTCTAAGTATTATTAACTCTAAGAAATAAATAATGAACATTTTTTATCCTAATTTATTATTTCATATTTTTCTAAACAATTATGCCATTTTCTAATCTGAAAATTTTAAGTTTTGATAAAAAAAATTGAACATTAATAAAAATTAAAATAAATTAAATCTTATAATAAAGGTGGTCTTAACGTCTCACTGGTTTATTCTACATTAAAATTACGTCGGCTAAGCCAAGATTTGAACCCAGAAGCAAGATAAATATGATCAATTTGTTTTTTAAATTTATCAACAAAATTACCGTTCCAATAGAAAATTACCATTAAACATAAAAATATAGAGAAAAGTATATGTAATTTCATAAATACTTCCTACATATTTTAGTAACATGAACTATGATTTTAATATAGATAATAAACGAATAAAACGACTAATTATTTACCTATTAAAGTAGTATTTACGAACCTATAAATATGTGGTCGTTCTCGTATCCTAAATGTTTACTGTTCTATGAACTTGTATAGAACAATGAAGAATTATCCTTTTTTAATTTCAGGATTAGTCAAGAGTAAAGTTTGTTCAGCATTTCAGTTTTTAAAACATGTCAAAATTTGTCCGAATTAGAAAGCAATCGTCAAATAAGGAAAAGTTTTATATAACAAAGTTCGATAATTTTTCTCTAAATTAAGTAGTTAGGACCACCAATCTCAGACCAATTTTCAAAATAACATTTTTCCTTCGTGTTGACAAATATATAAGCAAACTAAACACAATGAAACTTTTGGATAAAGGACTTTTAATCAAGTTGTCGCTGAATAAAGGGTTGTTGGGAGCGAATAAAGCAGAACTTTTGTGTCATTTCAATACCCTTTTAAACCATTAAAAATAACTATTGGACAAGTACATATATTCAGAGTTCACACTTTGCTGGGCTTCAAGACCGTCGGGATATAGTTTAAGCGAAGTACCGCTTTGACGGCAAAACGCTCTAATCGCTGCGGGCAACTTTCGAGTGATAGTCAATTCGATTGAATTGCTAAAAGGAGAGATCAACTTTCGTTTTTATTTGTGGAAATAAATTATAAACGATTGATATGTCGGGTACTTTTAAAAATTAACCTCCTACATGCGTAACATTTCCTCCTACGTACGTCGTCTTTTGTCTCATCTATTTATTTTTAGTTTTATCGTTTCATATACACTACTCCTTCTTTGTAGAACTCTTTGAGTCGATACTATTACCTTAAAGGATGGAGGGAATGTAAACAGGATTGTTTGCCTTATTAGAAGTATCGACCACTTTTTCACACCGCCAACACTCTGGAGGTAAAATCTTGAACAAGAAAGCAAATTTAGTTGCTAGGTTTTGGCCAATCATCAGGGCAAAACAACCGTAAACATGTCTACAGATTGGCATATTTATGTTTTTTTTTTACAGGCGATCTCAAATTTCCTTGAAGACCGATGCAATATTGCTAAGGCTGGGCGAGTGTTCGTACCAGGTTTGTTAAAAAAATAAAAGAAAATAAAATCACATTTTGTATCTTTGACAAGCCATGAAAATTCAATGATGCCCAAATATTCTCGCCGTGGAGTTTCATAAGATTCGGCTCTCGGCGGTTTTCAACCCCCAATTGTGGCCGATAATCCGTGAGTGGCAGCATAAGAATCCCGGCTTATCCCCGCCGGTAATTCACCATCATTCAACGCTCAAAGTCTAAATGAGGATTATCTTTAAATCTCGTGTTCCCGCTGTTGGAAAGTCTGAACCACAACGCAGCCAAATACGAAGTAGTACACTTTCATTTTCAAATACTTAAATTACATATTAAACCCCTAGCAATCGAGAAGAAAAACTGTACAGTGTAAGTGCACGAAATTTCCAAATTACAAACTATGCGCGCAAATAATGATGTAATAGTATTACGTACTTCTAGAATAATATCGAATTTTAGGGGAAATAAATTATTTCGTTTAGTTTTTGTAAATATTTTTAGCTAAAGGAGAAATCCTCATAACTCTATATGAAAATAAAAAAATTATACAAAAATTTTTTTTGTTCAATCATAAAGGAAGTTTACACCAGCAGAGGTCTACCACCGGGTTCCAGTGTTTTTGAAAAACAATAATTAATATTTTATTTTTTGAGCAGTTTCTAATTGGAACCTGTGACTTTTAGGTTGTTCAGACTTATCTAGATTTGCTTATCCCTTATTAGTAGTCATTTTTGAGGTTATATGGTCAATTAGTATGATTATTTCGTATTTTTAAATTGTTCTTAAATATTTGAAATTGATAAATAGGTTAGTTGGCTGTAGTTTTTGTCAATGATCCAAAATTAATGGCGACCAGGAAGAAATTAAATTTCAATTTTACGCACACAATTAAAACCGTTTGTTTTCTATATGTCCATCCATTATTCCCTCCATAGCGGATCTCCTCTTACCAGAGCTCAGAAAATGACCAAGTTTCAGTTCGTATGGGAACATGTGGATTAAACATTGAAACATTAAGGACGACTACTCTGCATAGATGAGGTGAGAGTTGGTCTCAAATCTTCAGATGGGCGCGATTTCATATGGAGACCCTCAGGAGGAAGGTACGCCCCACCATACGACCCATGCTATATGGTCCTTTACGTGGCATTGTGGGCCATTGATGTCTTGAGAGTATTAATTCATAGGGTGCCCGTACCGAATTGGTTGTGTTTTGCGTTATGTCTAACATTACAGAAGTCCTTCAAAGACAAAGAACATGTAGTGTCATTTGCCGGCGAGTGATTCTTGCTAATGCAGAATAATCAAGGCCACATAGATCACATATTGTGGATGAGTTCAGAATTGACTGCTTGGCGTGGCCAGCTCGATGTCCAGATTTGAACCCAATCCCACACATTTCAGACAAACTAAAGCGACGAATACGATGGGCCGTAACACGTAAAGTATTGGAAAAGTCTTTCCTCGATGAATAGGAAATAATTTCACAGGATTTTACAAGAAATATTGCGTTACCGGGCGAGATTTGGGCCAGAGGTGGAAATACTCTATATTAAAGTGGACAAAAAAGTATTATTTTACATTTTTATTCGGTTGTGATTGCTTTGCTTTTATTTATTTATTTTTGTTCTATACTTAATAATTAATTTTTTACAATTACATAATAATTGCATTTTTAGAATTACATAATAAAAATATTCTACAACCAGACCGATTTTTATTGTGCAAAATATGAAAAAACTTAAATTCATTCAAATTTAATGGTGGTGCATTAATGTGCAATCTATCAGTGTATACATTTAACCAAGTAAACCTTGCTCACATAATACAATCTAAAAATAGTTTAACGTAAACCTACCCTTTACCACACTGAACCATTTGAAGATTTTTACAGTGGATGAATTATTACTATTATTATTGTATAGAGATTAGTTACCGTTATTCCATAATTATTCAGATATCGTTAGATGCGGTCTGGTGTGATATTGGTTTCAGAAAAAACATTTTCTTTCTTGTGCCACGTTTCGAGCTTTGTTGAGCTCATCTTCAGGGCCTGGGATTACTGATTAGTATAATTTCATTAATGAAATTCAATATAGATAACATACATATATCATTACATTACAATCCGCACATCAAATACTTTTCACTTAGTCTAATTGTACAACAATCTAGCTTTCCTTTTCCTATTTATACTTTTCTATGTAATCCTGAAAGAATAATCTGTCCGAAACATACGAAATTGTCTTTTCTATACCGAACTTCTTCCCCTCCCCTTCAAAATCAAACATATATAAACATAAAACAGCAAAATCTCACTGGCACTCTCAACACGATACGCAAGAAAGGCACAAATACACAGACGACAAACATTTTGAGTGGGTAGAAATACTTTGATTAAATATGAAAGAAATTTTGCCTTGTAGAAATTCCCTGAAGCCCTGAAGATGATTTCAATAAAGATCGAAACGTTGGCACAATAAAGAAATTGTTTTTCTGAAACCTACATCACACCAGACCGCATCTCACGATATTTGAATATTTATTATTGTAGTAACACTCATATGTCAAAAATTACTTTTTTAAATATCATGACAATTTTCTTACGTCACTCAATACTAAACAAAATTCTTTTTCATACAGTTGGAATAAAAATTATTTAAATAAATCCCTTAAACTGAACACTTTAAATTACACACAGAAACTGTAATATTGTTCTCTTGCCATATTTTGGTTATTCTTTACATTTATTTAAAATAAATTTCTTGTATAATTATTCTGTTTGACATTTAAACCCTCATTTGTTATTTATCAAGAGCTTGCTCACTATTTATATTTCTATTTTGAGGAGCAGGCATTGAGTTGCGAATCAACAGGTAGCCCGTCAAATATCCAAGACAGTTGATCAAGTCGCAGGTCCGAACTAAATAGACGATTTTCCACGATTAGGTCGGGTCCAATATGCCACAGTTGATTTTCTTCCCTATCCAAGGAAATTTAGAGTGAAGTTCATTGAATACGAAGATAAAAAAAAAACCGTACGTAGCCGTTCGGCGAGAGTATTGGAACAGACATAGTTTGTCGCTCTTTAGGTGAATTTTTGTTGTATTTTGAATGTGTTTGAAGGTTTATTCATTTTATTATTTGTGAGCATTCGTTGTAATCTGTAAATTCTAGGAATCGGTTCGAAGGTTATAATTTAAAATAAACGGGTAAAAAAAAAAGATCGTTTATAACTTTCAAAGCTGAGTGGATGTACGTGCTTCATTGGAAACGCCTCTGTCTCTTGGAATCATGAATGAACAATTGGACCCCATTGTTGTTCGCTTTTAAAACGTTAGATCCAATTTCATCTCGTTCCATTATAACATGAAAATTTCTAAGCTTACCATACCGCGCACAAACTACTTTATATAAAACTTAATACGTTCGTCCTTGACATTCGATAAAATTATATTTTTATGATGTTACGCTAAAAGTGTATTTACATTTTTGTTTTATTGCGTCTGACCCAGAGATAAAAGTTAATGTCAACAACCCTCCCATCTACGTTCGAGTAATTCATTCGTGTATGCTGTTTTTACTTTCTGTACGTAATTTTTTTATTTAAGTCGTGTCATTCTATGTATATATTTACTGTATGTCGATGTATTAGAAACAAAAACGTTAAAACCAACCACGGACGAAATCATCATGAATGCCAGAACATGCAAAAATTTAAATAGTTTATTTTCCGTCTGCACTCGCAACTACTGTCGACTATTCCGATGACGGACCATACCACTTATTTATTGAAAACTCCGAAGAAAAGATTCGCAAATTACACCCCAGGTCACTGGGTAAAATTTCTAATAGCATATTTCATTATTAAAAGAACATACTTCAGTTATCGGCTCCAGTAGAATAAAAATTTAATTTAACATTTACTTAGCGGCAAATGAATTTACAAAAACCTAAATCCTGGGCAATAAATAGTATTCATTTCAACGTTTCTGATTAAAAAAAAGAGGGTAATTAAGGACGATGAAACAGACTTGCAAGAAAAAGAAATAAGTAGGTAATAATATTAATGAATTAGTGAATTGAGTAGGTAATAATATCAACTGCACTTATAAACAATATTAGCAGATTGACAAATAGTAGAATAACAACATTAAGAACGTCCTTTATTGAGTTTGGTAGCCAAAAAAACCAGATCATATAACGATCTATAGGAAAAGATTCCCAGTCAGCTCTTATGTTCGTCCAATCTGTTATCCAGTCTGTCTGTGGAAAATCAGACATCCATTATTAGAAATGGGGACTGAGTACATGATCCCGGAAACAATCTTCACAACTTCCAATAAAGACTCAACAGGCTATAAAGGAGAGGAAGAACACAGGGGATGATCAGATGGTATAAGGCTGGCTCCAAAACCAACGAAGGAACCGGATCAGGCGTTTTCTGTACAAGCCCAAAACATGAAAAACCAACTCATTAGGGAATTATACTTCTGTCTTTCAAGCAGAAATACATGCTGCAAAGGTTACACTGGCAGAAAATCCTCATAAGATCAGACAGCCATGCGCTATTAAAGCATTGGCATGCAAAAGAATTACGTCAAAACTAGTCAGTGAATGCATCCAAAATCTCCAAAACCTGGGGAAACACTTCAACCCGATGGTATCTCGAGTGCCAGGGCACAAGGGAATTTTGGGTAACGAAGAAGCAGACAGGCTAGCCAGAGAAGGATCTGCAAGGCCATACATAGGCCCCGAACCTATCCTTATGATATCAAAAACCAACATAGAATCCTCCATCGCAGAATGGATCCAAACAAAACAAAGAGAGAAGTGGATAAACTCTAGTAGTGCTAGACATAGTAAACTTAGGATGAAACAACCCTCACCAAAATTAGCAAAAACAATACTACAATTGGAGATGGCAAAACTCAGAGGAGTGGTGGGACTACTAACCGGTCCCTGGCATCTGAGAAAACATCTACACAACATGGGCATATTCAATGATGATGCAACTATTTGCAGATTATGTAATGAGGAGGAGGAAACAGACACTCATATTATATTCGAATGCGAAGCAAAAGCTCAATGGAGATTTAACCTAACGTGCATAAAAAAACTTAAGGAATCAAATTGCAGTAGCGACAGTCAATGACCTGGTAAGTCTAAGAAGAAGGATTGAGTCTATTGCATTCAACTAAGGAACTAGGACAATAAGCCAGAAGGCTGCAGTGCCTGGGGAGTGCAAACCCTCTTTACAGCATCCATTTTCATCATACCATACCAATCTGTAAACTTTTTAACTCTCTTAGGTTTAGACATAGATCTGATCAATGGAAAACAACATACCATGCCAAACTACAATAATACAACCCCTAAGTGCGTATACTGTGAAAACCTTCACAGATTAAGAAGCAAAAAATTGAACATATCAAAAATCAATAATAGTCCGCTATACTATGTGATTACATAAACAAATTTAATCTATTAGCAATTATGGAAGAATACCCGACTTTGCCAGAATGTCTAACTGAAAGTTACAAAAATGATGATTTAAACTATACAAAATACATAATAAAATTATATATGTATAAGCCTTATAAGAGCGATGAATTCCAAACAAATCTTAACAATATAGCTGGGAGAGAACGGTGTGACCTACCATCTAATCAAGAAATATTTCTTAAGCATAACAGTGACATTAAAGGTATTGAAAATCAATAAATGCGTACGGATACACACAACGAACCACACGTGGTGTATATGTGAATGTATTTATTAGCGTGGTTGATGAGGCATGTCTGGGGCTTTGATTAAATATCGAGTAGCTCACAGGCCCGCCAGATTAGTTTATGTAATTATATATTTTTTGTGTGATGTTAGGAACAAGCCACATCTATCCAAGTTGTAGTAATACTCCCGAGAGGCTGCGACCTGTCCAATACGAATGTATTTATTAGCGTGACTGTTTTGTGTAAATGGACGTGGATGTCCAGGAATATCGAGAACTGCACTAACGCGTCAAAACGAAATTAGTCTAATGGATGAATGAAATTCTGTGCATACTGTATGAATGTATTTATTAGCACGAATGCAAAGAAGTCGGTAGGATAGTCATAATCTTCTTTAAATCTTTCTATTTAGTTTTTAGGTGCAGACGTGCACCTGTACTCTGAGCCCTGCCAACTGTAGATTAGGTAATCTTAGCGGGAGTGTTGTTAGTGAGTCTGTAAATATTGAAGTATTTTTAACAAACCACGTGTGGGATGAAAAAAAGGAGGAACAAGACATTCCTCCGTTTGGTCGGTAGAAAACAAAATTAAAAGAAGAGATGCAATGAATGAGATAGAGATAAAGTTGAAATGGAACAAAGAAAAATGCGAGAAGGTGCCAGCAATGACCGTAGTAGTTAGCCGGCCGAGAAAAAAAACAGCTCAAGGTCAAATAGTATCACCGCCTCCGTCTAGACCAAGGTTTATGAATTACACAAGTACTATGTCAAACAAACATCAACTATAAGACAACTCAAAAATTAAAACTGAAACCCATGAGTATGGGGCAAATAAATATAGTCAAGGCAATAGTTTCGTAAGTGAACTTGTAAAAATAATATAAATTAATAATGATAATAAACTTTATGGTCGAATGAAGCACTTCAGATAATGCAGTCAAGAAATCAACTTATGATTACGCAACTATAGATCTACGTGGTCTATAATAGTCCCATTTACATAAGAGTATCGATTCCTATCCGATATAAGGGGTATGACTTTCTTCTTTTAGCCTCCCACAGGGGCGTATTGTGAGTCCCATTTTATAGGCAATTTGGGTATGAGATTTGGAAGAAGTCATTCCACCAGGGATGAAAGTCACATCTTATAAAGAAAAGGAGCGGCAGTAGAAGCTCTTAAGGTACCAACCTTCTCCTTGCACAAATGGACTAGTCAAAATAATATCACCAAACAAGTCACAAGCGTGCCATTTTACTAGAAAAAGGTATCTTTCTCTCTCAGAAATATGAAATCTAGCGAAGTATGATGTTCCAGTGTGCGAAGAGGTTACTTTCCTAGTTCTGACACTGACCAAAAGATTAGACTGGAAAACAGAAACGAAAGCTGATCGGATGTGCAATATCTTCCGTTGTATTTCTCATGCCAGAATGTGCCCGGATATTATTGTTAGTTTCACGTTTTATAGAGCAAAGATCGGTCAGGTGTCGCTTTTGGCTCCCTTTTCTTCGGAGAAGTACCCAAATCGTCGCTAAACAAGCTGTATATCGTCTAACATAACGCACTCCGATCATGTTTAGTAGTGATGCCAAGCACCCCAATATACGCGATGAGGATGTTATCCAATGAACCCTTTCTTAATCTACGCCTAGTATTTTTGGCAAAAAGTCCGAATCTGGTTGAGAAAATATCGACTTTAATTGTCCTCACATTAACGAAAAGATACTGCAAAAAAATCGATGTCTTTGCTAGCTGAAAAATTCACGAAAATGGGTCATATACAATTGGAAATGGAAGTAAATAGTATCTATATTTCAAGCGGATTAGAATGTCAAATTTGTACGTCCAGACATTATATTCTTCAACAAATTCTATCAATACCAAGTTAATATTGCAAATCGTCTGTGTTGGACCCAAATAAAGTACAGTTTTCTACATGGTAACTATATATTTAGAAATGGAACCAATAAGGGTGTTGCTCATTCTAAGGCCAAAATAGCCGCGATGGGCACAATATCTTGCGCCAGGGTAGCAGCCATACCGAGCAAGTCTAATAGAGCGGCGTTTCGGCTGTCAGACAATATATATTCTGTAAAATTTGGGTTCATATTAACAGCTCTTAAATATGCGAAACAACAGCCAATTAAGCATAGGATGTCGTGCATTGATAGCAAGAGTGTAACGTCTAAAGTAAGAGGTTGTAAAAAGAGGGCTCTTTTAATCGTAAGGATTTTATAGTGTGGACACGTAATACAATCACCTGGGCAGATAGTTTCCGTGGTATGGATACAAACGAACTTGGGGTCTAGACGGAAAAGAAATAGCGGACAAATTGGCCAAAACGGCAACTGAGTCTGAACGTAATTCGCCATACCGCTCTCCCAGCTTGACGAAAAAGGTTGACCTTTTACAACGAGGGCAACTGGCATATTCAACTGCAGGAAGAGGGCGGCTATTTAAAAAAATTTCCCCTTAATACGGCAAAGATACAAATTAAGTTACTATCATGGTGATTATTCTGGCAGGGCCCAGACCACCACTATCAACAGACTCTTAACCAATCACGGACTATGTGAAAAATATTACATCAAAATGGGAAAAAGAGTGATGCCTTTGTGTCACGTGTGCTGCACCAAGTATGATGTTCAAAACATTATGAGATGTACAAGATGGTAAGAATAAAGGAGTATTATCTTAACAGGAGGGAAATAAAATATCATGTACGAAAACCCTACTTATCTCTAACAACAAAGAAATATATGAAAAAAAAATTTAAATTCATATTCCGAACAAAAATTAAAATAAAACATCTCAATATATAAATACTGATAATTAAGTAGAACAAGAATTATGGTTGTATATAATAATTGTAACAATTAAAAAAAGTAAATGGCAGTGATTTTTTTTACTCTGGTAGGAGAGGTGATTCCAAACAAAAATCCGGATGTCTCCTATAAATCACGTGGTTCGACGTAACACAAGGCGGTTATCTCGCTGGGTTTGTACTTTTATCTTTTTTGTGTATTTTTTTTAACTTTACGCTGTAAATGTAATAAATGGGCACTTTTAACGTTGTAGTGGAAATTTCATCCGCGAAAACATGCTTACTAAACTCTGTGGCATAGTAGATTTCTAAAGAAATTAACAACAATTATATCAACGTCAATACACAGCATGAACATTTATTTTTCAAAAATCGAATTAGATTGTCTATTTTTTCCTGTATTATAAAAAATTATTCAATATTTCTATTATTTGATAATTTCATGGAATTGGGCATAAGTTGAAAAAGTTGATCCTGGGAAAAATTAAAGTTTTCGTACCTTTCATTTCGCCTTCTCCGCACTCTTTCAGGCCCATGTAAATGTGCCCCCATCTGTAAAACGTACAGCAGACCAATGGCTGTGATCCCGAGTAAATGGTAACCGTGCAACTGTTCTGGTCAATTCTGGCCCCACTACGAGGCGAATAGCCATCAGTGATGATTTAACCTTCTTCGAGCAACGCGTTTAAGAACTTCCTGGAGCTGACGAATCGCTTGAACTATAATAAGTTACCGGTTTCGCAAATGTTTAAAGTCAAAAAACGGTCATCCTTTGTTTCTGTTACTCTAGCACTCCCAGAACCGAGCCTTTTATTGTAGAACCGAGTTTCTCGAAGACGTCTAATGACGTTTCGCAGTGTTTCGTAGGGAACTCAGATGGCAATAGCCGCCCGCATACCTGATGGAACGTCTATAAGTGCCACACCAAGCGCAACAATCTCAGCACTCAGTGGCATTTTGAAGTTTAAAGCGTGAAATTAAGAAACCAAAGATGAAAACTAAACGATTTATTGTTTTATAAATCAAATGAGACGGAATAAAGATTTTAAATTTCGTAAAAATTAAATATTGAAAAATCCTATATTCTTGTTTTGGATTAGGGATTAAGTGTGTTTAGGTTTGATATTCCAAATTTGAAACAGCATAAACAAGCCTGGCAAAAACAAAAAATTCTTCATGCCAATATCAAATGGAAGGTTGGGATTATGCCTTTGGTGTCCATAAAAGCAATCCATAAAGTACGGGGACCGCGGCAGTCGAGTGGTTAGCGTGAGAGACTCCCGGCTAGTAGACCCCGCGGTCGCGGGTTCGATTCCCGCTGTCGCCTCTGGCCCTTTTTTCACGATACCCCTCCCCCCCCCAAAAAAAAAAATACGCAATAATAAATAATTACAGAAAGTCTGGCTAGATATGCAAAGTTCATGAGGCCATTAAATTAAAAAAAATTAAAAAATTTTAATTTTTGCCCGTTAGGTGATTCAACCGGCATCATCACCTCAGAGGTAAGAGAGGGCTTAGTCAAACTAAAAAAAAGTTAGTATTAAAGTACAAAAATTTTAAATCACACGATCTACCAGGCTTATTGGTAGAGCATACTCAGGTTTTTGTTATGGGATTGCCCATTTATTGGCAAGAAACAACAGAGAAAGAATAAGAAAAAAATCAATTGGATGGAATTTTTTGCCTCTCAGTGTATTTTATTTGTTTATACAAAAGGTCTGTATTTATCGTCAGATTTACTCCGTGTGGGATAATAAAGAAAACTGATATATAAAATACAATTACGACATGGTAATCGAAACTGTTAGTATGTTAAACACTATCTATTACGCCGTTATCTAGCTCGGAGCGGCTTGATAATTTGCTAATGTTTCATCTCTTCTCTCACATAACCAATCAAACTAACGTTAAATTAGAATAATATTCATTGAAGGATTGCTTTCAGAAATTGAAATATAGTCATTTAACAGTTATTATTATAAAATAACTTTTTCTCCTTTTGTATAAATCAATGATTTTTAAGATGTAATTTGGAAGTTATTAATGACTGCTTGTTAATCATTCAGTTTGCTATATAGAAAAAAAGTCGGATTTATTTTCTTTATGTAACGTCGATTAAACTTTGCATTAACAAAAATCATCATGTTTAAAAAAAAATTTACATTGTATGACAAAATGGTAAAGAGGAAGAAAGACGTGGTTCATAGAAACAAATTGTTCATAAATTACCCGATTCAAGCCTGCCGAAATGGAAAACGAAATATTTTTAAATTTTCAAGTGAAAAAGGAGATAAAACTTCTCAGGCGTAAAGAAGGAGAGAGAAAAACGAACTTCGTTTAATCTGCGTAAAACCGAATGAACTATTAACCACTTCCATGGGCCCGTTTCACACAAAAGCGCTATTCATTTCATTGAGTCAGAAGAAAATCCTTTATATGAAAAGCTTTTTTGGAACGAAACATTTAACGAATTACTGTGTACAAGTAAATCAATTAAACGCAGACCTTATGGGGAAAAATATATGCTTAAAATACAATATTGTATTTATCTGTC
Organism: Cimex hemipterus; assembly: GCA_039619505.1. Classification (NCBI taxonomy): domain Eukaryota; kingdom Metazoa; phylum Arthropoda; class Insecta; order Hemiptera; family Cimicidae; genus Cimex; species Cimex hemipterus. The sequence continues at coordinate 10,594,408 of CM077100.1, forward strand.
AAGACTATATATAATTTATTTCACCGTAGGAGATTCATTGATATCACCCTTTGACAAGCAGACCGTTTAACTAGTACTAACAAGGCTAGGAAACGGACGTGTGTTCACTGATCTTAATGAAACTTTCTTTTGTTGATGCTGGTTCGAAAAATTAACTCTCGTAATTATTGAAAAACTGTTTTCGACCTTAGTTGTGTATGTAGTTCAAAGTTATGAAATTTTAATCGATTCGTTTTTTTTACATTGGAGAAAAAATAATAAGCAAAATCGTATAAATAAAGCTTAAAGGCAAACAAGTTAAAAATAGAGGTTGTCAGTAATGAAGATCACTCTGTGTGAGGTTTTATGATTTAATTTCTTTAATTATTTCTTCCCTGCAAATTATTACAGACGCACTATATAGTGCAGTGCTGCAGAGTGTTTCAGATAAATAATTTTATATGGGATGTTGCATAACAGCATCATTGTCAAGCAGCGCTGCCGTACTGGGCCTACAAGATCAACAAAGAAAAAGGAGAGGAGGGCAGTCCTACGTTGAACGCGATACCGCAAACTTCTCTCAAAAAATAAGGAGAGGGTTTATCGACCGTGAGGGATAAAGAAAAATACATATTCACTAGAAGGAAATATTTTTTTGTTCGTTAATCAGATAAGAAAGTTAAATGCGAATTAATGTTAAATAAATTAATGAAGGTTTTCAGTTGAGATGAAAAAAGGTCAATGGCACGAGCGGGATCCGAACCCACGACCTTCGGCTACATACGCCGCTGCGACCTCGATCCACTTGGACATCAACTACCTATATCAACCCCACCTTTTGAGTTTTCGGAGTTCGGGTTCTCAGCGGCATATTTAGCCGAAGATCGTGGGTTCGAATCCCGCTCGTGCCGTTGACTTTTTTCATCTCAAATAAAAACCTGAATTAATTGTAATGTATTAATTGGCCAAGCGGACCACGAAATTAGTGAATGAACTATATACTAACTCAAAACTCTTATTTTACAAATTCAAGAATTTGAACAACCAAATTACAAAATTTTGGTAGCAGAGTGTGGTTCCTTTTTTCCAAAGATTTTTTGGATTTTTCGGATTGGATTGGGAATAGATTAATGTTGATTTTTTAATTATATTTTTATTGTAAAACGGAAATTATCTTTACCTTTTGAGGTTACAAAACAAACAACTTACAAGCTGTTTATTTTCGTTACCATTTACTGAAAATTGATTATAAAATATAATTGTTACCATCAAGTAAATTTTATTCTATATACGTTTTTATTTATTTTACAAAGTCAAAAATTTTAACAGCCAAATTACAGGTTATTGAATGGGTTATTGTCGATATTTTTATAACTTTTCGAGGAAAGGTGATGGGTCAAAAATTCCAAGGGTGACTATGGGACTTGAACCCACGAAGTTAAACTCGACCTCGAATGCACAAATTGGACTTTTCCTACTGTTCTTTATTACACTGTAAATTTAATTGTCACGTAATTATTTTTTAGTTTTTTTAAAACAATTTTCGTTCTCTGTGTTATTATATCACAAATCAAATATTATATATGTAAATGTATATTATTTTGTTCTAATTTATTTTGTCAAAAACTGTTTTTTAATGTCTATTTGCACCTTTCACTGAACTGAACACATTAACATAATTAAAACGAACGTTCAACTAACCTGCTGTCCTCCAAGCTCCGCCGACTCCAAATATTCAATTAGTTACGTAATAATTTGTGTGGTGTTGTTATATGAAAAAAAAAAGTATAAAGCCAATTTGAATTAATGAAAAACACACAGTTCCTACCGTCTTGCTTATCTTTTTGTTGGATATTTCTCATCTGGATTCTAAAAATATTTCTAGATAATAAAATCTAATAATAAAAAAAATATATAGCCTTGATAACTCAGGTCATTAGTTACCCTTTCCAGGAATATATCCCTTCATCCGGAATTTGAAACTACTTGTAATGGCTTAAACGTTTTATAAATATAAACATTTATATACAATACGCGAAATTATATCTTCAACGGTGTTGCACATGAAAAAAGTACACGCATTTTTTTAGAGGATTGTTGGATACAGATAATTAAGGAGGGCATAAAATAGTTTAAAATATTCTTCTTTTTTTGTGGTTAGATAGATGGTAGGTAGATAGTAGAAATATCCTGAACGAGGATATTCGCACAGGGTTGATTTAAACTTAAATTTAAATATATTTGTCAACGTACAAGTTTACAAACAGAGGTTTTTTTTTTTTTTTTTTTTTTTTTTTTAACGTGTGTTCACAACAGCAGAGGTCACAGAAACACTCAGGGTACCGGTGTTTTTGAAAAAAAAGCCCATTTGTAAGTATGTCGGGTTCGAATGCAGGGCCGCTGGATTCGAACCCGGGACCTTTACCTTACAGTGATGAGCTCCGGGTCAAACACGGAACCTTGCTGCCACCGACGCCCCTCATTCAAAAACCTCATCATTGTTTTTAAGTATGGTATATATTGTTTGTTTTTATTCCTTAACGATATGGATTAATGAATTCTATAACCGTTCCCTTGAAAGTTCTGCTTAATGAATTGGGCTGTAAAATAAGTTTGTAGGGTTGTTTGATTATTAATTCGGTGAAAATTTAATTAAAAAGATATGAATGATTTTGTTTCATACACGCTGCCATTTTCTGTATAATTTTGTAATTACTTCCCCCCCCCAGATATCCGTGCGGTTTTAAGCGATTTCAGTGTGGTTTTGCCGTCCTCTAATGAAGTAATGTTTTTCCCTGTAATTGAATTTTTCAAAGCAAATAGTTAATCCGAAGCGGTGTTTCAAATAACACGTGGGATTGAGCGTTGCCCTAGTTGAAAACAATCACTTTGCACTAGTAGGTTTGTTGTAACAGAAGGTTAGTTTTTTCTTTTTTTCTTTTTTTTTTTTTTTTGTTATGGACAAGTATTTCTCAACAAATTTAATCAACATTATAAGAGCCAATTTTTCCACTACCTGTTGCTTTCTTCCAGGATTTCTGAGCGATTTTCGTTCCGTTATACGCAGTCCTCAAGTGACATTCATTGAATATTTATTGAATATTTCTGATCACGAAATAAGGGAAATTTTGAAGAGCAATGCCAGACGTGGGTGGGGTAGGACATCAAATCCAAACTCCAAGCATTTCTGACGCGTTTGCAGATTCGTGGAGGTGAGTGTTACCCTTGTAAAAAAACAATATCTTTCCACTTAGCCAGTGTTGGTTGGTTGTGGTCAATGGTTGACTTTAATCGCTTTATTCCTACCAAATTCACAATAACTTTTTTGGATGTATAAGGAGTGTTATTGGTTGGTCTACGCGTTTTCCCCTAGATCTTGTTCTCAGAATGGGTATCTTATGATTTAAATATTGGGTTGTCCGGAAAATAATGCAGGATTTTGGTATTAAACGAAAAAAAGAAACTAGTTACTTTAAAGCAATGTTCTTTAATCAAAATAATTTCCCATACTCTCAATACATTTCTCCCGACGTGTTGGTAACTTATTAATTCCGTCTGAGTAGAATTCAGAATTTTTAGAATTGATAAAGTCAATAAATGCATTTTCCAGTTCCGTTTGATTTTTGAATATTATGTGTTGTAAGTAGTGGTCCAGGTGTCTAAAAAAATGGTAGTCAGTAGGCAAGAGGTCCGGAGAGTAGGGTGGGTGAGGCAAAGTTTCATAGCCAAGCTCCAATAATTTTTGTGACGTTACACGTGACACATGTGGAGTGTGGAACCCAATTTTCGAGTTTTTTCACTTTTCCAATCGCCTTGAGGTGGTCAGCGACGGTCGTTTTACTGACTTTGAGTTGCTCTGCAAGTTCTCGAACAGTTGTTTTTGGGTTTTCTTCCACCACTGATCGCAGAACATCATCATTAAGAGAGGAAGGCCTTCCACGACCTTCTTCATCTTCAAGGCTGAAATCTCCCTCCCGAAATTTTTTAAACCACCTTTGCACAGTGCACTCATTAACACAACCCTCGCCCCAGACTTGGTTAATGTTTCTAGCCGTTTGGGCTCCGCTTCGGCCGAGTTTAAACTCGTAAAAGAAAATCGTATGAAATTCTCGCTTTGACATTATAAGGATGACTGAATTATTTCCAAGTAGCGGAATGCTACAGAGGTAAACAAACAATATCATTTGGAAGAGGATTAATAAGTGTTGACATTCATACAAATGAGTAATCCTGTAAACGTAAACAGAATATTTTATATAGATTTTTTTAAATGAAAA
>CM077100.1:10608663-10627119 GCA_039619505.1 Cimex hemipterus
CGTCGCTGACCACCTCTTTGGTCAATCGGAAAGGGCCCATTTTGTTGCATGACAACGCTCGACCACATGTGTCACGTGTAACGTCACAAAAATTATTGGAGCTTGGCTATGAAACTTTGCCTCACCCACCCTACTCTCCGGACCTCTCGCCTACTGACTACCATTTTTTTAGACACCTGGACCACTACTTACAACACATAATATTCAAAAATCAAACGGAACTGGAAAATGCATTTATTGACTTTATCAATTCTAAAAATTCTGAATTCTACTCAGACGGAATTAATAAGTTACCAACACGTTGGGAGAAATGTATTGAGAGTATGGGAAATGATTTTGATTAAATAACATTGCTTTAAAGTAACTAGTTTCTTTTTTTTTTGTTTAATACCAAAATCCTGCATTATTTTCCGGACAACCCAATATAAATAACGCCATCAGCATGAACTATTATTAAACCGAATTGCTATAAAATTGAGATTAAAACTAATAATATAATGAAAATGTTGGAAGCTCAGAAGTTATACATGACCCCGTGAATTTGTAATAATATTGAATTGATTGGCTCAATGGTTATTGATCTGCTGTATGTACAGAACAACGTTCTCGTTAAATGATTTAATTATTGAAACGTGCACATTTCTACCAATTAATATAACATTTATCCGGGTAAGGATTTCACAATGTGGTTAACGATATATTTTATAAAAAACGTAAGATCATTTTATTACCATCGATTAAAACTTATTCAACTTTAATAAAGAAATTATGGTTCAATATTCAAAAAAAACCCATATCAAATGGTAATATGAAACGTTTATTTTTGGAAAGCTTTGGTGTGACTTTGTCAATTTAAAGCCTTGACTTTGTCTGAAATTGAATTCCTTTGGGTTGAGATATAATGCGTATAATTAAAAATTTATACAACAATTCGTATTTTAATTTAAAACTGAATGGGGAATTACTGACAGCTGAGAGACATAACAAATGGGGTTTAAAAGCTGAATTATATCTTTTCTCTTTTCCACTTAATACGAGGGTTTGTCTCATTTTTGAATAATCGCAATTGTACTTGGAAGCTGAAGTAGATAAATAGATTTATATGTACAATTCCCCTGTCGCATCAAAGAAGGCAAATTCACTATTCAAATTAAATTTTGCTGCAAAAATATACAGTAATACAACAGAAATTATGTTACCAACTCGTAAGAACATACATGATAAAATAAATATTCATAATCAGTAAATATAATTTTCTGAAAAACAGTTTTAATCTATAAATAAAAGCTGAATTATTTAATGAAATGTTACAGTTCAATTATGCACTTTTTTCAATTGCTCCATAGGAAAGATCTGATCAACCCCCGCGGTGCCAATGTTTTCGGAAGAAGAAAAATTTGGTTATTTCTTTCTTTTTTCCTACGAGGGTTCGCAATAGCAGAGGTCATATAAACCCTCAGGGTGTCAGTGCGTTTGACAAAAAGCTCATTTGTAAGTATGTCGGGTTCGAATGATGGGCCGCTGGATTCGAACTCGGGACCTTTACCTTACAGTGATGAGCGCCATGTCAAAGATTGAAACTTATGGTCACTGCCGCCCCCCCCCCCAAAAAAAAAATTTGCGTATTGCCAGTTAAGCCATTGAAATGAAAACAGTGACAAAATTAAGGCAAGAAAATTACTTAAAATAATTTTTTCCACAATTAAAACTAAGAACCTTTTACAAAAGTCTAATATTTTATCCTTTTAGTATTTTTAACCACATTTTTTAGGTATACAAATATTATATTATCGCTGGGGAAGAGGAATCTAATGTAAAAAATATTAGGATTCAATTTCAAAACATTCCTCAAAAAAACGTTTATGTACGTATGACGTAGATTGGGGGCGGAAGAGAAAGAAATAGACGGATATTTTGAAGAGTCGATCATTCCTATCAATTTGATTTTTTTTCTGAGTTCTGAGTCTTTCATTGGGGCAATAAAAAAGTAATGTCATTAATTGATCAATCCTCGATCGGGAGGACGCAGTTTCGAATCCAGCTGGTGAAACTAATTTTTCATCTCAACCAATCTTTGCATGATAGTTGAAATAATTAGCAAGGTGAATAGGTACAACTAACAAAACATTTCATATTTTTCAAACCAACGTTTATTAACTGCTTTAAAACAACAAATTCTCTATCAATAAGCAGACACCCCTAACAAAAGCTCATTCACTCCATTTTTTTATACAATTGCATTCTCCGTGGCAGCAAAGAATATATAGTATATAGATGCAAACAATAGCATGGAAATATGAACAGCAACCAACCCGTGATAAAAACTTTTGGGTATGCATATTTGCTATAATACGTGTTACATCTCGTGAACGTGAGGTCAATACTTCGGGAGGTTTTCCTACATGCCAATTCAGATTAAAAAGTCACAATTGTCCAAAGTATGTTTTTTGATTGTATTGGAGATATAACCTCTTCAGGGTAGCTCAATTGTCACAAATGTATTCCATAAATTCCCCCTTACCTTACAGACTACTATAAGAGAACTAATCAAGATTTGATTACCCCAAATGGAAAGACGTTATAAACCCTATGGTCGTCATTTGTTCTTTAATTATAACATTAATGAAACGAAATTCAAAATTAAGTAGAAGAGTACTTTAACAAGATGTCAAAGTTCTTGTCTAAATTTTAAGTAAAATTTTCTTTGTTCTATAAATGCATTACACACAGGTACTTAATTTTTACATAGGTCAGTAAGCACCAATGGAAAATTAAAATTTAATAGTTGAAAATTTGATTTTTCTGTTACAAACGGTAAACAACTTTTGACTTAATGGTTTTTTTAATTATCAAATTTTCAGCAATTAAACGTTAGTTTTACAATATTTTTAAACATCATTCTATTGGTGATATCTACGTTTGAAAAGTTAAGTACATGTTTTTGTACAAATTACTAGGGTTAACTTTATTTCGGTTCACAGGACGGCATGCATATTTATTTGCATGGTTTACCTGGTAGTATGTACTCCCCTTTGGATTTTTCAACATCTACTTAATTTAAAAAAAAAAAAAAACTTTTAGCTTAAACTTTTATGCAGTAGCGTAGTTTGTTGTGCAAACGTTCAACGTTATATTTAATTTTATTACATTTCTTTTTGTAGATCGCTTTAATTAATTAAAATAACTCCATTATATTTCGTATTATTATTTATTATATTGTCTATTGACCAAATTACTTATTTCAACTAATTAATAATTTCATGTAAGGTCTTGGTTGAAATGAAAAAGACAGTGTCACGAGCGGGATTCGAACCTACGACCTTTGGCTTGATATGCCGTTGCTCTAACCACTTGAGATTTCGTGACTTTGATCCACTCGAACACCAACTACCGTTCTAAACCTACAACCTTTTGAAGTTTCTCTTCTTTTTGCCGTTCTTCAAATGCCGTGAAATCAGGATTCGATTCTATTATATATATATATAGGCTGGGTAGGCCCGTACCCCATCCCTAAAAGGTCCGGGACCTGGTCAGCTCACGAGTCCTGCATACACCTACTGGACTTATTTACAAACCCCAGGATTATGGACCATTTTATCCTGCGGAGTGTTTTAGTTATGTCCTCTCCTTCGAAAGTGTTGAATCTTTCCCTGGTATACCTATCGCATTCAGCTAGGTAGTGTCGAGCCGTTTCTTTTTTGTTTTGCAGGAGCGGCAAAAGGGGTCTGGTAGGGTGCCCATTATGAAGAGGTGTCTTCTCAAGGGGCAATGGCCCGTTAGGACACCTATCTGCCTCCTAATTCTCCTCCTAGAGTTGGAGAGTAACCATTTCGCTACCTTAGGTTTGATTTCCTTCCGAAACTCCTTTGATTGCCTGCATCCTGGGGTCGTATTCCATTCTTTGAGGAATTGTTTCAATCCCCAGCAACTTATACTCTCTTTCGCTGTGCTTAAAGAGTGGGGTAAAACTGTTTGTGGCCCGACAAACGCAGTATTTGTTCCTTCCTTGGCCAGGCTGTACGCCTCTTCATTGCCGTAGTGTCCCTTATGAGCTGGTATCCATATGAGGGTTACCCTATTCTCATACCTAGTAACGATCCTATTAATGAATTCAACCGTTTCCTCTACCAGTCTAGATGTTGATAATTCTTTTAGTAATGATTTTAGCCTGGCCTGACTGTCAGAAAAATTGTTTATATCTTTTCCCCTTATCCTGTTATCCATACGTGTTCTGCAGCAGACATTGATGGCCCAGACCTCTGCCTGAAATACAGAGGTATTATTAGCAAGAGGTGAGGAGATGCTGATCCCTAATTTGGGTGTGTGTATTCCAGCACCGCTTACCTTATCCTTAATGAGTGAGCCATCAGTGAAGCAGTCTAGGCTGCGATGGTCATCTTCAGGCTTATAGTTACCATCACATGGAGTAACTACCTGAAAGTACTTTTTCCGTAAAAGTGTTTTCACCTTTTTATCGCTTACACCCAGTAGTTGGTTGTTGACCTTACTCAGTAAGTATAAAATTTTCTAGTGTCCTATATAATTACCCTTATGGTTCCAGCTGCCTTCACTGATTAGTCTATAGCAGCTGGTTAATGCTTTAACCTTGACCTCAATATGTAGAGGTGTAGTGTTAGTTATCACCTCCAAAGCTAGGGTTGGTGTAGTGGGAAATGGTCCCGTCATCATCATACAACCCAGTCTTTGGAAGGACCTTAGCTTGTTAATAGCCCCTTTGTTTTCAAGCTCTTTCCACCAAACAAGGGCTATTCTCGGGGACATACGAAGGGGTAATGGGTGGTTAGTGAAATTATAATTTGTTTTACGTATTAAATCCATTATATTTAGTGGTCTATTGACCAAATTACTTCTTTCAGTTAATTAATCTTTCTAAGTAAGGTTTAGGTTGAAATGAAAACGTCAGTGTCACGAGCGGGGTTCGAATAAAATATAAATAACATCTATCTAACTCCAATTTTTTTTTTTTTTTATTGAAGAAGCAATAAAAAAAATTATTATTTCAAGCCAAAAAGGAAGAGGACATTTAGGGATGTTGTGGCAAATGGGGAATCCCAAAAATTGGCAAATTTCTCTCGAGGGTCCGCCTCAGAAGTTGATACGCCTCGGTAGTCCATTTAATTAAATTAAAGCTCATTCCGCCTACAGTCCCTTGGGAATGCTATTGTCAATGCTAAAAGCTGACACTAAAAATTAATAAATAACAATCTCTCCGTTTTCAACCCCAAGGATGTAAGACCTGATGGACGAATAAAGGATAAACTCGCGGATATGATGTATCGTCCCTTTTCCTCAGCTAAATAGGTTTGCGGGAAGACCTACTAAGTGCTAGTCAATGCATCCCCTGGGGACTTGTAACGGCATCAACCAAAAGATTGAAAAAAATTGCCCGTCTCTAGTGAACGGCAATTTGAAGTGGGGGATCGTTTTCGAATTTCCAGACGTACATAACTGAATGCTTACTGTTGATCGATATCTAATAAAAAATATTAATCTATTATTTTTTTAATTATATCTCCGTGAAAGCATAAAATTAACGCTGGTAAAAAACAGTATCAATTCATTAAAAAGTACTGAATAAATCATCACGTTATTTTTCTGTAATTAAATAATTAAATATTTATTTATCTTCATTTGTAAACATTAAAAAATTAATCCCGACCCTTGTATGGTGTAATATTAGTACATAAAAATGTGTAAAAAAATGTTAAAATGTGCAGTAAATGAACTTTGCATAAAACAAAGACAAAGATACCCAAGGATTTAAGAAGTAGAGGAACAGCAAAGGAAGTCAAAGAAAATAAGTCAGTAATCTGGAGATCCAACAATTAAAAATTATTTTTAGGCCTATAAAAAGACCCGGTCAGAAGTTACCAATCTAACACCAAACGAAGCTACTGATTACTTTCAGGCAACAGAATTTCAAGAGAAGGCAATAATTAACAAAATATTGCGAAACGCCAATTTTTTAATCATTAAAAATGGACGCTGCATAGGTGAAAGTCGGCGAAGGATTAGTCAACATTTTCCACAGCCTTCTCAATAATATGTAAGATGTACGAAATGAGATTAGAAGAAAAATATCAGATTATTTTAAAGCAAAATGAAATGTAGACATTTTTGTGCGGGTTTATTTTTTCTTTTTTTCACGTCGAGCACGTCATGAAATGTCATAATTTCTCTGCGTTTCATGCAAATTCAACGGTATGACAACCGATTTTAAAGGTTATTCTCATTTCTCTTATCTAATATTAAACAAATTTATAGTATATCAAAATGAGAAATATAAGACTGAAATAAACAAAACTTTAACTTTTTTCTCAGACTTAAAATTATTTAAGAAAACTGGTTTATGCAACTTCTCGTGAGTAAAGTAGTACGTGAGTAAAGGTTAATATCCCACGGAAAGTTCTTTGAAGGTAAGTTGGTTAGGTTTGTTGCTGCAGTAAAGTGTCTTTATTGTTGCTTCAAAACACTACCAACATTAGCAATTTTGTTAATGTTAGCAGGAAATCTTGTGAATTTAGGGCGGGCGCAGAGTTTTTCAAGTTTTGTTTCTGCCATTTCTGTATTGGCAACAGTGATTTATTAGGCGCCAATCTAAACTCTTTGTCACTAAACGGAAGGGATTTTTAACCTTTTCAAAATAAGCGCTAATACAAATTAAGCCGTAAATGTTTAATTTCTAAATTGTATTTTATTAATTTCGTCTAGTTTGAAAATGTAACAATCGATACGTGTGTTCATTAATATAAAAATGGAAATCGGCTTTGAACAATGTTATCGGAGGGGCGTCGGCCGCAAGGTTTAGTCTTTGACACGGCGCTCATGACTGTAAGGTAAAAGTCCCGGGTTCGAATCGAGCGGCTCAGCATTCGAATCCGACAAACGTACAAATGGGATTTTTTAAAAACACCGGCACCCTGAGGGTTTATACGACCTCTGATGTTCCGAACCCTCGTAAAAAGAAAAAAATCAATACACTGGCATAAACATTGTAGGAACACTGTTCAGAGTTTAGGACGGGAGAGAATAATTCCCACTGTGTCTTGGATTTGGCAACATTGTTCATCTTGAAATCATTAAACTCCAACATGGCCCGTATTACATGTGATTGATTTTTATATTTCTCTAGCAAATTTTTTTCAAATGGAGTTTATGAATTAAACCTTTCTCGCTTCATGTTGGCTCGGCACAATAAGTGTGTTAATTGTTGCTAATCCCATCAGTTTAGGGGTATTGTGATGTTTCTGCTTATGCATCGACAACACGGATTTGTTTGGATATAAGCTCCCAGGTTTTTCTATTTCCATTCAGAGTTGCCGATACAGATTGCAGTAGAAGTACACAGATATCATTGAGGCCGTCCTAAATACACGAACTTTCCTGTCAAACCTTCAGCGGCATTCGTAACCTTGTTGTTCCGACCTAACATTTGTCCAGAAAAGGTTAAAGTTATCATCAGTTTTGTTATTTTTAAAAAACTGATGCAATTCGAAGTCAAAAATCTTTAAGATAAAAAAAGAGAAAAGGTTTTAAGCGCTCTTCAACACTAATAAAAAAATTAATCTTTAACTAGATATCTTTTGTACAGATTCGCTCGAGGTAATTTCAATAAATATCAACTTTGTATGTTGCAAAACATAAATTTCACCAAAAATTGATGTCAGTCGGTATCAACTATATTGAAGAGCATAAAGTGTGAACGAATTATGACGCAAAGTAGGGTATAGTGTTATATTTACAAAGATACAAAGTTAAATTTTTGTTACACTTAAAAACCAGGGAATCATTAACAATTCTAACATTTTTCGTGTCCAAATACTTGATTTTTTTTGTTATCGAGCAAAATAAAAATCGTAATAACTGAAAAATCTTCGTAAGTTCAAACAAAACTGATAAAAGGTTTAGAAATATACAAACTTCAAGAAAAAGTCATAAATTTTGCTTCCGCAAGTAAATTACAACCGGTGAAATAATATAAAACGTTTGAGCAGTTTTGTTAATTTCTTCTTTATTTTTTTTTTCACAGATACCACCAACATATCATGTTAATCGTGTCAACATAACCAAAGAAAAACGTTTAAATTGCGTTGAATTCGGATAAAATTCATTGGAGTTTTAAACGGAACTTTGGATAACAGGACAAAAAAATTACCCCCGGCGAATCAAGCCGAAAAATATGTATTGCTTTATTGTAATAAAAATTTGTCAGATTGGTTTTTATATATGTGATTTTTCTCTTTTTAACAAAGATATTAAGAAGTGCTTAAAACGAAACTAATTTTTTGTTACAAAAATTAATTATATTGAACTACTTTATTAGTCGTATTTTTTTGCAACTTTTTATGTATTTAATCATATTTCACATCACCCTACTTAATTTTTTTAATACTAGGTAAAAATAAAAACGCAATCAATTGGCATATTAAATTTTTAAATATTTTCACAAGAAATGCAAAAAAAGAGAGTAAATTAGGTAACATATGTTTTGGGGGGCCGCGGTAGCCTAGTGGTTAAGGCGTCAGACTCTCGGCTAGTAGACCCCGCGGTCGTGTTCGATCCTCACCGTCGCCTCTGGAATTTTTCTGACGCCTAAGGGGACCGGTGGCCGCAATTAAAAGAAATTGACACCGCACACATCAATGGATCAATCTCAGCGACCCTGAGTCTGTTCCCAACCCCCTTCAAAAATGAGTTTCTTCGATGGAAGAATACCGGTACAACGGGGGCTCAAGTTCACTTTGTGTTGTGAGCCCTCCCCCAAAAATGGAGCCAGGGTATAGTACAATAAGCTGAACAGCTGCAGTGCTCAGGAGGGAACTCCTCCAGTCCCTGGTGACCATTGTAACCATACAACATAAGTTTTTATCTACACCCAGGGCCTCTTAATAATAAAAATGTATAATTTATATTCCAAAATAAGATTCTATGGTAAATGACAGGTAAACAATAAAGACTTACATACGGGACCTTAATGTCTATGAGTTCATGGCAGAAATTCAAAGTTTTGCCGCTAAACGAAGTCTCGCCTTCAACTACACGAGAAACCGGGTGCGATGAAACTCTTTCACAACCGAAATACCGTTAAACGATCGAAAAGTTGAAAGTTTTTTTTTTAAATTTTGTAGTGAAATATTTTAGTGAAAAAGTGTCATCCTTATTGTATTAATTCATTTATAAGATATTTTTAATAAAAAATTTGTGTCACAGACGGGATTCGAACCGACGACGTCGTGTCGAAAAAATTGTGTATACTTAATTGAGTAATTAGATGATAATGTTTTGCATGTTACGGTAACATTGTAAATTTAATTGCCCAATGAGGGCCAAATTTAATTTAAAAAAGCGTGCAAATTAATAAAATATTTATTTTGATAACATTAATTAGATATTCGGTAAACAAGAAAGTTGTTGAAAGTGTGTGTGTTAAAGTTGATACCATAATTATTAAACTTTTGGTACCAATTTGTATAATTCTTTTCAAAAATATAAACATTCGACCGAGACCTGTAAAGTCAAAATTATATTTCGTACTGAGCCAAATGAATAAGTTAAAAAAGTTTAGAATGTGCGAATTCTATGTTTTATTTGGTTGTCCGTAAAATAATGCGGGTTTATAGTTATAAAATAAATTAATTTAATGTTTTTTTTTAATTATTAAAATACCACCATCAATCGCAATACACTTCTCCCATTGTGTTGGCAACTTCTCCATACACTTTGGAAATAATTTTTAGTCTTTTGTTTTTTTTTAACAAATTCTGTAAACGCGTTCTGACAATTTTTGATCAATAAATTTTTATGTTGTAAAACTTTGTCCAGGTGTCCGAAAAAATGGTCGCCGGCAGGTGAGTGAGTTCTGGAGAATAGGGTGGGAGAGGCAGAATCTCATAACCTAGAACCAACAGTTTTCGTGTTGTTGCACGTGCGATATGGGACCAAGCGTTGTCGTGTAACAGAATCGGCTTTTTCCGATTGACCAAAGACGGCTTCAATAATGCCAATTTCAATTTGAAAGTAATACATTCTGGCATTGATTCTTTTTCGGATTCAAGAAGTTATAGGAAATCGGCCTAAATGAAGCCCACCAAGCAGTCACTTTTTTTGGTTTTTTGATGAGTTCGAGGTTTTGAAAAATATAGTGCTGCGTCTCTTTTGTCTAATTACTGTCCAGAACAACTGCTGTTATCTTGAAGAATGCACTTTCCATCACAAATAACAATTCTATCCATAAAAAGTTCGTTTTTTTTTTTTTTTTTGATAAGACGTGTTTGGCAACTTCATAGCGATGAAATTTTTTGTCGGTCGTTTAATGCGTAAGGAAACCAACTTTCGAGTTTTTCACCGTTCCAATTAATTGCTTTAAGGTTGTCAGCGACGGTCGATTTGCTAACTGAAATATTCTCTGCAAGTCCTCTAATGTTTCTTCTGAGGTTTTCTTTGACTAATGCTAGCAGAACATTATCATCTAATTACTCAATTAATTACACACAAATTTTTTGAAATTATTTCGTTGGTTCGAATCCCGCCTGTGACGCAAATCTTCCCTTTCGAAAAAATTGTGTATAATTAATTGAGTAATTATATAATTAAGAATAACCTGCTAAAAATAATTTAAAAATTAAATTAATTATCATCTAAGAAAGAAATTCTCCCACCGTCTTATTTTTCTTCCAGGCGGTTTTTTTTTTTTAATTTAAATGAGGGTTCTCAACCGCAGAGGTCATATAAACCCTCAGGGTGCCGTTGTTTTTGAAAAAAAGCGCCTTTGTAAGTATGTCGGGTTCGAATCCAGCGGCCCTGCATTCGAACCCGGGACCTTCACCTTACAGTGATGAGCGCCGTGTCAAAGACGGAACCTTACGGCCACCGACGCCCCCTCTTCAAGGCTTAATTCTCCTTCTCGAAATTTTTTAAATCAATTCTGATCGGAGCTTCCCGACTCACACTGCTATGGCTCTACACTTTCTTAATATTACTGGCCCTTTGGGCACCGTTCCGATGGAGTTTAAACTTGTAAAATGTTAGAAAAAATACAAAAATCACGCGTTGACATGTTGGTAAAACTTGAACAAACACAACAAGCTACTGAGGTAAACAAACGTTTTTGTTTGGATGATGATTAAAAATGTTGACCTTTGCACAAAAGAATACATCATGCATAAACAGTTTTTTATATAGAGGGGTTATTGAAAGAAAACATAAAAACCTGCATTATTTTCCGGACAAACCAATATAAGGTCAGGCGGAATTTTCCTGGACCAATCACTAAATTATAAGCTTATTATTAAATCCATTAAACAATATCTTGGACGATTTATAAAATGCAATTATAGTAATCAATAAAAAAAAATAATTGACGAATTTTCCATTTTTAAATTTTTAAACAAACGATTTTTATAAACTCTTTTTGACTAAAAAGGATAAACTTCTTTCAAAAAAATACTATTATGATCATTTTTAGATGTCAATGTTTTGCGTTTGTGACATGTGATATGCCAACAATATGTTGCTATATTAAAAAAAGGGAAATCTTAGGTTTGGTGACAAAACCGAAGAAAAAATCTTCAATATGCCTTGTGATCATTAATAAATTATCATTGTAAGTAATATTCATGCTAATTTAAATTGCAATTGTTATACACCCCGAAATGTGTAAGTGACTGACTGGTTGAAAAGGTTTCCTTTTTAAGTGTTTTCTTTTTTTTAATTCCAGCATGAAAAATGTGTCCTACGTACATAAAATCTATTTTTCCCTTTTTAAAATTACACAGTCGCCTCAAAACGTTCCGAGTTCAATTATTTTCAAGCAGACTGCAGACAGTTCCCAAGGCCCAAACACGCCTACGGTTGAGAAGGTATGTTGTACATTGAACAGATGCGGGCATGGGACTGTTAGCGGAGTGACAGGATGGGGGTTGGTGAGCTTCGTGACTTGACTCGCTGACAACGAACGTTCAACTATTCTTCACTCCGGCCCATATTTGAGTTTTAGCTCCTTTGTGGAAAAGTTGACAAAGCTGGTGGCCATATTTCTATAAATACCTGGGTCGTTGCACAACTGCACCTATGGCGCCACTTGAACATTTAATTTTTCAGTAGACAATTCTGGAAGGAAAACAAATAAATAAACCGAAAAAATAAAATGTTAGTCGAAAATGATGAGATCCCGTCCGGTGTGATGTCGGTTTCAGAAAAACATGTTCTTTATAGTGCCAACGTTTCGATCTTTATTCAGATCATCTTCAGAGCCTGGGATTTTATTTAACTTATGTTTTTATATTCAGTCAAAGTATTTCTACTCACTCAAAGTATATGATGGAAGTATGATTGAATATAAAAAATATATATTTTGATGCAAATTAAATTAATACCAAGTAAGAAAAAATACTGTACAAAATGGAACATCAGATTCTGTAAGTAAAAAAGAAAATTCAAATTTGCAGGTTGGTGATGAATGCGTATCTAGCAAATTTCCTGCCACATTTTACTGTTTTCCAAAGTTCAACATCTGAGCTCATTTCTCATCACAGAATTCCTGAATCGTTTCTAAGACGTCTACCATCTAAAATTTTTCTTTGTTACGGTAAAGAAGCCACAACCCATAAACTTATAAACAAAATTTCCGCTTTTATGGGCAAAAAACGCAGAGTGATTTTCAATATTTCCCTTAGCGCAAGAATGAAATACGACTATTAACCAAAACTTCACTTGTCATCAGGATAATCAGTTTTATTTTAACATACCGAAAATTATTAAAAACTGATTGAAAGAGATAATCGTTAGATAATCAGAAGAAAAAGTTAGCAGTAACTAAAATTATATGAATTATTTTAAATGTACTTATTGCACTATTACTTTTTTGAAGTAAAAATGTTCTCCAAAGAAATACATTTTAAAGTTTAAATTAAAGTATTTTCTTGGTTAGCCGTATATGTTTGTAAAACAATATAACGAAAATGCTTTATTACATTTTAATATGATGGAAAATATTCCTAAATACGCAGAAACATTTCACTAAAATTGATACCGAAAAATTGTTTTATTATTTTTGTGGAGAGATGTTGGTTTTGGCATCAGATCAAAAAGTGTTTTAGGCAATCCATACAAGAAAACATCTTCAGGAATAAATTTCTAACAATTAACCTTTTTTTACCTTGTTTTCTCTTTAATTAAACCATCAATCATGAATGTAAGGGAAATTAAATTTGTCGTTCCAGGAAAGGGTAAACTGACTAGAATATTATTGAATGTTCGTTTAAAATTAATTGACGAAGAGTTTCCAATGAGATGTCGAACAAAACTGTGCGCAAGGTAAAGGATACTCTGGGCGTCGGTGGCCGCAAGGTTCCGTCTTTGACACGGCGCTCATCACTGTAAGGTGAAGGTCCCGGATTCGAATCCAGCGGCCCTGCATTCGAACCCGACATACAAATGGGCTTTTTTTTCAAAAACACCGGCACCCTGAGGGTTTATATGACCTCTGCTGTTGCGAACTCTCGTAAAAAAATAAATAAAAAAAGGATACTCTACAGCACCTTACGAATTCGATTGATCGTCTATTATTTTCAAATCGTTTATATAACAAATTCTTCCGGGAAGAAGGCTCGTGTTGTCGTTCAAAAACGATTTAGGCGTTGTTGTTTCTTTTTGTTCGTGTACAAGTATTTCCGTGCATGCGAATAAACCATTAGAAGAAAAAGTGTTTCATTTATCATAAAAGAAATCATTTTCAAGAAACAATGGATAATGTTAAGAAAAATTAAAAATTTATATTTGCTCTATTTTTTAACATTTATTATGAATTTTTATCATATTTTCTGCTATAGGCCAGAACTGTTCTAACTTTGGGGCAAATCTTCCTTACTGAACCTTTCGATTGTCCCTATCACGGAGTGTTGCTCCAACTTATTTTAGCGTTGTAACTTGATCCATTTGACAATTGTTTGTGACTGTTCGGAAATTTACAGATGGGTTCAGTTCCAACTGGTTGTGCTGGGTGCTCCTCCCTGACCAACAGCTTTTTCCTTGAGATTAGAACGTTGTTTCCTGGCTTCCAAACAAGAGACAATTGTTCTCCATTCCTCTTTATCCCAGAGCACAAACACAGTCTCATACTTAGCTTGATATTATCATCTGAAGCCATAGCTGAGCACTTTTGCTACTAGCGTATACAGAAATATTCTCATTTTCTTTTCCAATGCGTTTTAACATTTTTTTTTCTGTTAAAAATTTTAAGAAAATGGCATTTCAACTACTAATTTTCTTCCATACTGTTTTGTCTTGTTTTTAAGCCATCTATATATAGCTGAACAGAAGAGATTCAATAATGGCTATTTCATCTTTTATGGCCCTTTTTGGTGTATAATTTGGTAGTTCTTCGCAAAATTATACCTAATATTATGCAGCCTTTTCTAATTTTGCATCTCTCTAAAGTTCCTCACTTAATTTAAATTATTTGGCATCAAGTGTGTAAGTTATAGGTGCGTGAGTTTGCATAGGGTTATGCAATTTCATGTTGCTTCACCCAGGTGAAAATGTTTAGAAACCTGCCAAGCTTTCGACTTATTTTATGGTCATCATTAGAACCTATATTAATTTCACATTATGAAAAACATAGTTGCACAATTTATTTAACAAGCAATATAACTACAGCGAACACATATTGAACTTACAAAACAATGTTAAATACGGATTTCCTATTTAAGTTTCTTTTCAGGCGGCATTAAGTTCCGATGAAAACCGACTCCGCCCTAACAATGCTAAAAACTGTAACAGTATTGCAACTTAATCAGTTCTCTTTTCGTTATGAAAAACCGCTTTTTGAAATTAATAAGACCTTTATAAATTGAACTTAAACCTATAGTACCTGTGAATGTTATATTTACTCATTTCCATTTTAGTATGTATACTTTTATTTTCCTTCTATGTATATCAGTCCCTTGATTTAATATTTTAATAGTCAAATTTATGCCTACTTGATATTGAATGTGTTGATAGTACGGCAGTTTTATAGTTTAATAAATACAACCTGAAATTCTATTTTTTATTATTCTCTTTTTTTATTGGACCAATTATTTGATTGGACTTTCACTCCACGAGAGGGTATATACAACATTCCATAAATTCTGCTTTTCCTTCTTATCCATGAGTTTAGTAGATTAGTTTGGATTAGATTAGATGGGAGCCGGCCCTTTTACGACCTGTGCTCCGCGAACAGTTAGGTCTGTTGGGCACCTACATTTTTTTTTTAATCTAGAGCTCCTCGTTAAGTTTAAGAATTTTTACGAGACCTTAACGCTTTTTCAAGAGCTCCCTTATGTTTCCTTCAGGCCCTGGCTTTTCCTCACCCAGGATTAGGAATCCCACCATACATAGTCCTTCGCACCGACAGAGAACGTGTTCAGCACACAATTTCACACAGCACAAAAATAGCACCTTACATTTTGCCTTGAAGATCCCTGAATAAAAATCGAAAGGTCGGCAAAAAAATAAAAAATTAAACTGACTCATTTTTGACCCCTCCTCACAATCCAACAAATAATCTTCTTCATTGTTGCTGTAGCATATTTTTTGGTAAAATTATTTTACTCAGTTTAATTATGAATTTAGCTATAACCTATTTTTTAAATATCCAGTAAATAAAAAAGTAATAATGAAAATTATAACGATTGAAAGTATTTACTAAAAAAAAAAAGATAAATAAATAGAAATAATAGGGTGGCCACATTTTCGCCTTTCAATGTAGTTTTCTTATCGAATGTTGCCTTTCCCAAAACACAATAGTCCTGTAGCTTATCATTGATGTAATGTTAATTAAGGTTTAATTGACAATTAATAATTTAAAAATAGCATTATATGGTTGCTTGGCCGTTTTCGGTAACTTTGTTCTTCCCAGATTCCCAAAAGTAAATCTCACGATTTTCTAGGATTATTATTGCAGTCTATTAAATTTTGACAATAAATATGCTATAATAACGAAATATCAGGTAAAGTGTTGTTGCCAAAAATGTTATCAATATTATCGTTTCGTACTTGGAGAATCAAAATCTTAATTCAACTGATTCCACTTCCCGACTACAAACACCTTTGAGAAGGCGTTCTAAAAATACAATTTCGCGGAATAATAAAAAATGAGGCGATTTTTCCCCTGAAAAGAGCGGTATAGTAAAGGGGGCTAAGGGAAACCACTGAACCGAAGTAGTCATAGAAGGAAAAGACCGTGGGCGGCATGCACAAAAGTGCCTAAAACGTTCTCTATATTGATATACTCTTTTAAATACCAATATGATTTACGCTATCCCTTTGTTAACATAAACATTTTAAAAGTTCAAAATGATAATTTTCTTAATTATAATATCCCACGATACAACATATGATTGAAAAGAAGTACAAACGATCCCTAAACCGTGGATATCCTCCATAAAATATAACATTATAACAAAGAACAGCAAAAAGAAAATTATAAAAAATACTAACAATTTGTGGACCAGCTTTATTTTTACATCGAGACAAATTATAAATTCTTTGTTTTATATAAAATCGAAAAAACGTGTTTTTAAAATATAAATAAAAGTGGTCCACTAATTGTTAGTATATGTACGTTATAGTTTTGTTATCAGAAAATAAAGAACCGATTTGTAATGTTATAATTCTTTTCTTCCTTCTTTGGTATAATATTGTTATTTATAAAGATATCTTCGGTTTAAAATTTTTTTGTACCTCTTTTCCATCTACTGTTGTACCGTATTAAAGAACAATATTAATGGTCCGGCCCTATCTGCAGGGCAGTGTTTTTGACAATTTTTTCCCGGACAGACACTATTGTCCGGTCGGTTATATCGTGGAAACAGAATATAAAAATCCAACCAGACAACAAAAGCACTGATATTCAACGTGCTTCTGAAAAATGTAATTCATTAAATATAAACCACTCGAGCGGCTAACCCTAACACAGGCATGGAAAGAAACCGAGACCAAGCGGACTAAGAAATATTCAAAACCTCATACACTCACTCATAAATCCTAACATCCCTCTTTTCTAGTTTGTCTTCATTTCATAACATTTATTTCAATAATATTTTCAAAATTACAGAATCAGAAGTATTTTCTAAAGAAAAAACTAAATTACAAAAAAAATTCCATCTACGTAAATCATTTTTTTTTTTTTAAGCAAAAACAACTAACGTTAAAATCTGTTACATAGATGTCAGGGAAAGAGCAGAGATCAGTTGGATTTTTCTCTCTGCTGCAGTATCATCAGTTTTCCATGACATATATTTAGGGATAAAAGTTGGCTATGACCGATCGACCAGTCACCCGTTACTTCCACTACATTTTATTACAAAATCCTCGTGCGCCAATGACTTTTCAATATTTTCATCAAAAACAACCCTTTTTCGTTGAATTAAGACTGTCAATGGAGAAAAAAACGTAGAACCCATTTCGTTGACCTACGCTTTGGTTGTCTCTAAGGTGCGTTTAATTTTTTTTAATTACTGAACAATATTTGTTAAAATATGATATACATCGCTTCATTAACCTACCTTGAATACATTTTATGTTACAATCGATTCTCAAGAATTTCAGAAGTGATCAAATGTTTTGCAACTAGTTTCACTGTTATAACCAAGTAAATCCTTGCCTGCGATGAGCCTAAGTTGTGAAACGGGAAAGGCGATTTAAATAAAAAGGCGTAATTGTAAATAGTATACAACACGGATCAATTAAAATCTATACCAAATTTTTCAAAGTCAAGATTATTTTACGATCCCATGAGTCAATAATCGTCCTGTCACCATAACAACCGTCCAAATAAATACATCTATTATGTTTACGTAAATTTATATCCAACACACCTGTCGACATCTTGACTTTGGATGAAAAACTGGAAAGCATTTGGCATTAGAATATGGAAAAATTTCACAAAGCGCCGGATGCTAAACCATCACGATTTGCCAGGGTAGTTATTAGCTGAACGACGTGATAGCGAGATTGAAGTAAATTGCTCTCTCCGTTTTTTTCGCTGTTTCTTGTATCCATAAACACAGATAAAGAAACATACACAGAAGCATACACGGGCACACACTCTCTCTTTCTCTCTCTCTCTCTCTATTTTCCAACTTTCTCTTTCTCTTCAACTTTCTCTCTAACGTTCCCCCTGTCTCACTCTATCAATCTATTTATCTAACAGTTACTCTTTCATTCTCATTCTCGCTCTTTCCCTCTCAGTAATTTTTTTTTTACCGTTTCTTTAAACCGTATTCTTTTTTAACTATCTATTCATATCATCTTCCTGTATGTTTATCAGTCAGTATCTCTGCCTTTTTCTCTCTCATGCACACACATTCCCTATATTTGTGTTTTGTGCTTCTTTTCTTTCCCTTCTCTCTCTCTCGCTCTCTCTCTCTCTCTCTCTCTCTCTCTCTCTCTCTC
>CM077100.1:10627519-10649739 GCA_039619505.1 Cimex hemipterus
TCTCTCTCTCTCTCTCTCTCTCTCTCTCTCTCTCTCTCTCTCTTGCCATAGTCCGTTTAAGTCCGTAACTCCAAACTTTAGTGCAGTTGGTTAATAAAATAATATATTTACTTAACAAACATACCAACTCACGGAAGATAAACACGTACATCTGCTTACTGAATTTAACAGACGAACTGGTAATAATTTTCTATCAGATGCCACTGGTTAGCTTCATATTTGGTTTAGATTTGTAATATATTCTAGATGGGTGATTGTCATCGACGGCAAATTTTAAAAACGTTGAGAGATTCCTGCTAACAAATAAAAACATGTACACCAATGTGATTCAATAAAATCTGAATGACAAGATATCATTTTTAATATTCAATCAAACGTTCAATCAATTCTGATCGTGTGAAAATGAAATTAAAAAAATATATAATACAGGGTGGTACAAGGTTAAATGTCAGTACTGCCATGATGGATTCACTAAATAAAACGTAGTTCATTGCCACTAGAAGGAGGTTTCTATCTTGTCTCTTTCCTGAGATATTATCATTTTTATGATTTTGATCTAAAATCACATGTTTTCACATAAAATAGTAATTTCTCTTAATAACATTAAAATCTCACGTTTGTTTCGCAAACTACATTAACACTGACATACAAGAATGGCACAATTACACAGAAGACAAACACTTTGAGCACTGAAGACGATCTCAATAAAAGATCGAAACGTTGGCACTGTAAATAAAATGTTTTTCTGATACCTACATCACACCAGACCATATCTCACGATATCTGCATAATAAACTACATTAAATTTTTCACAAGATAAGAACATTTCCGTTGAAAAATTCGTGCTTCCAAACGGACACCAGCCGTTCAAAGAATAACGAATGGCCAAACCCATTCATTTTGGAAATACCTCCAATTGTGGCTCATGCAATGACGTTTCCATCATAACTTTCCGGTATTTCACCAGAGTTGCCTTATTTTGTAAGTATTCGAAGGACATGCTCACTTTTAGATTTTTTAGAACTTCTCTTAGTGAAATATCCTTCGCGAGGACATGTATCGAACCCAAGAAGAGCAGCAACCCAAAAACATCTATCCTGTCATAGTTTGAAAAAAAAATTATTAGTTGGTAAAAAAATTTATATACATTTATCTTGTGGCGAGGAGGCATGATTTTACCCCATTAGAGTTTTACGCATAGGGAACTCTGAAAAGTGCAATGTACATCACACCCATCGAAACGAGGGAACAGCACCTAGAGAAAATTGAAATCACGTGCAACGACTGAGGGAAAAAAAAGGGAAATGAATCTATTACCAGCGAATTTCAGCTCTTAGAAGATATTGGGTTGTCGTAAAATAATGCAGGTTATCGGTTTTGTTTTTTTCATTTACCCCTCTATATATCAAATTATTTACGTTTCATGGATTATTCTTTTGCATGACCGTCAACAATATTTAATCCTTTTCCAAACGAAAATGTTTGTTTACCTGGGTAGCATTTTTTTACTCGGAAATAGTTCAGTATTTACTAAGATCTCAAAGCTTTATTTTTGTTTTCTATTGAGTTTATAGTCGGTCGGAATAGGACCAAAGGGCCAGAAATGTTAACAAGGTCCGAAGCGGCATCAGAGATGTAAAACACTTCGAGAAGGTGATTTTAGTCTTGAAGACAAACAATCGTGCAAGAATTTCTTTCCTAGATAATAATGCTTTGTTCTAAGAAAATCTCCGAACAACTGTTCGAAAATTTCAGTTAGCGAATCGACCGTCGCTGCCAACCAATTGAATGGTGGCAATTGAAAAGGTGAAAAAGATCAAAAATTGTGTTCTTCATGCATTAAACGACAGCGATAGATCATCGTCATGAAGTTCTCTCTCGAAACAGAAACAGACCATTACAGCATGGAATTGTTATTTGTGATGAAAAGTGGTTTCTTTACGATAACAACAGAGGTAGATAGTAACTCGTCAAAGAATACTCGTCAGCAGCACATTTTCTAAAGACCCCCCCCCCTCATAAAAAAAGAGGATTGTGACACATTGGTGGGCTTCATTTGGACTGATTTACAACAGCTTCGTTCCTGACTAAACAATCA
Source organism: Cimex hemipterus (assembly GCA_039619505.1). Lineage (NCBI taxonomy): Eukaryota > Metazoa > Arthropoda > Insecta > Hemiptera > Cimicidae > Cimex > Cimex hemipterus. The sequence continues at coordinate 10,629,618 of CM077100.1, forward strand.
ATGTCAAAATGTATTCCTCTCAGAATAAAACAATGCACCAGAAATTGACGTTATTGAAGCCATATTTAGTCAATCAGAAAAGGCCGATTCTGTGTTACACAACGCTTTGCCCCATGTGGCACATGTGACAACACGCAAACTATTGGTTCTTGGTTATGAGGTTCAGCCTCACCCTTCTAATTCTCCAAACCTCTACCCTACCGTAGACCATTTTTTCGGACACCTGCGCATCGTTTTGAAAAACAAAACGTTAGAAAATGCGTTTGAAGAATTTGTAATAATAAAGTTTAACAATTCTATTCAGAATTAATACAAAAAATATTGTTTTTTTGTTCTATAACAATAAACGTGCACTATTTTCCGGACATCCCAACATATTGTTAAGCTGAAAGCAAAAAGGTGATAGCATATCTTGCCAAATGCAAATGTTCAAACAGATTTGTTATTCTGCTAAACAAACCATGTTCTGCCTGGCCACAACAGTTGAGCAAAAAGCAAATACGGCAACCACTCCGAATAGTGAAACGGCACTACCTACCGCTGTCTTTTCGGCTTCGACGTAACACTAGACGATAACACAATTTCATGTACATTTTTATATAAAACTAAAAATTAACACAAGCGTAATTTGAACAAAAATCATTCCTAAGGCCGTTTAATGAATTTTTCAGCTTGTACCCAACTATTTTATTTTCAATGTTGTTTATGTTCATTGAGGGGCGTCGGTAGCCGGCACGGGCTAGACGTTGGCACGGCGCTCATCACTGTAAGTTAAAGGTGCCGGGTTCGAATACTGCGGGCTTGGGTTTAAACGCGACCTATTACAAATGGGCATTTCTTCCAAAACACAGGCACTCTGCCCCCGTAAAAAAGTGTTCATTTTTAAGTACTAGTTTTTTTTTTTGGGGGGGGGCGGTAGCCGAGCGGTTAGCGTGAGAAATTCTCGGCTAGTAGACCCCGCGGTCGTGGGTTCGATTCCCGCTGTCGCGTCTGGCCCTTTTTTCACGATACCCTTCCCCCCCCAAAAAAAAACGAATACGAAATAGAGTATGGCTAGATATGCACAGTTCATGAGGCCATAAAAAAAGAAAAAAGTACTAGTTTTTTAGTTTTTCAGGACGTGTAATTTAATAGTGAATCATACCTCCCAACACCTTACTCAACTAATATAAAAGACAACATATTTGGTTTTTTAGGTGGAAAATTGATACATCGTTCACATTTTCAATATGTACAATAAAGAAAGTGAAAAGAAACAGGTTTTTTTTTAGGGAAGCGAATCTTGCTTAATATATTGTTGATGCTGTTGACTGTGGCACGTACGTTGTCAACGTATCTGTTGACATGTTGACATGTTATATCTGACAAGTTGTACACTCATGATCTCGGAAAGTGGCCCCGACGGGTCATCGATCTGGTTAACAAAGTCAACACACGCTGTAAAACGCGTTGCTTCAAACAAATCATATCTTATCAATGTTGCAAACGTGGTCAACGCAACAGTCTAACAGAAATGTTACAAAATTTTGTGTTTTACTGATGAACTGTTCTACTTAATAATAAACTATACTAAACCACAAGAATTCAATACCAGTAGTGTAACAATTTGTAAACTTGATCGTTATATCTTAATGTTAACCATGTCTAATCGATAACTTTAGAAAAAATTAAATAGATACAGTTTTGCTGTATAATTAAATGAAAGAAAGATGTTATTTTTATTAATTAGTTTGCGTTTAAGTAATATCGTACTTCAATTTTCAGATGTGAGCAACAACCTCTTTTTTTTCTTCGTCTCTTTTTTTCTTACAATCCACACTCTTAAAAGATAAAATGTTCAAGTGAAATATTTATCTTAAAAATTTTTATAAATAATTGAAATTAATCGCTATTTGATTGCTTGATAATGGCATAACATATTTCGAAAGCTTGGCAATATTTTACCGCCACTGTAATCATATGTTCTCCCTATAGACTACCTTTAGTAATATTTCTACTAAATCACTTAGTATTTATTCCCACTTGTAAATAAATAAAAAAGCGCATTGTTATAAAAATAATTTATTCAACAAATAACGTGTAAAATTAATTGTCTGTTTCGTACAATAATGTAAATCTAAATTTGTATCATGTTCGTTGTTAAATAAACAATGAATCTGCACGGTGTAGCAAAACGTTGCAACTTTGTGATGTATTTTCCCATTGTCTTATTTAGTTGCGCAGTTCGTGTTAATCAGCATTGATGGTCGAGCGAGTGGGATGGTACGATGTGTACGCCCATTCGCTCTGTTCAAGCGTTAACATTCCATTTTACGATGGGTCACAAAGTCATTGGGCACGTTTTTCAACCCTTTAGCTCAAGTGTCTTATGTTTACCGAACTGTTTTTAAACGTAAATGTACGTAAGTACGCCTACATAGATAGGCAGGTGCGTAGAGAGAAAGGAAGAGCGAGCGGGCGAGAGAGACAGAGAGAGTGTGTGTAACATTAAGGGAGAAAGCATAGAGAGCCAAAAGAAACATTTAGACATTAAAAAATACAAATTATTTACTATTATTATCATTATTCGTATATATATATATATATATATATACATACAAGCTGTCTATGTACTAGTGTTCCTTTCACTTTTATTTCAATCACTCATCCTAGAAAAAAAAACGTAAACAGCATTTTCTCAGCATAACAATAGTTTGTAACCACTTAAGTATGGCAATAAATTTAATTTTGGTCAATGTCAACATTTTGTTATTCCCTCGTGTTTGTCAAGTCTGTAAACTCCATCCTAAACTATATTTTTTTAATGCTAAAGCAAATATTCGAGTGAGCTGTTAAAAATTTGTTAAAATGTTACAAAATTAAATATTATTAAATTAGAAAAGCTTTTGTCCTTTGTATTGATTTGTTTTTTCACAATGTCTGTGGGGCAGCTATTAAAAGGCGAGTAATGAAAGTTGGGTAAAACAATGAAATAATTACATAAAAAGAGTGTGTGTGTGTGTGTGTGCCAAGGCAGTGAGAGGATGAGAGGAACTCAAATAAATTTAAACACACGTGTGGACGTGATGAGGTTTGACGAAAAAGTGAAAAAAAAAAAAAAAAAAAAAAACGTGTACGCAAATACAGAAGATTCCACGGCGCCCGGGATGCTAAACATTCACGACCGGCTAGTTTTGCAAAACTAACGACCTGCACGCCGCCCAATACAGTGAAATTAAAGTACATTGATCTCGCAAATTTCTTTGCCTGTTGACAACATAAAAGTAGAATAGAAACTCAGACAAATACACCATGAAGTTTGATGAACGGGTTAGTATTGGAAGTAATAATAAAAATTTAATTTTGTAAGTTTACTGCATTTGGTATATTTCAGGAAGAGAAAGAAAGTAGAAGGAAAAGAGGGAAATTTAAAGAGGGAATGGTAAAATAGAAAGTAAAAAATTGAGCTCATCTCGACTACTTTCGCCTGCTAAAATGTGGTTCTTCATTGTAATCTATCAAATTTAATTATGTTAATATAGCTCATGGCCTGATAGTTTTCAGTTGTTGTAGTTTGACAGATTTTACCCGTAAAAATATTTCTTCTTTTTTCTGGATGACAGGAGAAAAAGGGCGAGAGAAATATGTTCTTTACCTTGAACCTGACAAAAGACACTACCCCCACGAGAACACTATAACGGATTATTAAAACATTCTTATTAAATGATATTCCAGAATATGCTACTTTCCTAGCCCTTTTGACTAGAATAACGGTCGACGCTCTGTTTTTTTTTTTTTTTTTTTTTTTTTTTTTTTTTTTTTTTTTTTTTTTTAAATCGCATTAGAGTAAATGGCAAATTTTCCACGAGATTATGATAAGTGAATAACATTATTTTTAACAATGTATATCATATGTATACTTTTGTGAGTTTAGCGATAAACATTACTATTTATCAGAGATATGTTGAATCAAATAACAAATACAGTAATGTTTTCACTGAAATGTTCAATCTGAGCAATTCTTTTTTAATAGGTTCCACAGTATCGATCAAGTATACGCATCTTGATATTAATTTGTCTTGATAAGTGTTATATCGCTCGGTTAAATTATTTCCTTAAAATAATTAATAAAAGGTTATAATTTTCTGGAGGATTAAATTTTGTAAATGTACTAATCTCACTGACATAGAGGATCCATTGAGGAGATTTCCTCCCGTGGTCTGCGAGGTGATGAATCTCTAATTTGGTCTTAGCGGATTTTATCGGCCTATTTTTGCTGAATCGGTGTGTCCCACGCGGTTCGGCATCTTCAATGTGTGTGTTGAATTTATTTGAAATCAAGTTTATTTTACTAAGTCCTGAGAGTCTTGCGGCATTATAATGGTGTTTTTCGTGGATTTTTTTATGAACATTCACTTTGAGAGCTGCAATTTTTAAAAATGCAATTTTAGAACCTAGAAGTTCATATTTTAAGTATATCGTTGTTTTCTTTCTTTCAACAAGGTGGTTATTGTTATATTGAAAAAACGCATATTACTTATTAATTATTACTACATATTTTATTAATAAATGTAAAATATTGTGTATTTTTTAAATTTCAGTGATATGCAAATTTAAACAACTTTTTTTAAAGAAAGGATATCGTAAGAAATTTTAAAGTAAATTTCCATGCGGGTGATAGGGGGGCTGTAATGCGACAGACGAAAAATCCACGAAATCGCACACCCCACCCAGCGATGGAAGATTAGATCTTCCATGCATATGTAAATGCATTTCTGGAGAGGTAACAGCCCGAAACCGGTATTGTTCATAAACATAAGCAATGAGTCCCATAATGTTGGCAGTTCATTCTGGCCGCGGGGGATCGTATCGATTTTCACCATTGCGAATTGCTTTTCTTCTGATTATTGGACAAGTACTGATAAGAGAAATTGACATGAATGTAATAATTCTTTGGTTATTAGTCGATTCAAATTATTTACTGTCGGTCCAATAATTTCCTGCAAAATTTTAAATATTTCGTTTTTCCTTACAGTTTGATTGTGCTATTATTTGCCTGGTGTGATCTTATTAACAAGCGAGCTACGTAAAACATAAGTTGGAAAATTGTATTATTGTAAAAACAAGTAATGATTATAATTAGATTCACATAGCTTATAATGAGAATGTTTCTGGACAACAATATTAACATTTTTCTCTTCATTTCAATGTGAACATTAATAACTCTTCTGTAGATTTTATACGTTTTTTTATATATGACCACGGTATATTTATTTGTATATATACGGAATATATAGTTGTATATATATAAAATATACCAATTTTATTTTTCTACGAGGGTTCGCAACAGCAGAGGTCAAATAAACACTCAGGGTGCCGGTGTTTTTGAAAAAAGCCCATTTGTAAATATGTCGGGTTCGAATGCAGGGCCGCTGGATCCGAACCTGGGACCTTTACCTTACAGTTGTCACATTCAGATTTAAATAAACCGCCATGCCCCTCCGCACACTCAAACAGTGCAAGGAGTAGGGATCAAGAAAGGGCTATATTTTTTTAAGCGCTAATTCAATTCCCTTTCTGGTGTCTGTGGGTAAACAGCTATTTTGGTAAAATAAAGAAAAATTGGGTGTGCATACTATTCATGTGAGTTAAATTTTTATTACTTGGACGTCAAAACAAAAATCATAATTGTAATTTAGTTTTTAAAAGGAAATATATTTTTATAAAGAAAAACAAAAGAAATAATATTTATTAAAAAAAATTGTGTTCAAAGTTTAATTCTATTTTTCGTTTGGTCGTCAAAATTTTAATAATAATAATAATAATAGTAATTCTTTACGTTTCTTTATACAACTATAAAACAAGAATTATATTCCATTTTAAAATTAAGATTTGTAGATTTGAGATAAGCTTGTTCTATGATAAAAGGATTCTGTAATTAAAAACAATAATTAATAAAATATATTGTAAATTTGTATGAAATAAACTATAATTGAAAATTCAAATTCAACAATCATTGGGTGTCGTATTTATTTTGATTTCAATAAAATATAAAAGGTGCCTGGTCAATAAACGAAATCATTGCACTCAGGTCCGATCGTAAAAAACACCGGGACCTTGTTTTCGTTTTCCAATTTTTTATACTCTAGTTTTAGTTTATTTAATAATATCAAGTTTTTGTGGTGGTTACGTTTGTTCCTTGCTAAAAAAATATTTTTGCTTACGTAGCGTCCATCGCTAGCGTCCAAATTATTAAGTACTGAATTGCAATAGAAAGCTCCAGTTTGCTCGCCCACAGATTGATACTTTTCGGGTAGTTGTAAAATAGGTAACAATATTTTATTAAACATGAAAACAATTCGATTTTTTTTTGCAGCCCGATAAATAGTATGTTTTTTGTAAATTCAAAACTTTTATTTTAATCAAAATTCTCACCTTCTTAATTTCGATCTTTGGGCAATCACAAAACAGTGATATTTTAGGGATCGTCGGTGGCTGCAACGGTTCACGCGCTCATCCCTGTAGTGTAAAGGTTTAATTCAGCGGCATTGTATTCCAATGAGACATATTTACCATTTGGCTTTTTTTCAAAAATGCTGAGACTCCAAAGCTTGACATGACTTTTGCTATTGCAAACCATAGTTAAGAGAAATAAAATCAGAAACCATTTTTGAAATGAGCCAACTGAACGAGTTAATCAGTAATGATATATACTTTATACCTTGTCATTAGATATAGGAAAAGAGATTTCTCGATACAACTGTTGTACAAAGTTGAATGTGGATGAAATTAACAATGGTTATGAATTTTTAAGTGTGACACAGAATATCGGCGTTCAGAAAATTGCTTCAGCATAAATATTTCTATTTGTTTTTTACAAAATATATAAATATTAAAAAAGACTCGAACGTTACTGAATAACTTTGTAATACATACAACAAAAATGAAATCGTTAATAAAAAACGGCAAGAACACTCGGACACTAGTATAATATTTTTCGACTGAGCGTCACAAAAAAGATTCATTAAAATCTGTGATCTCCCGACCCTCGCCACCCCTTGTTATTAAAATAAAGGATCAGTCGCAGTAAATTCTGCCAACAAAGATTTGAATAAGGATTTTTGTTTGAGTACGGTTTTAATAAAGTTTCCATGAGCAAGAGCATATTGTAAATATCAACATAACGAACATTTTATCAATATGGTTTATTTGAAAATCGAAGCGACTTTCCGCCTGTATAAATGTACAAAATCCATTCTGTAGTGTATAAATCAGTAATTTATACCAACGAGAAACAGAAAGACCTATATAATTAATATAGATAATATAATAATAATATAGATAATATATAATAATATAATGAATAAGTAATAAACGGAACCCTGGTGAAAATACAAAGAATAAATTATTATTAACTGTTTTCGTGGTCCGCTTGACCAATTAATTTATAACAATTAATTACGGTTTTCAGTTGAGATGAAAAAAAGTTAATGGCACGAGAGGGATTCGAACCCACGACCTTCGGCTAAATACGCCGCTGCTCTACCATGCCTACTGAGTTATCGTGACCTCGATCCACTCGGACATCAACTCCCCATCTCAACCTCACCCTACCAGTTTTCCCTCCTTTTGCCATATTTCGAATGCCGTGTAATCGGTTTGGATTCTCGACGACGATTGAAATGGCGACGGAATGCTTTTAGTGAAGTGTACTTCATTTTTAAATCATTATTCACTGTTTTCGTGGTCCGCTCGACCAGTTAATTTATAACAATTAATTACGGTTTTCAGTTGAGATGAAAAAACTCGTGAGCTGCTGTCCGAGTGGATCGAGGTCACGATAGCTCAGGTGGTTGAGCAGCGGCGTATCTAGCCGAAGGTCGTGGGTTCGAATCCCTCTCGTGCCATTCACTTTTTTTCATCTCAACTGAAAACCGTAATTAATTGTAACAAAGAATAAAATAGAACGATAATAAAATAGTACGAAATAGACGAAAGAATATTACTTAAACTTAAACTTAAGTAGATTATTTATTAAAGGGAACGTCGCGGACGTCTGGTTGGGGCGTCCGACTCGAATTCCCCATTCTACAGTTTCTGGGTTCGAATCCTAAAATAACCCTATAGACTTATGTGAGTTTACGTTGAAAAAAGTTCGACCTAACTAGTTCATAGATGTTATCCCCTAACATATTACTGGAATTTATTCCTTAAATATATTTGTTTAGATGGTAAAAAAAAATTATTTATGTCTAACTTCGTTACGTAGTAATAATGGGAGCATGTATCAGCAAATATTTTAATAATGTATCTGTTTGCTTTGATGAATGCCAATAATCACCTCGTGTTTGTTAATTTTGTATTTAAACCAAAATAATTTAAGGTAAATATTTCAGGTATTTCAATTGAATCAATACAATTTTCCTCCTCCCTCCGGATATTTACCCCGCCTAATGCGTAAAAACGTGCACGATCATTCATTTGTTATACAGGCTTAATAACGATAATAATTTCAGTCGCGTGACTCATTGTATCTTCGAATTGTTTTAGTATAAATTCGTGACTGAAGATTTTATCCATGGGCGTAGTTCCGCCCTTTAACCCCTCATACCAATGCTGTCATTTAAATCTCAAAATGTTGAGTTAATTAATCTCATTTTTTAAATGTTTTAATTAAATATACTACAAAAGTATCAATAATCAAGTCATGCTTAGAAAAAAATAAGTCTAAACGGGAACAATCCCCAATTAAAATATTTATTATTTTAATAGCGCATAATCAAGAAAAAATCAATAACGAAATCATGCTTCAATAGGAAAAATATGTCTAGATATTGTCTAGAAATGTCTTTACAATAGACTGGATGAAAAATAAGGCTAACCTGGCTAGATTCTTAATAAAATATTGTGTGGATGGATACCAGGAACTGGAGGAGTTCCCTCCTGAGCACTGCAGCTGTTCAGCTTATAGTACTATACCCTGGCTCCATTTTTGTGGGAGGGCTCACAACACAAAGTGAACTTGAGCCCCCGTTGTACCAGTGTTCTTCCATCGAAGAAACTCATTTTTGAAGGGGGTCGGGACCGGATTCAGGGTCGCTGAGATCCGGTCCCGCCCCTTCCATTGATGAGAGCCGTGTCAATTTCTTTTAATTGCGGCCACCGGTTTCCTTAGGCGTCAGAAAAATTCCAGAGGGAACAGTGGGGGTCGAACCGCGGGGTCTACTAGCCGAGAGTCTGACGCCTTAACCACTCGGCTACCGCGGCCCCCTAATAAAATATTACTTACTCTTTTAACAATTTATATTATAACCAATCAGAACGAAGTTATAAGAAGAAAGTGCAGATTTGTCAAAATATCAGAAAGATATAACCGTGGTGCCGGCAATGACCGAAGCAATTAGCCGGCAGGGAAAAAAAATCATATAGAAACAATAATCAATTCATGCTTTCAGATGAAAAAATCTGTCTAATTGATATTTAGAACTAATTTTGTATTATAAAATAGTAAAAAACAAATCTAAGCTGAGGACATCTTTAAACATCCTTTTAATGATATATGGTGTAAATCAATCAATATTCAAGCCATGCTTTCGTAGACAAAAATACGACTAAATGCTGTGTAGAAATGCTTTTGTAATAAACTAAAAAAAATTGTTAAAAAATATTCTTTTGCATACCCAAAGCAGTTAATCATAAGGTAATGTTTTCGTAGAAAAAGTATAACTAAAGCATGCATTACAATGCTTTTTGTAGCACCAAAAAAATGAGTGTAAACTAAAAACAACCATAATTAAAATAGACCTGTGTTAGTATACACTAATGTAAATAAAAAGTACGATTGATATTTGTATGAAGAGTCTTGTAATACTTTGTATTTTTTTATTTTAAAAATCTTCTTTAAAATTTAAAATTGTCGAGTACAATATAAGGTTTCAATCAAGTAAATTTAATTTAAATGGACATCATCACAATTTTGCTTTGTTTTCAATAGCACATTACCCTGAATACAAACTGATATCAATGTCAAACGCAAAAATATAATAAAAGTGCATAACTAAAAATTGATAATATTACAATAAATATTCGAAAAAATTTTGAAAAAAAAATAATGTAAATTCCACACAATATACAGTTTTATTACAAAATGTCACATAGTGTGGAAATAAGACGAGACAATTCCATTAAATCAATATGCACAGGCGCGTCTCATTCGAAGAATTATGCAAATTTCTGTCGTCTGTAAATCAAAATCAAATAATACGCGATATGAAATTAACTAGACTAGTGATTAAACCCTGCTGTATTTCAAACTTAGGATTACTGTTGGAATTTTAAAGTCGATATTTCAAAGGGCAGAATTTTCATTATAAATGGTCTTTTTTTTCTGTAAGTACAAGGAAATACAATATAAAATTCTAGGCAAAACTGTAATCTGTAAAGAAAATTGGTGGTTCAATATTTTTATTAATCCGTCGACCCCTATCAGATTTTACGTAGCGATGGAATGCGCTTCGACTCTCTTGACAGTGTGTCAAATGGAACCCTGTAGAACGCGTTAGCTCTTTTTTTCAAGCGAGTATTTTCATTCAAGTTGGTGAGGGCAGCAAATATTCTGGGCATTCTTAAATACAGTAAAAGAAGATATCAAAACAAAAATTCAACGTTTAAAAAGTGAAAATATGCTCAATTTAATTGAATTGGAGTAACTGATTTTTATTTTCACAGTATCACTTTCGTTGGGAAGAAGAAGGGCGGTTCTTATTTGACTTGCAAACCTCCGTACTCGTTTCAAAGCGTAAACAATTCAATTTAGTTTTTAACAGACGGCAAATACTTGAGTTATTGAGAAAAAAGGGAAATTGGTAATACTTAAGGCTCGAATTTAAATATTTACAGTTTATATAGACTAAGAAAAATCAAATGAAATTTCCTCAATTATATTCAAAAGGAAATGAAAAAATACTTGGCTGGATGAAGACTCGCTTTTCCACATAATCAAAAAAAAACAAAAAAACAGTGCTGAGCTGGAGGTTATTGCTGATTTCCACCTTGACAGAAGGTGCCTGTAGAGCCGGATGGCAATACAGTTGACGTAGTAGCTCGTGAAGTCGGCGATACGACGACCAGTGACGATGGCAACATTGGAAGTGAATATCGATACAAAATCGATTTTAGGTTCGGTAAACGATTATGTAGGCGGTGCTTCTTGTGCTGACCCAAGGAAGCGAGAGACTGGCTTGCTCCCGTGCAAAGAACCGAAACTACCCGCTTATTGCTTGTCAAAATAAACAATACGGCCCTGAGTGATTTACATAGGTCCTACGGAGGCGAACCTTGGTCAGCGAAAACAACAAATAAAAATTAAGCAACAACTTTGATTTGAATATCAATACATTTCAGACTGCTGAGTTTACTGTTCAATTTAACTCGGCGTAGGGGTTGGCGATCCCATCGCCCGAGGCAAACGCCTTGCAAACAGCCGACACAACACCTTACTCAATCATTATCCTTCCTCATCCCACAAATCCCCCTCCCTCCTCTCGGGTGCGAGAGGACATCCAGGTTTACTGTAGCCTAGAGCGCCTGGCAATCATTCTAAAGCAGTAGACGGTTTGGCGAATTTCTGTTTACAGTCATTTGCTACAATCAACCGTCGGGTGTGCGATCAGTCACATTTCGCGGAACGCAGTATGCGATTCCTATGTGCGAGAATAACTGAACTACGGGCGCAAGCATGTTCCAAGCCTACTGCTTGCAATTGAGGTTGGACTCGTAGTGGTGCGTGGTGAGGCTCCTTGAGAGTAGCCCAGGGGCATACGAGATGCCCCTGGACGGTGGTTAGTGTTCCACTTAAAAAAGCCGGTGCCGGCCCGTCTGTCGGAAGTATCTACGCTAGGGGTGCGCCTCCACTCGGGGTTTCGATAGAGCTGCCTTCTCTATCGAGCGGGAGTAGCTTCGGCTGCGACGCTGGTCGGGCGGTCTGCCGACCCAGACCTGCAGAAGGGCCAAGCGAGGAAGAGCCTTTTTCGAGGCTCTACGTGAAAACCTACGGAATTGCACAACCCTCCGTAGGCGGAAGCGAGTCGACTCCTTTCTTGAGAAACGATCCCGTGCTTGCACGGGGGACCGATATGGCCCTCGGACTAGGCGCGGTCTTTAAAGATCCTCATGTCTCTGTCAGGATTTGAGCAAGACAGTGAACGAATGTTCAATTTAACTGGTGTTTTGGGATGTTATCAGTGTCCCATTGGTACACCCAGAGGGAAGATCAATCTCACCTACTTCTTCTATTGTGTAGACTGCATCAAGCGAGACTTCGAAAAAAAAATAAACAACAATATTTAATTAAGATCGCAAGCTGAAGTAATTATTTTAATTTTCGAACCGTTTTATTTATTTGTTTTTTTTTTTTTTTTTAATTCAAGAACAGAATTTGCCTCGATTTTATTTGTTGATTGATCCAAGTTAATCAGTTTTGACTTTTCAGATGGGGGTTTCATGATAAAAGGCGTTGCAAACAGATTAATCGAGTTTTAAAACTGGAGAAAACAGACGACATGCCACCGAATAAAAATTGTTTCCGCCAATTTAGAGAGGTGCGGCGGCTGAATACGAATTATTACAAAGATCGATGGTGTGAGGAGGTATGCGCAAGTAGCTCGCTTGAACAATGTGAACCCGTTATAAGAAAAGGAACATTATTTTCTTAGGAACTTCCAGCACAGATGGCGACTTTTGAATATAAAACACTTCGCATGGGGAATGTTCCTCCTTGACATACATACGTTTTGAAAAAACACACACACACATATAAAAAACTTAGATCTAGGACGCAGTCGGTATGGCGCCAATTCAGTCAAACCGTAGTACTAATATGAAAACTTCAGCAGCCGAGAGAAATTTTGAAAAAATCATTATTTTCTTTCAAATTTTTCTTTCGAAGCGACGTACCTATAAAAAACGTGCGCTAATCATTCAACCGTGGTTTTGTTTGTACGAACCGGGTTTTTTTTTCTGAAAAAAATGTTGATATAAAATACAATTTAGTATGCAAACAAACCATACATTACGTATAATATAATACATTTCTGTGAAGTTAGTTAGAAAGTGGAATAAAAACGTTCCTGCTAAGTGCAAGGTGAGTAAAATGAATTAACGGACAAAAGAAAGAGGGCGGGCAAAAGAAGTTAATAACAAAATCAACGCAAGTTCTCGGTATGTTTCGTTTCTCATGGTTTAAAATTGTTTGCTGCAATTATTTCCATGAATGTTTGATATCTATGATTCTTTTTAGCCATCATATTAGATACTTAATATGCAATTATATTTTTTTATTTGGATTACATGGGATTAAATTCTAATTACTGTTTTATTCAGCGTTAAATTTATTGCAACGCTCTTCGACGTATGTTTTCAGCGATTCCATATGGCATATGTATAAACAACAAATTTTCCATCATCGATTGTCCATGAGAAAACCATAGATTCGGTGGACTATTTCAGGAGCATCTGCTGCTTTACAAGGTAATTGTTCGCATCTTCCTGATACGCCTGACAAGGGAGAAGATTTCCCACGAAAGAAGACAAATAGGACGCAGCGACGCTAGTGAGAGTCCACTCAACGGCTCCGGCCTGGCTGGGGAAAAAATGGATTTTCCATTTCAATCCACATAATAGCAATGATTGAGCAATGACCTTCTGATTTGTTTATCACTACTGGAAAAGCCAGTCTAATTGGAAATTGCAATAATTTGAATTGTAAAGGCACTTTTGTTAGTACGATTGGTATATGTTGTACTAGTACATCCTCTTCGAATTTTAGCAAAAAAAAAAAATTAATATTATACCAACAATATGCTGTCGTTTTGGTTGCATTTTATACAACAGCAAAATGCAATTCTACAACACAGAGACAAACATAATTCATACTTCAGCCAAATCATGATAATTAATGCTGAACAGTAAAAAAATTACAAAACTAAATTCACTAGTTTTAGTAATTTCGTTGTGCCTGTGAGGAGGGGTTGTTGCTAAAATTGTTGTTTTTATTAAAAAGAATGTTTTTGAAAAAATTCATTGTCGATGTAAAGATTAAAGAAAAAGACCACAGATGATTTTGCGTTCTTTTTGATGTCACGGAGGGGGGGGTTGTTATCGCCACTGAAGCGAGCCAACGAAAGAGAGGGTCAATGTTGGTGAGGGACGTGTCAGAAGATAGCCGAACGATAACGGAACAGGAACCCACAAGCCTGATTTTTTAATCTTTTGGATGTCGCACAAAAAAATTGTTATCCACCGATACTACCGAACGAAAGAGGCGGAAATCAATTGCACCGCGCCGTCCTGCTGTTCTCATTACACCACTTTTCAAAATTTTTAGTAATTTATTTATTAGGGTTCGTGGTCCGCTTGACCAAATAGATTCTTTTCAATTAATTAAGGTTTTTAGTTGAGTTAAAAAAGTTAGTGTCACGTGCGGGATTCGAACCCCACGATGTACGTGTAGATACGCTGCTGCTCTACCACTTGAGCTATCGTGACCACGATCCACTCGGACACTAACTTCCCGACTCAACCCCACCCTTTGAATTTTCCCTCCTTTTTACCGTTTTTCAAATGTCGTTTAATCGAATCGGATTCTCGACGACAAATAAAATGGCCACGAGAATTTTGGTGAATTATACTACATTTTAATTCATTAAATTCACGAATTATGGGGCGTCGGTGGCCGCAAGGTTATAACACTGAGTGATTGGTGATTTATGCTCAAATCCGCAGATGTTTTGTGATACACATACTTGTGAAGAGTTGAGCCTATCACTTTTCGCATTCCACCAGCAATTCGAGTTTGTAATTTACAGTAAATTACCGGTATGCGTCGAGAATCACCCACCGTGGTTGGACTACGGGAGCTGCAAAAAGGTTATAGATCATTTCATCCTAAACGCAATGTGTTCCTAAAAACCATTCACACTCCCATTATAAGTTTATCTATTGATTTGTATGCGGTTTTTTTTTAGTACATGGTCGTTGCCCAGGGGATAATATAAAATTTCATTTTCAACATTAGTGTGAGTATACACATTGCAATCGCTTGATGCGGGTATATATAAATTAAATAACTTTTTAAGATGAAACGTGTTTGCTAATTTTATTCATACCATCAACAACCACTACTGTATGCATATTATATTTATCGATTCTTTTGCATTCTTAATCGACTGGTGTCACGCTGTTCATTTTAATGACTAGGGCAAAGATTGTCTTAATTCTGTAATTCTCACATGACTTTCTTCGTTTCGCGCTGCGTGATGTGATGATTTAGTAGCACCTGAGTGTGCCATATGAATCCTATTTTGTTCTTTTCGTCGTGCTGTTCCTTCTTCTGTGTCATTTTGTCTTTCACCTGGAATTCCTTTGGCAATTCCAACAACAATACTATGTCGTATTCATGGCATTTCAAACAACAAAATGCAATTCGAACAGCAATTTTACAACAGCAGTGTCGAAAATGCAAAATGTAAGATTAAACATAATTCATAACCCAGCGAAATTATTTATTACTTATTTATTAAATTTTATTAAAATTTATTAAAAAACATTGATAACCTGTACATTACGAAACTTCGCAACCTACAATTTATAAAATTCTAAATACATAATTTATCAATATATGCCAGAAGTCTATCAGAAAACAATAAATCCAATTGGCAAAACTACAGCATAATGTATCACATTTAATTTAAACTGATCGAATTCGGTAAAACAATGTTTAAAAATATTTTACATAATTTATAATTATTTTTGTGTACATAAATGTAAAACAAAATAGGTTTTTGTAATCTTTATTATATACTAAAGAAAGTTCACTTGGAGAGCTGTTCTCAATTCCGATAGTTTGATGGTCAAGCCACATGGCGGTAGTTCGTTCTCCTACCTACACTGCTGTTGCCGATGTAATGATACAACGTTGAAGGTACATCTTTAAATCAGCGAATCCAATTCTGAAGTTTTAGCGACAATAATGCATCAGTAGTTTTGCAATTATAACCGATTCAATAATTTTTGCGACTATAGAGTGTTAGTGCAGTTTTTGCGTCTGATGACTGTTAGCGCGTCCAAATTAGAATTTGAAAGACGCGGGAAACGTGTATCATACCGGGTGCTGAAGGCCCGTCTGGACAGATGACAGCTGTGAAAACAGATGTGAAAATGGTCGCCACAAATTTCTGTCGTCTCTCTTTTGTTTTCCTAAATCATTACGCCCGTTTTATATTCTCTAAACCCTCCCCACACTAATACAAACAAAATGTGAAAGTTTCAAGGAAATCGGTTCAGTATTTATCGTCTTTATCATTAACACACATATGAACATTCATCTGTATATAGACTGACGAGCAAAAAATTCGTCCCAATATAACTTGATTATATTATATCTGAAATATCTAAACCAAAATTAAAATAAATTTTATATGTCCGTCTTTTTTATTTTTTTGTTTTTCATTTACCTTGGCAATTAACTTTTTTAAACTTTTTTTAGACAAATACAGCAGAGATCATACAAACCCTCAGGGTGCCGGTGTTTTTGAAAAAAAAAAAATCCCATTTGTTAGCATGTCGGGTTCGAATGCAAGGCCACAGGATTCAAACCTGGGAACTTCGCCTTACAGTGATTTGCGCCGTGTGAACGACTAAACCGTTGCGGCCACAGACGCCCCGCCTCAATTATTAAACGTGAAACTTTGACGAATATACAAAATATATACAAATCAATCTAATGATGAAAACGAGAACTACAGAACCGATTTCATTGAAACTTTCACACTTTTTTTTGCATTAGTCCCGGGCGTCATAATTTAAAGAAAAAAGAGACTACAGAAATTTGTGGCGACCATTTTCACATCTGTCATCTGTCTAGAAATGAGTGGTCCTTGTTGTCTATCAGTGTATAAAAATTTAAAACCTGAGCACCCTATTTTTAGAAACATAAATAATTGTTTTAACACCTGATATGCTTATGTCGTTGTCGTTTTATTTCCTGAAACCGATATCCGTTCATGGACGTTCTCACTGGTTTTGTACAATTCCTTAGTTGGACAAGACTGAAAAAATGACCTTCAGATTTTGTCAGGCGTGTCCGTTGTACAACTCTAAAAATTTTACAAGGTAAAATGCGTTTTGTCTCCAACATTTTAGCCCTGTCGGCGACATTAATGGATTGAGTCATTATAGCCCATTCATCGTAGAAAAGTATGTACAGATCAAGTTAAATTCAAAGTGGGTGGAATTCTTTACCTGTCAATGAATATTACAAGTGGGCGGGATTTTTGTCTGCTAGTGTATATTACAAGTGGGTGGGATTTTTGTCTGCTAGTGTATATTACGAGTGGGTGGGATTTTTTGCCTGCTAATGTATTTTGCAAGTGGGTGGAATTTTTTGCCTGTCAGTGTATATTACAAGTGGGCGGAATTTTTTGCCTGCTAGTGTACATTACAAGTGGGCGGGATTTTTTGTTTGCTAGTGTATATTACAAGTGGGTGGGATTTTTGGCCTGTCAGTGTATATTACAAGTGGGTGGAATTTTTTGCCTGTCAGGGTATTTTATAGTTACTTGCTTATGTTGCTCAGTTACAAATAATGTATTCAATAAATATGGCACTCATGCCATCTATGAAATACAACTTTAAAGTACATACCAAGTTAAATAGTAACCCAGTTTTAAGGCTCAAAAACTACAGAATACGATTTTTTGCGGAATTCGAAAAATAATTTTTTCAAAAAATAAAGAAATGAGATAACGTTGGACCGACTTCAATGATCTTCCGAAAACACAACAGAAAATTCAGCACCCTGTGAGCTACACTTCTTGTGGCACTTGGAATTCGTATAAATAACACGTTTGAATAGTTTTTGTTGAGTTCTTCCTTACTTTTCTTGCGTATCATGTCAAATAATAAAAGGATGGTGGTATAAAACGCTAAAAAAAGAAACATTCCACTTTCAGAAAGTCGTAGTAAAATGAAATTTAAATAAAATATAGAAGCCTATGAATTTTTGAGTGGAATACGGGAATAGCCGGTTCCTACATTTTTATCCATCACGCATTATTTTTACGACTTTTAGTTCATGGTCCATTACTACAACTCTTCCAGATGCGATTGGTTAAAATTTACACATACAACACACATTCATATTGCTGAAAATATTAATCTAATCTGTACTCTGGGGGGCTGAGAGTAAAGACTATCGACCGTTCAAACGAAAGAGGGTTGGCAAGATGTCTTCCACCTCCAGACCGCGTTATATTCATTCATACAGGGTAACCTTTCAAACAGAATTTACATTTTAAAATTTGCTGAGACTAGAGCTATCGGTATTGCACACTGTCTCATCAGACTATCACACTCTTCGTATTCATTACACAAATAAAACATTTTTAACGGGGCTGTAAAGTATTTGATATTTCAGACCCGCCTACTACGTAAATAACTATTCACGCTAATAAATACCTTCACACTGTAGAATTCAACGTTAATATTATTAAAATCTGGAATAAATTCCAAAATATTATCAAGTCGAAAAAAGGGCTATAAAGCACTATTTATTTTAGCAGTGAAGAACTATACTGTTAAACCAAAAGACAATAAAAATTGGAGTTTTTTATTGAAAAAAAGTTAAAGATAATTAAATTGATGTACAAACTAAACGCAATTCAAGGCATTTATAAGTAAAAATCTAACCAGAACAGACATTTTGAAAATGCCGAGAGTTAACGAGAAAAAGAAACGGCATTTATATGTTGTAAGTGCTTCAAATGAATGCCCATCAGCGAGCCAACTGTGCCGTAAAAACATCCTATCTGATGGTAGTTTATCACATTTTTACACCCAATAAACATGTTCCGAGGGTGAGTTTTATTAGAAGCGAAAGATAAGTGACTTATTTCATACAAAATTGGGAATCGTTAATTTCTTTATAAAACAATATAATTTAAATAGGAAATAACCGGTTCTACTTGGGAATAACATTTCAATTTAATTCGTTAAATCTTTATTATGTTTATATCACTCCAACGAATTTGCCTTCTTTTTTATCTCCTAATGGGATCTTCTCTTAAAATTCATTCGCTTTAAGCACTTTTCTATAATTTTATACGCGAATTTTCATAGACAATTTTGATTGACTACAATTGACAAATGATAATTTTTTACATATCGTATGAATGAAGGCATGGGCCTTTTATTTTTACGTTGTCAATTTAATTTTAGTACCAACGGTAGTTAACCTTCTTTTTACCCTTAAACACGGTAAATTTAAATTATCGAGTTCTGAAAAAAAATTCTGGGATTATTTTATTTATATAATGGAACGTACTTTTAAAATAAATATATAAAAATTCATTCTCAAAACCTCATCGAATAGAATTTTTCTGTTTTAGACAATTTTTCTTAAAAAAAATAATAACTTTTAAAAATGATATGATAATTTATGGATATAGTCTGGAGATACTGAAGATATCGGTAAGAATTAAATAATTGTTTAACTGATTGTTCTTGGTTAAAGTTAGGTTTCAAAAGATTTCATTAATTAAATTTCCATATTTTATTCACTCAAATATACAATTTTCAATTTTTTTAAATTGTGCGATAAATTATATATCTCCTATATATATATCCTAAAGAAATTGGTGCATTTTTTATTTTCAGGGATCGTTTTATTTAGAATGGAACGGACTTTCAAAATATCATATACAGATATTGAAGTTTGCCTTTAGATCTCGATAAGTTCAATTTATCATGTAATTGATTGTTTTTGTTCAAAGTTAGGTCGATAAAATCAACACAAATTAAATTTTCATAGTTTATGCACTTCAGTTTTCAATTTTATTCTGTTTAACTTGTGTACGTTAAAAAAAAAAAAAAAAAAAAAAAAACCCACAGTCAACCTTGTTGGCAAGACACTGTTTCTTTCGTCTAAATTTTTCAAGTTTGGTTTAAATATTTTTTTATTTTAAAATGCTTTTACAATAGCAAGAAATAAAATATGCGCTTCTCGAAAAATGCACATCATGTCGAAATATCCTAATTTTTTATTAAAAAATATATTTTAAAATAAGACATACAATAATATATATATATA
>CM077100.1:10659739-10673373 GCA_039619505.1 Cimex hemipterus
CCGTCGCTGACCACCTCAAGGCGATTGGAAAAGTGAAAAAACTCGAAAATTGGGTTCCACACTCATTAAACGACCCATCAAAAATGACCCATTTCTGGCCAGAATTGTTACATGTGACGAAAAGTGGATTCTCTACGATAACACTAGACGTTCTGGACAGTGGCTCGACAAAGGAGAAGCTCCAATACATTTTCCAAAGCCCCCAACTCATCAAAAAAAGGTAATGGTTACGGTATGGTGGGCTTCATTTGGTTTAATACACTACAGCTTCTTAAATCCTGGCGAAACCATCAATGCTGAATCATACTGTAACCAAATTAATACCATGCAACAGAAATTGGCAGTAATGAAGCCCTCTTTGGTCAATCGGAAAGGGCCCATTTTGTTGCATGACAACGCTCGACCACATGTGTCACGTGTAACGTCACAAAAATTATTGGAGCTTGGCTATGAAACTTTGCCTCACCCACCCTACTCTCCGGACCTCTCGCCTACTGACTACCATTTTTAAGACACCTGGACCACTACTTACAACACATAATATTCAAAAATCAAACGGAACTGGAAAATGCATTTATTGACTTTATCAATTCTAAAAATTCTGAATTCTACTCAGACGGAATTAATAAGTTACCAACACGTTGGGAGAAATGTATTGAGAGTATGGGAAATTATTTTGATTAAAGAACATTGCTTTAAAGTAACTAGTTTCTTTTTTTTTGTTTAATACCAAAATCCTGCATTATTTTCCGGACAACCCAATACCTTCGCACCCACTAGAAGAAGATTAAGAAAGCACTCCGTGGCCATTTCCTTTGTCGCCGATAATCAATTAGATTGCACGACATTTGAAAAATGGCAAAAAGGAGGAAATATTCGGAAGGTGGAGTTGGGATGGGAAATTAGCGTCCGATAGGATCGGAAGTCACGATAGCTCAAGTAGTAGAGTAGCGGCGTATCTAGCCGAAGGTCGTGGGTTCGAATCCGGCTCGTGACACTGACTTTTTATCTCAACTAAAAACCTTAATTAATTGAAAGATATTAATTGGCCAACCGGACCACGAAACTAGTGAATTCAATATACCTATGGTATTTATAGTTTTTTAAGTTATTTTAATTGTGCCCTTGACGTATCATTAAATTTTATAAATGTACTCACAGAATCAACACTGCTGCACCCGGAGAAAAAAACCATGGTAAAACAGCCAATTCTGGTACTCAGTGAGAGGGATTAAAGGGTAAGGCGGTCTTGAAGCTATCGCCGACATGGTGGGATGGGAAATGTAAAGAGAGGGCTCGATCAGTAGGGTTAGGATGGAACGAGAAGTTGGTGTGTAACTTTTGGAATCGGGAAGGATCAGCTCTTTGATAAATACATGTTGAGGCCGTTGTGGCTAATGACGTCTGATGGACGATGTCCTAGGCTAGTTGATTTGAAGGAGTGGATACAAGCAACTGTCCTCAGACAAATCGTCAAAACTCCTCACTCTTGACAGGACCAGTCTTGATATCCACAATGGTCTCACTGAATTTTTGCATAAGGTTAGTTTAATTTTGACGGTCAAGCCAGATTTCGATCCTCAAAATCTTCGAAGTCGCTATGTCGTTGATAAATTGTTGTCTCTTATGTCTTGTGAATGGATTCCACGTCGGTCTGCTGCTTAAGTATAGACCTAACTATTTAAATCAATGGAACTCAGTATTTCTTTTTTGTTGATGTACAGTGGAGAAGAAGCTAATTGTATTAATATGAACACACACTGAGTGCATTCAGTCTTGTACCCCTCTCTTTGCACTCTTCAATAAGCTCAAGAGTTCAATCACGTTCTTATGAACACTAGGTAGCGTGAATAGGATTGGAGTTAGAGGATAAAATTCCGGTGTAGTCCGCGTAGGTGTTGATGATAATATTAGGGTGTACAGGTATTTCAGTAGAATAAATAATCTAAATGATGGGAAAAATGTTTCCATGTGGAACGCCGAAATCTGTCTGATATCGGAACGCACCTGCCTCTGAAAAACCGGTCGGTCAGTTAGAAAGGATTTAAGTCATTCAGTTAGATTTATTTTATTTTAATTGTTTATTTAAGTATTTACACCGCGGCAATGAAATATAAAATGAAAATATGGAGTTTTCTCTCAATTAACAAATTTGAAAGTAAATGTTACCGTTTTTAGTTGAGATGAAAAAAAAGTTAATGGGACGAGAGGGATTCGAACCCACGACCTTCGGCTAGATATGCCGCTGCTCTATCACTTGAGTTATCGTGACCTCGATATTCTCGGACATCAACTCCCCATCTCAACCTCACCTTACGAGTTTTGCCTCCTTTTGCCATATTTCAAATGTCGTGTAATCTGTTTGGATTCTCGACGACAAATGAAATGGCGACGGAGAGCTTTAGTGAAGTGTACTTGTGAAAAACTGTAATTAATTGTCATATATTAATTGGTCGAGCGACCACGAAAATAGTGAAATTTTACCCTTTCGCGTAGCCAGAATATATTACGGCCTTCTTGAGGCTAATTTTGCCAAATTCTACTATACCCATTTCAAAATTTTTCGATTTACAAACAACCCTTAAAATTTTATTGGAATTAATTGAGAGAGCTGGGAGAATTGGCAGTTTTGTGAACGCAATTTTTGGTCTTTTTTCCCCCTTGAAATGAAACCCTCGGACACGTGCCTAATATATTTCGACCTTTATCGCTAAAAGACCTTTCCCTTGAAATCGTTGGCCGTAGCCTCTACTCTTGTAAGCTAGCTGCCGAAACAATTTGGTTCACCCCCGTCCCAATCTTATTTTCTCGTTACCTTCAGTGTTGAATTTGCGCCTTGGTACACCCTACTGATTCCCCTAAATGTCAATTCTTCACCAGGTTGTGGTGTATCGCACTCCAGCTTTCTTTTTCATTCAGTTACATCTGTCCTCTTTCGAAGAATATTGAGGCTTTAGGTAACTAGTCAGGTTGGTCCTTTACACTATTAGCAACAAATGTCAATTCGGAAAGTAAGCATTCCCGAATTATAAACACTTGTATATCAATGCTTGGTTTGGCTATTTTTTCAATTTTATTTTTATTTTTTGTTAATAATATGATGGCAAATCCTAACAACATCTACAAAGTTAACTTACATTAAAGAATAAATATTAAAATCTTTATTGTGAAGACGGATGGATTGAATGAAACTCTGGCACCTTTTGAAAACGAAGGAAATTTGAACTAATTTCGTTAGGAACTTTTTATGACCAAGAGCAAAAACTGCTATGATTGTTGAATGATGGAATAAAGGAGTGAGCTAAAACATTAATCTACTATTATTATTGTTTTTCCATTTTTATATAGTCGAATATATTAAAATGTGTTGTTCAGTTTATTAAAAAATAAAAATAAACTTTTTTAATTTCTTCTGTTTCTTGATAAAGATGCAAGGCAACAAATTTGAAATTTTTTGCCTGTGCTTTGTTTTATCTTCTAAAGGTGTGAATTTCATGTTTCAGATATGCAAAAACTATTAGTTCTTAATAAAAACAAGTTACTATATTATCGCGTGTCATCTTACCAAACCTAAAAAAAGAAAAAAATTAACTGGTTGAAATTTTGTCCCCAAACTTTGTTCAACTAGTGAGAGAGAAGAGTTATCAGCAAATCAAATCAAATTGCGCCGCGTAATTAATATAATCTTTATATTTTTGATGTGAACATTTTTTCTCATCACAAAATATCGCGCAAAACATTTACTAGAGTAATAATGGTTTTCAACCAAGAAATACGCCTACATAAATACGAAAATAGCATATTATGAAAAGTAGGAAAATGCACAAATCATATTCATAATAATCCATAATAGTTAATCCATAATAACATTCCTAAGCCTCTAGGGCCCTGCAAAGGACTTAAAAACAGGCCTTAATGATCTTCTAAACCTTTTTTTTCGCAATTACTAAGCCCCACCCAAGACATTAAGCTGTACGGGTTGTGTTTTTTATGACTTTATGTTCGGAAAAAATCATTAACAGATTTTTAACGAAAAAGATAATACGATATTTTAAATTCAATTAGTTAGAATGGGCTCTTAGTTCATATTGTCTTAATTTTGATCTAAAGGTAAACTGTAACATGCGAAAAATCTGTTTTGGATTTTATTTTAATTTGCCGTCTAATCAGTTATTTTTGTTGTTTTACGGATGCATGTTTTTTTAAATTATCAAACCGATAATCAACAAAGAACGGTTACGGAGGCTGTAATTAATCGTCATTATCAGTAATCAGAAATTAGCAAATGAGAATTTTCTCATGAAATGCCTTATATTTTTTTCTTGTCAGTCTGAGACAGAGTTGGGCAAAATCTAACTAATTCAATCATGATTAAGATTTTTGATTGAAGTTTAATCATGATTGAATTATTCATGATTAAATGAATCAATATATGACTTAGTCATGATTAATTCAATCACGAGGTATGACTAAATCATACAATGATTAATTTACTCATGACTTATTCAATCATGATTAAACTTCAATCAAAAATCTTAATCATGATTGAATTGGTTAGATTTTGCCCAACTCTGGCTAAAATGACCACTTACCAAAATCCAATAGACTCAGGATAAAAATTTTGAGATGAGAGTCGTGCTTAAGGCCAACCTCAAAAAATGTTATCCCAAACGAAAACCTTAGAATTTTTTTAAATGCGATGAAATTGTGTATTTTTCATCTTTTGGCACCCATACGAATATGATTTATCGAAATTTAGTCATGACTAACTATATTATGACTAAATTAGTCATGCCTCGTATTTAATGTTAGTCATGACTAACTATATTATGACTAAATTAGTCATGCCTCGTATTTAATGTTAGTCATGACTAATTTAGCCATCAATCACATATCGTGACTAACGACTAAATTAGTCACTTACTACCAATCATGACTAACGTTCTGAGTGATCAATCATTAATCATTAGACATGACTAATTTTTGCCCAACACTGGTCTGAGAGGCCCCTAGGTTGTGGAACTATCTATGCACTTCCAGCGGCAGGTTTATGGGTCCAATGAGTAAACGTTGATTAATTCACCATTCAAGAACAAATGCTTCTCTGTTGTAATCAATATGAACCACTGGTCAACCACTAACGGTCATGAGCATAAAAAAAGTTGTCTTGGAGATGAGCCAGAGTGTCCATTAAGAGAGGCTTTTTTACAAGCTCGATAGTTAAACTACGACATTTACTACGCTGGGTTCGATCCACGGGCGAAATCAAAATATATTAACAATTTTTTAAAATAGTTTCTTTTTCAGTGGATTTTCGCTTGTATTTAGTGGAATTTATACTACGACAGTTTTGCATAATTAGAAAATGGCTAAAGTGTAAGAACTTAATGCTCCACAGAAAAAAAAAAAATTGAACGAATAATTTACTTTCGACTTGACAACCATCCGGTTTAGTCCCCAGGGATGCAGTTCGACTTAATTTCTTATAGATCCAATAATATATCTAAGAATCAAAAATCGTTCTGGTCTTTTAGATTTATAATTTTTTGGGCGATTTATCGAATCGGAAATGGGACGGATAATATGACAGTATCGAAATCATTCAATTATTTTAATGAGAAATTCGTGAGCAGGTGGGGAAAGTGTTGCCAGGAATGCATTAGCGTTGTTGGAACATGATCCTAGGCAGGTGATGTCCCAACGCGGTCTGTTTCTCAACCGACTCTGGCAACTTTATTGCGTTAGCACGCAACCCCATTGCGTTCTATTTGCATGGAAATGGGTGCCGTTTTAACAAACATCTCCTAATTACCATACACTAACTGAAAATTGATTAACGACTTCTTCGTAGGTTTTATTGTCTATATGGGTAAAGCAAAATACGATGGAATTTTGAACAGTCGGGTAGACGAGACGTCAGTGGTTTTCTCTCCCGTGTTCTTTGGTGATATTAGTTTTTAGCATGTCATACATACACTAATCAGACAAAAAGTAAATTCGCTTAGGGATTTTATAAACATCTGGTGAAATGCAAGGCTCAAGTAGTACAATATTTTCTTTCTATTGTGTTTGTTAGCGACAAGCGGTTATTCTAAATAAATTCACACTGTAATATTCCCTATATTCGTTTTAATGCCAAATGTCAGTCGATTTCTTTTCGGGGCGTATTGACTATAACGATGAAGGTATTGGTCAGAGTTTTAAATTCGTTTCTTCAAAATTTGTAAGCTTAATACAAATTATTATATCGATGAGAACAGTAATGAGCTTTAAACACATGTGCATAATTTCAAAAAGCTCAATAACCACATGTGAGTGTACAATTTGGTTTACTAATACAGATTTGAATAGACCTCAATATTGCAGGAGTTATCTCCTACATATCAAATTGGATTAAGAAGTCCCTATTGTCCAAAATCTGATTCTCAATTTTATTCAAGATACCACACTATGTGGTTACTTGAAATTTTTACAATTTTATTCCATAGAGTCCCTTATATCTCATCCAAATCTTATTTCCGTTTTAAATTTGATAACATTAAATAAAGGGACACTCCTATCAGAATTGGTAGACTTTGATGATAACCTTGAACTCGCAAAAAACAATAGCGCTGAGATAAGAAACTTTTAAAAGTTTTTTGAAATCTTGTAAAAACTGTCAGTGAGATTTTTATAGCTCTGTAAATACTGACATGTATGAAGCATGCAAAAAAATTATCCTCACTAATGAGCGATTAATTTCTTAAAGATCAGTCGCACGAATGTAAAATTCATATTTAAATCTTGTAATCTTGATGGTTTAGTTGTAAACGGTAAATTTCAAATAGTTCTTAAGAATTTGGAACTTATATTAAAAACAATGAATAAAATACAAATTCATCTTACATAACAAAACGGATTTGGGAGTATATAGAGTATATAAGTAAGTGTACGCATAATTTTATGAAAATAATCTACCAGCTGCTGGTAAGTCGTGGTAGTTATTTCTCAAGTTTAACTGTCTGTAGCCACCTTATGATTTTAATATAAATAACGTAACAAAATTTCACCCCGAGAAAAATCGAGTAAAATGGGCTGAGAATGAAAATAATTTATTAGCTTGAATGGATGTTCGATTCGATGAATATCGAGTACTCTGCGGGAGTGAGTGTGGCAGGCTAGGGTTAAAACGGTATCTGGGTCGTCGGAATATCCAGTACCACGAAGCCGGACGTGCACGTCCGGCTATATTGCTGGGGCGCCCTGGCATGTTTGCGGAGGCCTTGACTGCCGGCTCTTCCGCGGGTCATTGCGGGGACTTTCTCTAACGTCCGGGTGTTTCCGCAAGGCTAGTGGTGTTTCAGGAGGAAGTGGGAAGAGTGACATTCTTTATATGTTATGTCATTATCTTTTCTTGTCGTTTAATAGTAATTTGAGAACCCGAGGAACCTTCAAGAGGGTAGCTAGTCAAGAAAACAGGAAACTAAATATGACAAAGACAGTGCAAGCATGCGCGAAAGGGGAAAAAATCACCTAAAGCTCAGAAGGCGATGACCACTTGATGCTTGTCGGCCCATAAATAATACATAATTACAATCACTCATAATTACACTCTTATGTATAAATACATTATGCACCAATCATTACCAAATATATAAATTTTGAGAACTATTTTTATTTTAATTTTTGGTAAAAAAGAATGTCACTAATAATAAATTAAAGTTCCTGGTAGTGGTTTTATACAAGAAAAATGTGTGGCAGATTCAGAAGAACATGTATAGTTCCAGCCACGAAGAAAAAATAAATGTTGTTTTCACAGATTAAATTAAAAGTTAGTTATTTTTAGGGATACGAAATAAACTTTAATAGCGTCAATTCCGCTTATAAATTTAAACTAAATAAAAACTAACTAAACATACATGGAATATCACAAACTAGCAAGTCAAAAGACACAACGATGATATTTTTAAAGATGTATAATAATTTATCTGAGCTAATCGACAAAGAATGATGTAATGGAAAGAGAAGATAAGTAGATGATGTATTACCTATAATAAGGGTAAAAAAAAATTCAATCTCACGGGAACATTTAATCCCGCCATAGCAACATGAGAACGGTGATTCACGGTTCTGTGAGTTGATTCTTTGGATTAGTGATTCGATCACCTTGGACTTCCGGCACATTTAGTAGGAGAACAAGAATGAACACACTAAGCGATAAAAATATTCACCCTTAATTTTTTTTATACTCATTACTCATTTATTCCAGAAAAAAGCTGACAGAATAAAGAACAACGTTGGTAAACCAGTTTCATATTTTAAAAAGTTGCCAAAGGAGTCGATTGAAAAATTCACTCACCCAATGGGAGTCTGTCATTATCTTTAATAAGACAGGCTAATAAATTGGAAAGTAGCGAATGGCTCGAAGAGTTTGTATCTAAAGCTTTTACTTTTGATAAAAACCTAGATACCTAAAAATTTATTTTAAAGGTAACTTTAACAGTATCGTACCCACTGGTCAAAGGAATTGCAATGGAACATGAGGTTGGCAGAAATCACAAAATCTTACGTAAAATGTCACAAGTACAGTTATAAGGTAAGTATCAATGGAAATAAAACAGATGGGCAGGGTAAAGACTGAAACAAAAAATTACCCACGCAAAACAAGATTTAACAAAAAAGAAAGGTTTGAATCGAAGAAAGTGATGAAATGCTGGATAATAAGAGTGGCTTTTGATGGAAAATAATTTAATACAAGCACAGTGAATGTGAGAAAGATGCTTCTCTGCTTTTTCATTTAACAAAGAGACGAGGAGATGTAAAAGTTAGAATAATAAACAATGGACAGAAATATTTTTAAATTAAACGTTTTCAGTAGTAAAGTTTTGAGATTTATATTTCCGCTACAACTCATAGTTTCGGTAATATTTAATTACATATTTACGAAATGCAAATTATTAGAATGTTCAAATTTGATTATATTGTATTCGTCCAGATAGTCAAACAATATTTAAACCCGTCCATTTCTTTTCTTAATTATCTCTAAGAATCAGTCGAACATTTGTTACAAGGAGGGTAGCCGAGAGAGACCGTTTCACTACCTAAAGTTTCACCCTAAGTAGATTGAGAGGGAAACCTTTGCTCGTGAGACTAAGATCTCTCCCTCGACCACAACTATTTGTTTAAGAGGGATTATTAACATCGGCTTTAAGCTGATAAACGGCTCATTTCTCATTCTGGCATTAGATTTGTATGATCTATTTTTAAATTATCGATTACATTCTATTAATTGACATGATTTTTAATCTGGATCTTTTTATCAAATAATTTATATTGCTGTTCATAGCTCTGAGGAAAATTGGCCAGTTTGGCTCATGATTAATGGATAAAAACTGCAGTTTTAAATTATTCCTGGAGTACAACTTTAAGTTTTGGCTTGTAGTCCAACAGTTTTGTAAACTTTCTCTGTGTCACCCCTTGATTACTGCTTATTAACTTGTGTATTTAATATTTTTCTCTGAAGACCCTTCATCCACGGTTTCCAAAAAGTATTTCACATCCTAACGTCAAATTTATTATTGTGGAGTGGACTGTATGAGGTTTCCCTTCTGGTGCGTCGTTGGAATCACCTTCGGCGTCACCGAGCTCGGATTCAGGGTCGGAGAAACCTCTTGAAGCTACCAGGAAGGGCAGAGGCGTAGCGAAGAAAAAGTAAAACATAAAAAAAACGTATAATGGGGATGCTCCTGCTGCATGCGATGGTAAAGAAAAGGAAAACGAGGAGTTCACTTTGAGGGGAAATCAGAACTGAGGTTAAACAACTTGAAGTACTCGCTTCGGCGGTACATATACTAAAATTGGAACGATACAGAGAAGATTAGCATTGGACACAGACAATCCAAGAATCTTCTAACAAATTTTGGGAAGAAAGAAATCATAGAATGTCTCAAAGGAGGCAGGAATAAACTGCGAATCCTAACAGGATTCCTAACTGGACACTGTAGATTAAATGGGCATCTAAAGAAAATTGGAATAATCCAGGATGGCACATGCAGATTCTGCAAAGAAGCAGAAGAAACACCAACACATCTGCTAACAAACCGCGGAGCGATATTAGCCCGTAGGAGGAAGTGTTTTGGGATGTACAATGTGACCACAGAAGAACTTGAACCAATAAAACCGGGCCTATTAATCAAATTCCTTGATGAAATAGGACTCACCGATGTGCTTTAGGCAGAAAACGGGGGATACAATAGCTCTTAAAGGGCGCAGTATACAACACCCTGAAATATCATCATCATCATCATCATAAACAACTTGAAGAGGTCCGACCAAGCGTGTTCGGCGGTTTGCAACGTACTACTGTGCGTGACGTCAACAGGGGCGACTCGATGTCCCTTTAATCCCCTTCGGGTCCAATGACGAGGTGCAAACGCCGTCCATAACAAGCGGAAAAAATTAAAATTTAAATATCCCTTTTATTTAGGAAATAAAAATGTATCTGCCACGAACATATTGAAATACTTATAACTATGTCATTCAATCAATTCCTTTTGAAAATTGTTTCATGTTAACTATTATTAACATTTTTACGTAGATATTTGAAGAAAAAAATAAAATCAGCTAAGTTGGGTTAAAGGAGACGGCCTTACTCGCCGCAAAAAATATTGTGCTATTGTGCAGTCTCCATTATTATGTTAAGGTCAAGGCTTTTCATCCATTCCTTAAATTTTTTTAGGGTTTACAGCGTGTATCCGTTAGTCCTAGACTTTTGTTCGCTTAGGAGTGCAATAGGCAGATGCTGTTTCTTCTTCTGCCTGGCATATGCCTCCGAAATCTGCAGTTTCCAGTCAATATTACTACCATAATTCTCGTGCCAGGTTTATTAGTTGTACTATAAATTCCTGGAATGAACCACTGATGAATTTTGCCACTCTCCCTGACTTCAATCCTAAACAATCGAAGACATATTCTTAATCCATTCCCCGATGGATTTCCGCTGCTTGATGCAATCACGAACGACTCTGGACTTTACTATTGATAAATTAGTCGTCTTTAGGGTCACATCGCTGTCCAAGTAGATGTCTATATTTTTGTTGATAACACTCAGCGTGTTGTATCTCCCTGGTTCCATCCAACGGAAAACATGTTCTGCTGTTTCTTCTTCTTCCGGCATACGCCTCCAAAATCTCCTGTTTCCAGTCAACATTACTATCATAAGTCTAGTGTCTATACTTCTTTTTGATAACACCCAGCGAGTTGTAAAAAATTACATTAACAATTAGATAGATTGCGTATTTCTGACAATATTTCAATTAACTGAGGGGAGTATTTCATACATTCAATTTTGTCGTAAGGAATATTGGTATTGACGACATTGTTAATTACGTTTGTTTCATTTGAACTGCTGTCAAATCCTGTAAATTTTGACTCATCAATTCAGATCATATAAAATACAACATCGGAAATTTGGTCTATCAATATTTCTGTAAATGGCTAAAATACAATAAATAAGTATTTTATAAAATAAGTACATTAATATAAAGTACAAAAGCGGTTTGTATAAGAAAGCATCAATACAATTTTCCTCACACTTAACAAGTGTAAATAATTAAATAATAATCTAATATAGTGTGGTATTCACAAATTTATTTTAAAGCCAAACTAATTTTGGAAGTAAGATAATATCTGTATAGAATAGTCGTGAATAATTGATATCAGCTAGATTATTATACTTACATATTTCCAAAGAACCTGATCTTTTTATAGATAATTGTAGAATAGTTTACATTGAAATCGTCTATCCTCACTCCCTCAAGTATACCGAAAGATCATATGTAAACAAGTACAAATAGTATTGGTCAAAGGAATCAACCTTGTATAAGCCACACTTTTTTTGCAAAATACGATGTTGTCACCGTTCTCACCCAACCTATTTATCCCATTCAGCCCATTCAGGATCTTTTCAAAACCTGATAATTTTGACTCCTGACTCAGAAAGCAGAGTTTACATACAAATTTAATTAAAATCATTAAAAGTAAAAAATATATTAAAAGTATGTCACAAATCGGCAGAGAAAATAAGAAAACACAATTCAAAGAAAAGTGTGCCGGTGTTATACAGTTTCAACAAACAGAGGGAAGTAGATTGGTTTAAGAAATAAAAAATAAAAAATGTACAATCGTACATGGAGACAAAACGCATAGATTAAATAAGTTAATATTCTATGATTTACCTCCTATTTCAAACATGTACCTAAATAATATTTGGCATGCAAATTAATCAATAAATTAAAATTTTTTTCGTACAGTATTTATTCACATAATATATAATTGGGTGGCAATTACGTTTTTCGTATGTTCAAAATTGAGCGTCATTAAGGCAGATTCTCGTTTGACCGTCGCGTTGGAACATTCTTACAATTCGTTACTTCATCCATCTGATGTGCTTTTGAGCTTTTAATGATTAAAATTCGGATCGTTGTAAACAACAAATCTGTGAATGGAACTACCATTTACAAAAAGCTAATCTACCTACTCGCCCCGCCTTCGTCATTTCTATTCTAGCCTGAAAATGGCCTAGCCTAAGAATTCTATTCGAACTTATTACTTATATGCAATTCCAAGCACGGTCGATTAAGTCAATACGAAGGAAGTTCAATTATTTATTAATGCTCACCGGTTAAATCTATTGTAATTTCGGCTGTTCCCCTTAAGCATGTCCTTAGGGTGGGTTTAGCAGGGCTGCAAACGTAAACCATTGGCCATGGGTAAACCTCAAACGTGGCAAGAGCACAATTAATCATGACGGTTGTACGGTTTTCTGAGCACTTGGAAAAACAACCAGCATGTTCTTTAATAGTTGAAAATTATTTTTAATTAATGAATGAATAAATGTCCTTGCTATTTGTTCTCCTCGTCCAATTTTTTTCAAGTCTTTTTCCTCGAAAAGAGTTTTATAGTGGCAGTCCAGTTTTGTCAAATTCAAAGGATTATTATACAAATCTGACATTTTGATCAAATATGACAAAAAAAAAACTGACAAAGAGAGGATCGATTTTATTCAATGACGAGTTTTGGGTAAATGTGTAAATGGACGTCAGGAAGATTTTTCCCGAATATAATTTACGCCTCCAAGTTATCAATAGAATTGAAGAAAAAAAACTGCAGAAATAGTGGACTTTAATGTTTCCAAGTTTCGTCAAAATGAATGAAAATACATGTAGTGATGTACGTCTTCCATGTTCTAAAAAGAATCATAATTTTAGTGCGTAAGACAGCGCTTGGATAAATCTTGAAACAATTATTGAAAATATTTTGTATAGTATTTTCATAAATTAAAGGCTCCCTCTAGAAAATATCCCTTAATAAGAATCGTCCACGTTCGATAAAACAATGCACAATTACTAAACATAAGGCGAGTTCTTCCTTGGATATATCAGCGAAAGTTAGCAGTATCCAGTCAAATTTTAATATAAATTTATCCTCAAACCCAAACGTATTGTAAATTTACAATCATGCGGAAATACCGAGACGCATTTATGATTAGAATGGTGATGATTAAGACGTTCAATAGCTTGTAAGTGATTTTTATGTTAAAGCGTAATTTCTCTCTCTCTCTCTCTCTCTCTCTCTCTCTCTCTCTCTCTCTCTCT
>CM077100.1:10673383-10727407 GCA_039619505.1 Cimex hemipterus
TCTCTCTCTCTCTCTCTCTCTCTCTCTCTCTCTCTCTCTCTCTCTCTGAAAGTCGTCGAATAATTTAATTCCTTAATGGTGTTCTTAATAGCTCATGATTTTATCAACAGAGTATTTCGTGAAACTTGAAGTATAAATGCTTGGTCGGTCTTCCATCTGTCTTCGAAATTTCAATGAAATCGTGTTTAAGAACTTTTCCCTCGAGATCTATCTATTTTCTTTATAAAGACTTTAAAAACTAGTCTATCGCCAACTGATGAACACAATTTAATTAAACTTTAAATAATTGGACAATAATGTTTTAAAAACTAAATAAGATTTAGAAGTTTAAAAAAGTATAGACTTTTATAGACGAGGACGTGGTATTTCCGATGGTTTTAATGATACTTGGTAAATGTAAAAATATATTATACACGTGTCCGAGTTCACCTGCCTACGGAACCCAAGATACCAATATTTTTTATTAATTTATATTCTTTTTAATGTGGGTTTTAGAGGTATTGACATTTTTAATCACGAATACTCCATATCTCGGTGTGATCTGGATGAAAAAAAAATTCAGTTGTTCCTTCTAATCTTTCGACCTGTTTTATGATCATCATCAGCGCGAAACAATCTGAACTATTAACTTCACTAGTTTCGTGGTCCGCTTGACCAATTATATATTACAATTAATTGAAGTTTTTACTTGAGATAAAAAAGTCAATGACACGAGCGGGATTCGAACACACGGCGTTCGGCTAAAAACTCCGCTGCTCAACCACTTGAGCTAACTTTCCCATCTCTACCATATCTTTTCAATTTTCCCTCTGTTTAGCCATTTTTCAATATAAGTTTAAAATGAAGTATACCTTCACTAAAGCTCTTCGTGGCCGTTTGATCTGTCACCGAGAATCAAATAGATTACACGACATTTGAAAAATGGCAAAAAGGAGGGAAAATTCAAAAAGTGGGGTTGAGATGGGAAATTGGTGCCTGAGGGGACCGAGGTCACGATAGCTCAAGTGGTAGAGCAGCGGTGTATCTAGCCGAAGTCGTGGATTAGAATCCCGCTCGTGCCATTGACTTTTTTTATCTTAACTAAAAACCTTACTTAATTTTAATCTGAACAAAGGCTACAAATTGACATAGTTGAGTTTTCAATAGATTTCAAATTTCTTTGAAGACCGACTCAGTCCCAACTACTCTAAAGCAAAGAAGTGGGCAGTACCCTGTATATCTATTTCTTTCAGAATTGGTAACAGCTGTCTAGTAATTGGCTAATACTAATATTTTATATTAAAAAATAGTCATTAAAATCAGTTGTATTCATCCGTATTGGCTCATTGTGAAATGAAAGTATTAGTCTGCCGATAATAAAGTGACAGATTTTCAACGTATTATAAGTCATATTAAAACTGGGCTAATTGTATTTCTTATTTAGCAGAAAGGAATAAAGTGAGAAATGTGTTCAACTATGATTTTGTCTATGGCAATCTTGGTAAATTAGGTTGTATTAAATACCCTTTCTCATAATAATTTTAGTAAGTATATAAATACTAACATTTCATCAAAGTTCTATCGACTGTTTTTACTATTTATATATTTGTGTAAACTGCAAGGAGAATTTAAGAAAAGAGAAATCGTGATTCCCGGTCTTCTGTAAAAAGTGGAAAAGTTGTCTTTTATATTGTGTACATCTATTTATGTTTTTCCATGACTTGGAGTATAATACGTTGGGTGATACAAAGTAAGGGACAAAATCAGAAATATAAAAAAAGTATTGAATTGCTTTATGTTCAATACCTCGACTTTTCCCAAAAGTCAATAGTATTTTTCGAGGTTCCTCTCAGTCATTCATCGCCGTTGGCCTCTCTGAAATATCAACCATATCTTTTATAACTTTTTGAATGTATCACTTCCACTTGAATCTAATGTTGAAGGACTAACCAAACATTTGTTGAGTTTTTAACGGAACTTTTTTACAACCTACGTTGTTATCTATCCTTGCGTAGCGTAACAGCACATTAATATTTGGCACATTGTACAACTTTCCATTTCTTCTTTTCATTTTTATTTATTTCCTATGCCATTTGAATATTTATAGTTTCATTATGTCCTTAACGAAGATCAATGGCCTTTGGTTGTTTTAAACGAGGAACGATGTTTAATTAAAACAATCAAAACGTTTACATTCCTCTCAACTAAGTTTTTAGTATCACAATTAATTACGGTTTTTAGTTGAGATGAAAAAAAGTTAATGGCACGAGAGGGATTCGAACCCACGACCTTCGGCTAGATACGCCGCTGCTCTACCACCTGAACTATCGTGACCTCGATCCTCTCGGACATCAACTCCCCATCCCAACCTCACCTTACGAGTTTGGCCTCCTTTTGCCATATTTCAAATGTCGTGTAATCTGTTTGGATTCTCGACGACAATTGAAATGGCGACGGAGAGCTTTAGTGAAGTGTACTTCATTTTAAATCATTAATTCACTGTTTTCGTGGTCCGTTCGACCAATTAATATATCACAAT
This sequence comes from Cimex hemipterus, assembly GCA_039619505.1. NCBI lineage: Eukaryota > Metazoa > Arthropoda > Insecta > Hemiptera > Cimicidae > Cimex > Cimex hemipterus. Next base: position 10,675,902 of record CM077100.1, read on the forward strand.
TAATTACGGTTTTTAGTTGAGATGAAAAAAGTTTTTCGTATCTAGCCGAAGTTCGTGGGTTCGAATCCCTCTCGTGCCATTAACTTTTTTTCATCTCAACTAAAAACCGTAATTAATTGTGATATATTAATTGGTCGAACGGACCACGAAAACAGTGAATTAATAAGTTTTACATTTGGCTAAGTCCAAAGAAAACACTTCTACAAAAACTTTTATTTTATATATAATTTACATCCTTAAAAAATAGATATTACGCTATAGAAATAAAACATTTCTTCAATCAAAATTATTAGACCGTCGATGGCCGCAACGGTTTAGGCGTTGACAGGGCGCTCATCAATGTAATGTAAAGGTCCTGGGTTCGAATCCAGCTTACAAATGGGCTTTATTCAAAAACGCTGGCTCCTATGCTATTTCAAAAAAATTCATTATAATTCCAGAGAAAATGTAACCTATGTTAGGTTAAATATTACCCACTTGAATAAATGGCAAATATATAAAATGAAATATAGTAAAAATAACAGTTTTAAGCCGTCGCGCCAGTTTGACTATAGGTCGAAGAAATTTTTTATATTTTTGAAACCCCATTTCGATATCATTAGATTAATCTAGTTCTCTTTTTGCCCTCAGCTATGAAACTCTAGGTGGCTGAATTTATCTCGGTACGATATATTTTGTCTCTCCTATGAGAAGAAATCCTCACACCCTTGTATTATTCAGACGTGATTTTGTAAGAGCAATTGTTAATAGAAAATATACAAATAACAATAATTAATAAAAATTTGTCAATTGTCGCATAATTACATGTTCGCCGTCATAAAACTTCGGTATAATTCAAATTATCTCCTATATTATTAACATTTTCAATAACAATTTAATACAGACAGTGTAGTTTTTGTAATTGACAACAGTAATAAATAAATGTCTTATTTATACTATGTACAACATGATTTTTTATATGTTACACGAGGTTATCAGACTCGGGTCCTTCTTTAATATTGTTGCTGCTCGTTTTTACACTACACCAAGTAGGGCAATTCGTTTTGGTTGCCTCTTTTCGACTAGTTCCTAAAAAAAAGTAGTTTTGTTGTTATCCCCATTGTCTGACAGGATGTCCCTAATTCAATACCGAACGACTCTAGACTTCAATACCCATGTGGTAATTGCACTTAGTGCAGTCTGGCTGTCCAAGTAAAATACTTTCCTTCCGTTAACAATAATTTACCTTTTAATCTCCTTAGCAATCTCCTGTTCAATAAATGTAGCCTTCTCTTGAAAGTCGGTGACTAATTGCCTAAGGTTTATATTATAAACACCACCTTCTCACCCGGCTATGTAGACATGTGTAACCAGACATGTTCGACATTAACTGGGATCCCTTTCCTACAGGTTGCTCTTGCAGGTATTAATTTGGAACTTTTGATGCAGTCTAAATCTAATATTGTTACTGGATACGTAGATTCGGAAGAACTTCCTCGGCAGAATGGAGTTCTTCCCCACGGCCCCATGCACCCCATGCCCTTAGCTCTAATGTTTTCGCCACCAAATCCGTAGGTTATCATGAATCTATCAACTGCTATCTATAGGCATATAGTCCCCATTTGGGTTTAATCCAACTTTTCCCACAAATGCACCACTTTCAATGATAAATTTCTCACTTGCGTAATTTATATTTAATGGTTGATTCCATGAAAGGTATGTGATGAAAAATAACTGCCAGCTATATGTCGTTTAGAGAAAGGAACTTCAACTTCATTTAGTACAAATAACTCAAACCATCCGCGTAGGTTTTGACTGGTAAAGGAACCACGATGGTTGTGTTAGGGTTAATTGACTATCCTTCTTGTCTGCACTATATGTTTCTTATGTTGTGCCTCCAAGCTGAAAAGAGCCGAAATATTCCTACCCTTGGTAACGTTAGCACTTCCACTTCTGTTTGCTTTGATTACAATCGCCTTTGAAAGTTTATAGTTTCATCAAAGAAAACAGTCTAAGAAGCCAAATCCCTTGTTCGACAAGTTGGCTCATAAAAGGGCAAAATCGCACGGACTTTCTTTACTTTTAATTGTGTAAAATGATTAATAACACCATTAAAAAAGTAAACTGCAAGTTGGTAATGTTGTGTTTTCGTTTTAAGTCAATTATTAATATTTACAACTCTTCATTATGGAAAATAAACGGGTAAATACAATACCCCGTGTTTTTTTCGGGTTTCAGTGTGTAAGTCACTAGTACAGCATACTTGGTTAGTTACTTAAGAACTCATCTTTCATCTAAGCCAGAAGACTTTTAATTCTGAAGAGAATTAATCCAATTTAAAATTTCAATTTCACATATAGACAGTTTAAAAAAGTGAAAAATTAGTGTGCCTCATTGGTGCGCAATAAATTGTCTGTAATTTCGTAATTCGCTACATTTTCTTCAATCAAAGATAAAGGTGATAAAATGTTTGATATTTTTTTTTCTACCAAAATAGAATTAAGCTGAAATATAGTAGTGTGACAACTGGAACTTCTACTAGCGTTTTGACACCTCGTCTTAAATGTGTAGAGATTAGTGACCGTTAATAGATAATTATTCAGATATCGTGAGATGCGGTCTGGTGTGATGTAGGTATCAGAAAAACATTTTCTTTATCGTGCCAACGTTTCGATCTTTTATTGAGATTGAGGATTTACAAACATAGTTTACATTTAGAAAATACATATAGGAATTAGAAAAAGTGAATTTATACAATATAAAATATATTTTGTATTCAATCAAAGAATCGAAGAAATTTTTTTTCTGATACCTAAATCACACCAGACCGCATCTCACAATATCTGAACAATTATTTATAACTGAGAAAATCCTGTTGATTCCGCTAATCCCATATTGACTTTGTTCTAACGCCCTATGTAAGTCTTTGTTAATCAGTAGTCTACCAACTTTTCTCGTATTAGTTCAAGCCGTTTTAGCCTGATGTGAGCGTTCTAAGTTAGTCGCTTGTCCAGATATATACCGAGTAACATAATGTAGTCTCGTAGGGAAGAAAAATATTGTCCGTGTATAAGTAATTCGTCAAAATTGGTAAAATAGTCGGATAAAATTCGAAGATCGTCAGTTGCGGTCTGGTGTGACGTAGGTTGTAGAAAAACGTGTTCATTATCTTGCCAACGTTTCGATCTTTATTGTGATCATCTTCAGGGCTTGGTATTTAAAAAAAGTGCATTTATACAATGCAAAACAATACTTTCTACATTCAATCGAAGTATTTAGTATCCACATTGTACATGTATTTTTGGGGGGCGTCGGTGGCCGCAAGGTTCCGTCTTTGACACGGCGCTCATCACTGTAAGTTAAAGGTCCCGGGTTCGAATCCAGCGGCCCTGCATTCGATCCCGACATACTTACAAATGGGCTTTTTTTTTCAAAAACACCGGCACCCTGAGGGTTTATATGACCTCTGCTGTTGAGAACCCTCGTAAAAAAAATTACATGTATTTGTTAAATTTAAACACTATCTCCGAATAATCATCGATTGGCTGTCACTAATCTCCATACATTAGGATAGAATGCTGAAAAAAGGATAGCTGTATCATCAGCAATAGAGATGAAACAGTTTTACGCTATAAGAACCATATCTTGGGCGTAAATTGAGTAGCTGAGTTGCATAATGGCACACATTTTATTTGAAAAAAAAATACAAGGTACCAAGATGCATATTAAAATCGAACCAATCATTTAAATTTTCATTTTGAGCGTTGTGGGGATCAAAATAATTGGTAATCCACCGTTTCGAGGTCGGGAATAGATGCTAATTGGGATTTCGAATTCCAGTTAATTTCTAATTTAGAATGTGAGGCCCTGCTCTACCACGTTGAAGGGGGATTGCAGGTTAACAAGCTGAGTACTCGTCGGAAGGGACAGCGTCAATAAAAAAAATCATTAGAACATGTACTACTCAAGATCTTCACTTCTAAATTGACGAAAAAACTACTTTCTCCTTCATTTACCAGATTTTCCCTGGTGTCCCGGACAGTAGTATATTCGCTCTACTGCTCTAATACAATTTACTTAAATTATTTAGTGGGGAAGATCCCACACGCCGTTTCAATTTCGCCTTTCACATGAATACTGTTAAAGACATTTGATTTTCCAAAACACAAGATATTATTCAAGGTGAGTTGGCGGTGAATGAATTCGTTCTACCCACATAAATGTTGATACTCTTTGCCATGAATTTTCCTACGAAATATCGACGACTTCAAGGTTTTCTCGAGTTTCTTACCTTGGCCCAATGCTGATTAAATTTCTTTAACTATCTCCTTGATTTACTATTTAAGGTCATTTTCTCTATCGATGACTGTCCTATTTTGGAGGATGATTTGCGTAAATTTCAGATTGATGTTTACAAATAGACTTATTAATAATGTAGATATGTGCAATGTAGCTAAATTTAGTTGATCAAATTCTTAACTTAAGTTAGAATGTATGCAGTCAGTTCTTGTGTTACTACAATGGTGATTTTATTTTTGTAGTAGAAGTGCTGTTGAGAGAGGAGAATTTGTGTCTCCTGAAATAATCTTCAAAAAATTCATTTTTATAAAATTAGTCCTTTTGGATATATCAAACACTACTTACTCGCTATATAGAGATACATTATATCCTAACAAGTCTTCAAAATATACGTATTAATATTGAAATTGTGCAATTGTTTCTCTCCCATAAATTATTTCTCACCTCTTACTTACATAATTACTCATATTACTCCAGAAAAATTCCACGATTGACATTTCGGTATACTTATTACTATTGCCGACAGGGATAAACGGTGGATACAGTCGGCCTCTCGTTTTCTACTCACCACAGAGGGGTTTTCGTACAGGATATAAAAGATCGGTATTATTAAAGAACGAATGAAATTCCGTCGTAGATATAGAGGATAAAAAGAGAAAAAAAAAGTAAAGGGAATTCACTATTGACTATTTGCCTTCTAAGTACATATCTGTCGTACATATTATTATAATACATTCTGTTATATTACAAATTCCTGTTAAAATATTTTTGAAATGAGTTTTAGTTTAAAAAATCAATAGTAAGACAATGGTTCATCATAGCAAAAACGCCTGCATATATTATATTATACTTGGCTTGTCAATTAATTAGAGTATCTGAATCATATTTTCCAACTGGTTTTGGGTTCGAATCCCTGCATAACTCATGGGATTTTTCATTACGGATAAATGCGAAAAGAATTTGTTTATGTCTTATGTCTATGCACATTAACCAGAAAACGATGTTGATTAATGTTTTATGAACGGGAATAGACTGGGAAATTCCAGTTGTGCCTTCGGGACCACGGGTCGACAAACCGAGAGTCCACTTGTCTGTAACACCAAACGGTTATTTGGACGTTAACCCATATGAACTAAATTACTTCACTTTTTTTTATTAATCATTGTAAATCTTTTAAAATCAATGGAAAATCGAACAGTGTTAAAAATAAATCAGTATTTAATTTTATGTTCAATTTTCCATTGAAATGTTTATCAATAAGGAATAAGTAAATATTTGATCGCTAAATTTACGTGATGACGTCTGCTCGTTGAGTTATCACAGATTTGCAAAAAATAAAAGAGTTCTATTTTGAAGATTAGGACTATTTTTGTTTATTTGTTACAGAGTTGCCCGATGGTGCACGGCATAAGTTCAAGATGACCAGAAATGATGTGGGCGGTTCGGGTGCTGTTGTTAGGAGTGGTGTGTCGTGAGGTGCTAGCTGCTCCCGACTGGACGGACTGTCCATCGACCTGCAGCTGCAAGTGGACTTCGGGGAAGAAATCTGCTCTTTGCCGCTATGCGGGATTCACGGCGATCCCAGATACGCTAGATTCTGACATGCAAGTCTTGGATTTGACTGGCAACGAAATCCCATTCCTCACAAAAGACGCATTTAAAAGTGTCGGTCTCCTCAACCTGCAGAGGATTTTTTTAAAAGGTGCTGGCGTTCGCGAGTTGCATAGTGACGCTTTCAACAAGTTGACTATTCTCGTCGAGGTCGACTTATCAGACAATTTAATCGCAACATTGCATCAAAATACTTTTGCAGGAAACGATCGGTTAAAAGTACTGTATTTGAATGGTAATCCCATAACCGAACTAAAGCCGACTCAGTTTCCACACCTTCCACATTTAAAAACTCTTGAAATGCAACATTGCCAGATAACGGAAGTGAACAGAGACGCGTTCGTACATTTACCCGCTCTTGAATACCTTAACTTGAACGGAAATCGGCTGAAAAAGATTGCCGAAACTGTCTTTTTACCTTTATCCAAATTAAAAAGCCTATCGTTAGATGGCAACCCCTGGAAGTGTGACTGTGACCTTAGGGGCTTCAAAAATTGGTTGTTATCTTCCAACTTGTACTCTCACCCTCTCGTGTGTACGGAGCCTAGCGCTCTCGTATCGAAGCACTGGCAAGATATAAAACCTTTGGAATTCGCTTGCCCGCCGGAAGTCTCCGTCTCAGATTCGATGCTCCAAGAAGAAACGGGCATGAACGTAACATTAAAATGCCGAGTCAGAGGCGATCCCGAACCGCACGTGTCCTGGCTTTTCAACGGGCACAGCATTGGTAACGGGACGTTACATAACCAGGATCAGATCTTGTTGATTGAAGAAGAAGACGGTGAGGTCAAAGCGGAAAAATGGAGTAGCTTGAGCATTATTAACGTGAGTGAAGCGGACGCTGGAGAATACACTTGTGTAGCTAAAAATATAAGAGGCCAAGCTGCCACGAACGTGTCGCTGTTACTTCCAGAAGTAGTAATTGCAACGACTGTCAGTAAAAACGAAAACTGGTTTGTATGGATAGTGTGGGCTACTTCCTGCGCTGTCCTGATCGTGACGGCCGCTATAGCTTCATGCATCGTGATCAGAGTCCGACACAACAACGCTCGCTTCAGAAGAAAAAATAATTTAAAAACCACCACTAGTTATACTGAACAGGACAAAAAGTTATTAGACGTCAGTATAACGACGACGGATCGCCAGACCGGCAGTTGTGAAGGACTTGGGTCTCAAACTGATATGGAATTTCTTGAGCATTCCCTTCAATCGATCCCAGTGGAAATGTGCGATCAGCCGGTTCACATAACGATCGAAAGCCACTCGGCAGAACCGGCCGTATCCGTTTACCAGCCGCCTCCGGAATTTTCGAGGAGCATACTACCCGCTGGTGCTTTCGGCAACATATTCATATCGGTCTCTGTCTCGCAGGAGCCGACTGTAGAATCTCCCAGATACCCGGACCTACTCGATCTGCCACATAGGAAAACTGTGGCTGTAGCTACAGACAACTCTTATTTCGCAACACTTCCACGTCAACCCCGAATCAAAGAAACCGAACCTGTTTTAAGGGTGAGACCTCAGTACGACAACATGGGCCCCAGGGTGACTGCAGCTGGAAGCTCAACGATATCTCTGCCTGATTCTGCAAATGCCGAAGAGGATATACCTCCTCCCCCACCCCCTCCAAATTGTACCCCTTTGACTGTGGAGTATGTCTCACTGTGAGTTATTTCAATTATTTCGTCACTGCAACTTGCAAAGGTGTATTTGTTTGTTTCATTTAAAAAAAATCATCATAAATATTAAACTTTGAGTTTAACACACTTTCCAAGACCGTTTGACTGTATTAGAAATTTATTCAGTTTTCATTGTATATACAGTATCCAAATAAGGTGGGTCTTTCCATCTACTTTGTTTCGATAAATATTTATCTTACACTTGACATTTTAATGCGTATAAATATATATGTAAAATAATGACATATTTAACTTCCATTTGTTCTGTTTTTTCTGTTTTAAAAGATCATTTCTAAACAACTCCAACTGCTCTCCATGGAATTATTACGATATATCAATAAAATTGCTAAAAATTTACGATTGTTTGTCTGTTTTATAAAAAGAATATAGAATCTACTGCAATATTACAAAAGAGTTTGCAAAAATTTAACGCATTTCCCGTAACCTAGATAACACAGTACAAGTACTAAAGAAGCATTATGGATATAAGAGTGCATTTGTGTTCAATTACTAAACAGTCTCATAAAATAGGAAGAAATCGCTGATATATTCGGCATGTAGCCAAGCAACGAATTGAAATAGTAAATCTTTCAACTTGATTAGTCCCATATAATAAAACCAGTGTACCCAGAGCTTCTTCGAGAGTGAAAATTAAAACATATCTTTTTCATATTATAAAAACATTCTTCTAAAGCTGTATAAAAGACATAATAATAATAATGTTTAGTAGAATATTTTTCTAGAACTTTTGTTGTATTATATGAGGCCTTTCTTCCGTAATAATTCCATCGATTGATTTGTTAAAAAATATAAAATCAAATAAAAGAGATTTTTTTGTGTTAATGTTTCAGTGTTCGATGTTAATTATCCAATACCGAAAACTGTGGGAGTGCATAAACACAGACATATAAACATTTTTTCTTTGTTATTACTAACGAAAGCAATCGTATTTCCTTACAAGAGCGCTGTAACCAGACTTTCTAGTTAAAATTAAAACATATCTTTTCATATAAAAATTTCTTCCACACGTTTGTTTGGTTTTTGAAGGTATGTCACCTGTATATAGTATATATATATGTAGACCTGATCTTTACTGATGGTTAATTATACATTGTCCTAATTGTACTATCAACTCACTATTGTAATTAATTGGCTATTTCCCTAATTAGGTTCAAGCGACGTTTATTATCACTAAGGGCAATTTCAGGTTAAAAACTATCATAGCCCAAAGAGAAAGAGAAATTAATTATTGTTGGCATAATTTTTGCTTTTTTATTCACATACACATACGGCAGTGATTGAGCAAACCGTATACACTCAAATTAATTATTCGAAACGTATTGATCTAGGATGAAAGCCATTTGCTAATTACTGCAATTACGGTGAAAAATAAATTTTGAAATTCGCTCCCGCAGTTTTTCAAACATGGTTCGATGTGTGCACAATACGGTGTAAGATTGAAAATGATGTTAACATAGATATTACCGTTGTATATCAATGTTAAATTAGTTTACTAAATGGGAAATAGTAGTTACAATGAATTTTCTTCTACTCGTGTAGATTTTCACTTTTGTAAGATGGGAAGTAAACAATGAAACATGGAATTTTTATTTTAGTTTTATTTTTCAATTAAATTTGGTTTGAAGATAGAAAATTGAATATGAAGTGAGATAGCAGCACTGATAAATCACATTTTCTGTTCAACCACTGTAGAGTAATTTGGAGTCAATCAAATGATCACAATGGGGCTATAAATTTCGTTTGAATTGAAATCATGTACAACCAGTAAATGGTATTAAAAACTTTTTTTAAAAAACTTCTAAATTTACACCAATTAGTAATTTCTTCATAAATGCCTATGCTTATTTAAATAAATAAAAATCAAACTGTTGAAAATTGTAAACCAAACATTGTTAAATATCTACGCATATCCAACTTTCGAACATTTCATTTGTTGTGGAATTTTTCTTATTACGTTAATGGTACCTGCTTAGTCATGCTGTAATGTTGTAATATTAAAAAACTATTAGTGTTTAGTTGTAGAAATATCTGTGTGTTATAAATATAAACATATATGTTATGTATATGCATATGGATATACATATACTTATATCTATATTTAGTAGCTGAAAGCAATTATTGTTTAATAAAATAAATATTTGAAGTAATTGTGTTGACGTTTAATCCTGAGGCAAATCGTTCATTTAAACTAGGGGGCTAACAATTAGTTAGTATTGGAAGCAGATCGATTGAGCGGCTTGGACACATCCGCAGTTTGATCGTCACTGATCATCGACATTCCGGGAAGCTCAAACCGTTGAAATTATTTCGTTGTATTCAACGAAAGAGGTTACCCTATGACAGGTTTGTTTTCCATAAACCGAAAAAGTTTTTTTTTTTTTTTTTTTTTTTTAATGGAAGCAGTTAAAATTATTTTAAAAACCTGCTGATTGATCAGTTTTAAACTTCATAAGGATATGCTTATTTTTAAAAATTCTGTGTGAATTGATAAAGCAATTTAAGTAAATTATTACAATTATGTAATCAAGACAACTATCTTAAAATATTGTATATCATTTGGACGTCGATTAAGTATGTTAAACATTTATAAAATCATTACCTTTAATCAAAGTTTTTCTTTTTAAAAATGTAAAAAATAGAAACATTTTGATAAAGAATATTCCAATTTAAATATTTTATTCAATTTTAAACAAATTTAATCTTCAATATCAACCATTTAATTCAGTAAATTTATTTATCTACACCACTTCTTATCACAAATTTGAACCATTTGAAAGTGGTATGTTGTTTATTCCTTCAGCCGCTTCCTACTATACGTGAGAGATCCCTGTTGGCCGTCACCATGCCCAATTTCTTTATGATTGAGTCCCTCACCTCCAGGATATCATCGGCACATCTAACCCTATTTCGGCCCCCCCCTTCCTTTTGCCGTCCACATTCCCTAGCATAAGCTTCTCTCCAGGTCATCTCATCATCTGGCCGAAACACTTCAGTATTTCCCATTCATACCGTTCCCTTAAGTGAGCAGTCTGTTTTTATTTCCTGGAATATGGATTGGTTTGATCATCTTGCAGTTCAACGCACTCTTAGAATTTCCCCCAACACCACGGTTCAAAAACGTCTAACGACCTTCTCTCAGCGTAAACTATAGTCCGGCTCTCGCAGGAATAGGTTACCATGGAATACCACTACTATAACTACGCGAACCTTTGTTGTCAGTTTTTCTGCTGCGGCAGTAATCATTGCGCCTAGAAATACGAAGTCTATCACTGTCTCCACCTTTATATTTAACTTCAGAGATTTTAACTCGAGCCTTCGATACCTGACCCAGAATGTTGCGTGATGTGTTCTACGTGCATGTTGAATAGGTTGAGAGTATGAACCCATACTCATTTTAAACCAGTGCGATGTTACGTGATCTGTTCTTATTGTTGCTACTACGATTCCTCAAGAGACAAGAAGACTTGGTACCCCCAAAACATCAAGAACATGCCCCTGCTTGTCCGATTATGCAGCTGATTTTGCCAATTCAGTCTCCAGTTTCTTTGCCTTTTCTGGGCCCAGCTTGTATATCTGGCAATTGCCGTTTGAATACACTCACGTGTATATTCTTCATTTTTGGACTTAATCTCTCAGTAATAGAAAATCTCATTTTGCATATATTTCAGCATCAACAGAGGGCATTGTTTTTTCTTCTTTGTGGCATTATCTGCGTAGGCTTGTTTCTGCATTTCTGAGTCAACAGAACAGTCTCCCGAGTCTGTAGTGTTTAGTAGTTCAGTCATTAGTTTGACAGTTGGGATGAACACATTCGCATTAAACCGAAGACATATTCTAAAAAACATTGTACCATCGTTTTTAGCTATTTGGAATATCGCAAACCAGTCCAGAGGTGTCACCTCGTGCTGCCTCTGTCTTATATGCCCTGGTAGAGAATGATATTCTTGTTTCCTCCATGGGGTCTCAATGCTTGCCCTACACTTTTTTTTCAGATCAGCGAAAAATGTTGCTCTTTCTGGGTATTCCGGTAGCCGTTACACTTGGTGGGATTTCCCATTGCCACAGTTTGCCCGCACCACTGGGCCATCCGTGTACCATTATGACATGCCAGGGTCTGTCAGTATTGCATAGTCTGCAGTATGACAAGAATCTTCTTAACTACATTTCCATCGATTAGATGTGTTTGATGGAACGGTAGAGAGTTAAGTGGTTAGTTGTTTTACAATTATATTTTAAAAATGCCCAAAACCATTTTTTAATACTTTAAACATCAACCTTTAGCTTTAATAATTGTTGAACATTGTTTAAATAATAATGCATGTGAAAGTTACATCTTACATTCTTTTAAAATATTTCTGAAAATTTGTATTTTTTTTTTTTTTTTTAAACAGTTCTTATAAATAAAAACAACTAAATTTTCTTACTGTTTCGTAGGAATATTTTCGTCTGTGAAATATTGATTCTCCCATTTCAGTTTTGGCCGTCACTCAAAACTGTTGTCATGATTAAAGGTGGCGTAGCGGTATGAAATGAAAATCCATCCCTAATTTATACATTCATTAGCCGCATTGTACAGTACGTGCATCGCAGAAGATAAGTAATTTCCGGATCGTAATTCTTACGATATGTTCCAATTTGCATTCTTATTACACGGTTTTTAATAAACGGACGGCTTTTTTTTTCTAAACTCCTTCTATTAATTGTTTTACCATTGAAAAAAGAAAACTAATACTATTGCTATGATAAAGTATTTGTGCAAAAATCTGAATATTTTTTTAAGTATGTAAATTTTATTCTTGCGCCTTCTTTTTATTTTTTCTTTACCTAGCATAGATTTGGTAAAAAAAAAATTATTTGGTTTTTCATCAATTTTCTTTTATTAAGGTAACAACTATTATATATAAGACAAAAAAGTGCAACATTTAATTTCAGCTTTATCGTATTTTAAAATATGAATCTTGGGGCAAGGTAGCAGGCACGGATCGCTTTTCAGGTACCACAGGGCTATAGGTATTTTAAAATCTATACAATGTTTATGTTAATTTATTGGAACGAATGTTATTTATTAGCGTGAAAGGAAGGGGTTGCCTAACCTGACCCAAGCAATTTCGTGTACTGTAGGGTGAGCGTGTGACGTCTGGAGCTTTACAGTAAGTTATTAGCGCGAATAGTGCGACCTCGCCCCGAGAAATATCGAGTAACACGGGTAAGTGAATATTGGCCAGACTTATGTATATGTTTTATAACTATCCTGTAATTAACAACCTGAGGTACAAATGAGAAGCTAGCATTTTAGAAAGTCGACTAGTTTTCTAGCTGCGGCTTAAAAATAAAAACACGCAGAGGGCTGGCGATGACAGTTGTTTGTCGGCCACGAATCATCCTACATATTACTTGAATTCTTAACTGCTTTTATTCCAGAATTGAACATCAAGAATTTTGCCGTCTCCGATCGTCCTGGAACTACCAATCTACCTCGTTTGACAAAATATATTACAACAAGATTTTGTTTTGTGGGGCTGAATGACCTAGATGTCGGAAAGCCCAGCAAAAAAAAAGGAAAAAAGATTTTGTTGGAATTACAACGTTTCGGCGTTTTTGTGTCATTTTTGATAACTATATTTCATTTCTGGATTATTATTTTTTTACTTCAGAAAATTAGATTATCGGATGAAGATTAGAGTTAAGAAGTCGAACGTTGCAAGTCTGAAATTTTATTTTTAAAAACACGTTCAATATCAGGCAAAATCTATAAAAAGAAAATGAAGGACAACAATAACAAAGAAAAATAGTTTCTTTTCACGAATTCTGCCACCAATATTTACGTTCTTGAAAATGCTTTCGGACTTACACTATCGGCTTTCTTCAGGTTTAATAATAAAAAACCTAGGAAAAACAAAAAATACTTGTTATGTAAATACAACTATTATTAAAATAGTAATTAGCATCCATATTAACAATTAAAGAATAAAACATCAATGGACAGGAAGTTGATTCGAAGATTTTATTATTTTATTGTTAATTGTTTACTGTTTTATTTTTATACATACACATGTGTACAGAATTGAGCTTATTAATTATCGCAAATCACGGCAATTCCAATTTTGTGACCACCCCGGGTATTGACAGTCCGAGGTCAGACCTCGGTCTTATTTGTCCAGCAGCCGAGGTTGAGGTCTAGGGTTTACCTACAGCTTGGTCAATCAGCTTTTCCGCGTGCCAATTCACACACAGCCCCGCCGTCTGAAAGCTACAGTGTGGGGGATGTGACCATGAGGTGGAAGGACGCTCACAAACCGAGCGCACCAACTCACCTAATTGAGGGGTCAATGGGGTACATCATATAATAAGTGGCATACCTACGCGCTCTCAATGTGGCGCCAAGGAATGCACCCTTCAATTAAGTGTGACACATCAAGTAATCTTTCTCGATACGCCGGACACATACGCGTGCTTTGGTCCAAAAGTAAGCGTCCGTGTGGTAACTTCGCATGGCCTATCCTTAATCGAGTGAAAATGATCCCTCTTCTATGGGTCAGATCTAACGAGGGCTACCTATCGACAGTGCCCTGATAAGTGAGAATCTACCGATCAAGCCCTTTATTGTCATCATTAATGTAAATCGTTCTTTTTATAGTTTACTATTTTTTTGTGTATGTTTACACAATAATTGTTTAACATTATTTATAAGTTTTGTAATAGTTTTATATTAAGACCAAATGATGAAGATGGACGAATGAAGAAAAAAAATAAACATTTGACAAGACAGAACAAAGAAGACGTCTGAAGCAGTTAACAATATATTTTGAAATGAACCATCAAATTTGTAAATTTATAACAGGATAATTATTAAATTCATATATTTTATAACATAAAAACCATATTCAAAAAGATAAAATCAATACAATACCACGCAATATTGCGCAATTATCTATATACTGTTGTTGAAAGAGTCGAATCAATGGTAAATATTTTATATTAGAAATTTTTTTTCACTAAATATCCTATAAGTGGGATATAAATTTTCAAATTGAGTCTCTAACTTAAACGATGGAAATAAAAATCTCCATTTTGTATTGATTGTTAGGGGAAAAGTGGAATAAAAGAAGAAGAAAGGTGAGGTAAAGAGCGTGGCAATGGGGACAAGACAGAAGTGAGAGATTAATGGTTTGTTTTAATAAATTATAAAGATCTCTCTTGACATGAATTTACATCAAGATGACTCGAAAAGCGAATAAATCCGTTAATTTGGTTAATTTTAAACTCCAATTTTGACTGCCATTTCATATAATTTCATTATGATTTTGTATACAAAAAGGGATTTTGAGGTTGGTTTTTAAGGCCGTAAAACTTAATACGTTGAGAGAATACAGGAGAGTATTGCTCTCACGAGAGAGACACAAAGTGACTACAACTACGGTCGGAGGGCAGTTGAAAAGTTAACATTTATTCTCGCGAGAGCACTATCCCACTCGCATGTATTGACGACAGTTGATGGCCGAGCGAATTACACCTCCATTCCCAACTTCCACCTTAATTTCATTATAGTTTCATCAAAAAACGAAAATGAGATCCAGCCATCCCTAATTAAAATCCAAACGATTACGTCTGGTATAATCACTGTGGCATTTGAAATTAGGTGTATGTTTTTTTCTTTATTATAACTAACCCAAACAGTCCAAGCGTTAGAAACTGTAATTTATAATACACAACTTAACCCAACTTAAACCCTGTCGAGCACCTTTGGGACGAGTTGTCAAAGAGGGTAAAAAGCCGCCCAGTGATGCCATAAAATTTGCAGGAATTAATAACGTCGCCGTTGGAAAATTATGAAGGAGTATGAAAATATTCCACAGCATTACATTAAATAACTCATAAAATCCATCCAACGTCCAAAGCAAGAGGTGATCAATTGAAGAAATTGAATATTTTCTTTAACGGTTTCTTACAGTCATAATATTATAAAACTATTTTACTCAGTTTAATTTTTCATCTTTAGCAATATCTTGTATTTTTTAGGAATATCTACAACAAAAAATAAAATTTACAACGATTGCAAGCATTTAATGAAAACTTGGGTGGCCACTTTTTCGGCTTGTCACTGAATAATTAAAAATTAGAATTGTTAGGAAAATATTATTTATCTCGCGTGGTCTTAACTGACATCAAACATCTAATAGTCGTTTCCTTTCTTTATCCGAACACTTCTTCAGGGTTGTACTTAATTCTATGGTCTAATTTACTGACGCTAATTTGATTTAAAGAAACTCGAGGGTAGTCAATTTTGTAAAAGTTTTAGTGTTAGAGGAGGATCCTGTAATATAACTACAAACCTCCTGAACATAAATTTGTACCGATATGTTGAATTTTTTCGGCGGTATAATGCTGTTAACGGAGCGTGTCACAATATGATTTATTATAACGTCATAAATCTTTTCACATTTAACAATCACACGTTGACTAACGTAATATTCCAACTTTTCCAATTTGATTTCGGCCCTAATGTTTAACTGATTTCCGTTTTATAAACAGACGATCTTCTGGTTTAATTAAATTAACTTGAAGCGCAATTTATATATTACAGAACTTTCACTCTTTCGCCATTTTCCGATCTTTCCCCGGCTGTAAACCTTCTCTCAACCCTCCAACCCTAATTGAATTATTTGCAACTGTCATTAATTTGTTCAATTGTGAGGTGGAAATTAATTATACCATTGTCCGAAAGTTTTCGGTTACGCCAAACAAGTGAATACAACCATTTTCAACCGTAAACGCTGTCATGGAATGAAATTGAACTGATACTGTTCCAAAATACGGGACAATAATTTAGTGTAAACGATAAAATTTAATTAGGTAAAAAACAAGTAAACAAGTGAGTGAATAAATTGTAAATACAATGGGACCACGCGAGTGCCGGGATATGTAGGTCTGATGTCTGATTTCTCGTTACCACTTCTCGTTATAAACAAAATAAAATCAGTTTAATTCAGCCTGCTAGGTTAGATAGTTTTTCTCACACGCACAAAAAAAAAGAAAAAAAAACGGGTGCCAGTTGTATGTTGACACCGTGCATAAAAGGCAGTTGATAGTGAATGAAAATGATAGCTCCTTTGATTAGTGATTTACATAAACTCAAGTCAGCACACGTGTAAACTCGTGCGCAGAGTTGAACCTATCAATTTTTGCAGACCGCCGATAATTCTAGCTTTTGAATAATTTACCGCCTCAGGCTTTATCAGACCTCGGTCTTATCCGTCCAGGCGTCTAGGTTGGGCTCCAGGGCTATCAGCCCTCACTAACTTGTCTTGTTCTCACATATTTTCCTATTTGCATGCTGTTCACTCAGTTAGGAGGGGTATTTTTCATTCCTCCGTCACTCTCTACACATATTATATAACTGATACAATTGAGGGTCGAAGAGCTACTACCGTCTATTTGCTCGATGATTTCTTGGCTTGGGCACGATTCAACTGTCCATGCGAGGACGAAACTCGCCAAATTCAAGAATTTCCAGTGAAATCCCCAAACTAGGGGTGGAAGAGTTACATCCACAACGGTCGCTGCTGTCATCGTTAAAAGATCCCGCAGACTCAGCAACTCAACATAGGCTATTGTTCCTTCCCCCTCCTTGCGGAGTCCTGTTGTCCTTGTTTACATCTTCGTCGGAATATTTTATGTGCCTTCATTGAACTGATTAAATATATATAAAATTTTTTTTCAAAAACTAGTTTCGTTGAACCAAACTTATATATATATATATATATATATATATATATATATATATATATGACTTTTTTCTGTCAAACAGAACAATTGTAAACATAGGTTCCAAAGGCCCATTGATAATTCAGCGTTCGCTAGGATTGAATTATCCGAACAGTCGAGCAATTCAATGCAATTATATGCCACTTGATTACAAACCGTATTTACGAATCTCTCTGATGACGATTACCCCGTCGTAATCGCACAACATGGTTTGTTACATACACCAGGAACGCTAAATAAAATGCCATTGCAGAAACAACGATTTCATATAATGGCAACCATTCATCTGTAGCCCCGATTTATATCAAACCAGCCTGCTGGCATCAGCTCCAAATCAATAGAGAGTTACGTTGAATAAGGGGGGGGGGGTCAGAGTTGTCACAAAGTACGCTGTACTGTTTTGCATTCTTCGATGTAGCATTTGCTAATTGTTAACCATGGAGTAAAATAGTTTAACTAAAGTGTTTTGAATGAACTTTTAAAATATCCGTACATAATAAGGAGATTTAGACAAGTTTCATGTTTGATTTTTTTATATATAAAAAAATCTATTTTGTCGGTATAGTTTGACGGAAACAAATTTTGTAGGCTTAACTAAAAAAGTGGATTGTTCATATTGGGAATGTAAGTTGGCCGCTTTTTGAGAGAGACAGGTAAACCGGCTATTCCGCTAGAGAATTATTGAGGCTGAGAACAAGCGTTGAAATTAAAAAAGTCCATGTGCCGCCAGGGTTGAAATTTCCCTCCTCCCCAAAGTCGTCCATCTATTAGCAGATCACAATATTGGTGAATAAACTGGCCAACAGAAAACAATGTACGTCATAACAAGTTGCAAGTAGCAAAGACATTGAATAATATATGAGATATAAAATAAATAATAACTCCAGGTTTTCTATAACGCCATTAAAATCCAAGCACATACTAGTGAGATCTCATAATGTTTCCGGTTTTTGATTTTTTTTTTTTAGAACGCCCAATATTACTTTTTCTTCAATGAACCAACAGTGTTCACTCTTAATTCAAGGAATTATTTTTGAGAATGATTATGTCATTGGTAAAAATTATTTCATCTTACGTTTTGTAACACTAGACGTGCCAATATAAAACTCTTAAGATTTGCTGAAGCAAACGTCATGAATTATTATTGTATTTTGATTCATTGAAGTCTCCACTCCATTCAACTCATATACACGGTCTCCCTACTGACGAATGTTCAGCTTTGACAAACCGCAAAACAAGTTTCTCTTGTATTTCGACTGGGAAAAGCCAGACACTTCTCGCTCATCCAGCAGTCGGAGGCAACCTCGTTGCATTGGATCACCTCTTACTCTAGTCCGGAGCTACTGCAGAGCCGAAAATCCATAACAGGTAAAACCTAGATGTTAAAAATAAATAAATGGTAAGCTAAAACGTCAATAAACACACGAATGACGAACCGAACAACTATCAACAACCGCGACCGATTAAGAATGAGCCATGAGGATTGACACATGGACATTTACTTTTCATCCAAAGCGCGCGTATGTGTCCGTTATGCAGAGAAAAGTTGGTCTCACCTAATTGAAGAGAGCAATTACTTGAAATCGTACAGAGGGCTCGTAGGAATACCACCCGATTGAAGAATTGCACTAAGGACTGCAACGAATATTGATTAGCGTGAATATGTTATGTAAGAGAATCAATTAGGTTAGTTGTACAATATGTGTAACGGGTGATGAAGGAATATCAAATACTTGTTTTTTCATATTGCCTTACAGTCAATGTCAGTTAATTGGTGACAACGCCAACCGACCCGGGCCACCTCCAAAGGGCATTACCCTATACACCCGCTTCTCATTCAGGTTTACATCTAATTTCGGTAGCATTAGGAGGATGTGGATAAAAACCGTACATGAATATCAAAAACTCCATCAGTCTCATTGAATAATTGGTATTTAAATAGGAATGAATATATTTAAGAATGAAAGTGAGTATGAATGAGATTGGGAATGCAAGATTGGGTGCTGAATTGACCTTGTTGTTGGCACCCCCTCCCCACAGTCAACCTCAATTGACGGCTGATGTCTGCTCCCGTATTGCCGACGGTGGGTGATTCTAGAGATTGCCGGCAATTTACTGTAAATAGAGAAAGCTGGAATTGCCAGTGGACTACGAGAAGCCAGTAGGCTCAACTCGGCACATGTACGTACATGTGCGGATTTGAGCCAGTACAAAATCAAACAAGAGCAATTAAAACGCATACCGGTAAGATCGATGGTCCAGCTGCAGTTTAAATAAAATATACATCCGGAACCTTCTTGTCGTACATAAAGATATTTTCAAACGTTCTGGTGTAAGGTTTAACCTCGTTTTTCTTGGGTCAGTAAGTACTGACAGATATAGCGCTCACGGAATAGTTGCCTTTACTAATTAACTATAAACACTTGCACGTAATTTCGAAAAGGCAGTGATCACCACTTTTAAATTAACAGTAATCAAGGATTTTAGTTGAGGTGAAAAAAGTCAATGGCACGAGCGGGATTCGAACCTACAATCTTCGGCTAGATACGCCACTGCTCTACCACTGAGCTATCGTGACCTCGATCCACTTGGACATCAACTTCCTATCTCAACCCCACCTTTCGAGTTTTCACGAAATTAGTGAATTTTAAATTAACGTTCATTTCCTAAAATTTGAATTTTCGGTTTCACATCGTTTAAAATAAGAGGTCAGTAAGATGAATTTCGAAAATAAAGAAATTTCTATTAAAAATAAAGAAAGTACGACAAAGTAAACCAAACCTTTTGCGCAAAAGGAACATACGAAAAAAAACTTGAAGAATATAAGCATGTAGTTGTTTCTTGACAGATTTTACTGTAGAAAAAAAGACAACTGCTACATTTTATGTATACTATTTTAATTATCTATTTAAGGCTAGTGCCCGGTTCTGGTGACAGGGATTTTATAAAATCTCCAGAATCACCTGAATCGATTCATCAAAAATAACTTGAGTATTGCGAGGATTTTGGATATCACAGGTAGAAGGCTGGCGGTTGAAAGGTTTTTGAGCTTGAATGTCCACCTTCTTGACGAATACGACCCCGACATCGTTTTTTGACAGATTTGACTGGTCTCAAAAGTTTATCGTGCTTCTTTTCACTCATAAGACGACGTCATAGAAAGGATTCGGGAATCCCGTGCTCTTAGCGAAGCAGAATGAAATTTCCAGAGCTGACGTGACAAGTTTTTAGCAACACGAAAAGTGAAATATCTCGACTACAATTCAGAATCAGACTTCCCACAGTAGAGACGTTTTAGTTGAATTTGTTTATTTTGGCATAATTCAATGATGGATTGAGTTCCCTGTTGGTCATACAGCTTAAAATTGTTTCTTCTTTAATTCAGAGAAAATAAAAAAGTGTTTGTTGTAACTATCATCAAATCTCAAGTAGTAATTGCCATCTTATTTATATTATTTCGGGAGCAGGAAACTCTTAAATCAAATATAATGAAGTTAATCGTTCGGAAAACACACAACAAATTTATCTATCCCTAAGATTAAAACCATCAGATAAATAGAAAACGACTAAATTCGGTCTTACATTTTTAAGACTACCATCCTTACTGCTCTAAATTTTTGTCATAAATTTTAATTTATTGTATTGTATATTCATTTTAGATTGTGTCCTTGCATCTTATTGTTTTTCGGAGAGTATTAACATTAAAATGAGCAAAAAATCTCTCCTAGCTGAATAACAACTTAATACGGCAGTTAGAATCGGCGGAACGTGGACGAAAGTTTCAAGATGTCAAACAAGTTTTGTTGTTATACAACTCGGGCACACTCTTTACCCCCTGGGGGACCAAAAGTCGGCTAACTCACGAGTTGGCTTTTTAGTGTAGCTTTATGTATCCGAGGTTTTTGCTGTTTTTCTTTGAAAGGATATTTCGGTCATTTTCATAAACCACGAAGTCTTCTTGTTTGACTGTTATCACGATCAGATGGATTTTTTACCCATTTTTTGCACTTGATTGAAAAAATCACCAGAACCAAGTCTCGTAACACTTTTGAATTTGAAAATCAGAAAAATCCCTTATGGACTATTTTTTCATCAAAAATCCCCATCAATTCACGAATAGCATCCTAAACTCCCATCTGTTGAATTTGCGGACTCTATTAACACTCAATGTCCGGAGACACAAGAATATAATTGCAGTGCCCTCTCGCTAAAGCCCATTTGCACATATGTCATGTATTTCTGCCAGAATTAGCAAGGCATTAAATTGCTCCTATGTGCCATACTAAAAATTTATTCTACCATTTGAGAACAATTTTGACGGGGCAGAATCCACACGATTGTAATTTTTGTCTATTTGGTTTTGGGCGTGAAAGAAAAAGAGTTTGTATTTACGATTTCTGCTATAAGTAAGTTTAAACAAAATTGTGTTCGTGTTCAAAATAGTGGGTAGCGAGTGTTGTAGGATTATGTTGGATTTTGTACAATCGTAGATGTGTTGCTTTACTATTTTATCCAGGTATTGGGATGTAATATCGATGTAAGTGCCAGACAATTTAAACAATTGATATTATAATTTTTTTTAAATTATTTAAAAATTTTCTAGCATTGTGCAATTTCTTTTTTTTAAATAAAATTTTTTAGCATTGTGTAATTTCATATTTTTTTGAAATGCTATTTTCTAGCATTGTGCAATTTCTTTTTTTAAATAAAATTTTCTAGCATTGTGTAATTTCATATTTTTTTAAATACAATTTTCTAGTATTGTGTAATTTCATATTTTTTTAAATAAAATTTTCTATTATTGTGTAATATATTTTTTTAAATGAAATTTTTTAGCGTTGTGTAATTTCATATATTTTTTAAATAAAATTTTCTAGCATTGTGTAATTTCATAATTTTTAGAAATAAAATTTTCTAGCATTGTGTAATTTCCTATTTTTTAAAATAACATTTTCTAGCTTTGTATAAATTTATTCTTTTTTAATTTAATATCTTTTAGCATTGTATAAATTAATTTTTTCGCATCACAATTGTATTTGTAAAATTTAAACAATGTGCTGAAGATGATCTCAATAATGATCGAAACGTAACACGACACTGAAAATTTTTTCTGAAACCTCCGTCACACCGACCGCACCTCACGATCTCCAGATAACCATTGGCTAACGGTCACTAAACACCACACAAATTTTTTAATTTTCTTTTATGGCTGTTTAACGATAATGAAGTTTTATCTAGCTGTCGAGCCCCCGAACGGCTTTCGTGTGTGAAACATAAGCTCTGTAGAGCTACACAATAATTTTATAAAAAATTTACAATACATAAGGGGAAACATTCTTGTTTCTCTTAAAAATCAAACAGAGGACACATCTACTCAAGGATTGTTTGCCTTTATGTCGGTGCCATGTCTACTCTCTCTCTCTATGAGTGGACCAAGTATGACAGTGCAACCTGTATCTACAAGCAGGAAAACTGGGGTTTGCCCTAATCGTGTGTCAATCGGGTATGCCTGTCCTCAAACGGGTGAGCATGACGCTTTTTCCTGTCGTTTCTGACCTTTGGTTTTTGCTTAACTTGAGGCCTTAGAATTAACCTTGCTATACAATCTATAACGGTAATGTCGTCATTTCATTCTTACAATTTTTATAGCGGCATGTCGATGACTTGCTTTCTTATCAAGTGAATAATCTTGTACTATATTTGTTTCCTTGTAGCCCACTTCAAGAATCTTTTAATAAAGATCTTTAAAATTCTTTTAAGGTCAACTTTATTTATTTTATTCGGAAATCGTGAGTTGCGTATGTAGGTTTCAGAAAAACATTTTTTTTATCGTGCCAACGTTTCGATCATTATTGAGATCTTCTTCAGGGCATGGGACTTACAAACATTGTTTTAATTTAACAAATACATGTAGGATGTGGGAAAATGTGAATTTATACAATGCGAAAAAATATATTTGATCTTCAATCAAAGCATTCCTACTCGCTAAGTGTTTGTATTTATTATATAACACCATACATTATTAGACTAAATGAACTAACTAATATAATAGAAGTATACTATTATTTTACATGATTAATATTATAATTTAAAATCAGTATTATAGGCACCCTAGAGGAAATACACTTTACGGCTACCTGCCACAATTTCGTTAAATTATGAACATAAAACATAGACGTGCGTAAAAATCATATCTTCAGTTTAAATTAAAAGTGGAGTTGGTCGTAATGCATTTTTTCATTCACTGTAGTGTTTGTTTTGAGAGTTTTTTTGCATTTTTCTTGAAACTGAAGTTTTGTAAGCACACTGGAACTTTATGGGCTTTTCAGGATTTTCGTACAATAAGCATTTCAGCATTATTGAGGTTTTAGGTTAAGGCGAGACATACTGCATTGGAGGTTTACCATTTTACTACTACGATTTTATTTCCTCAACCTGTGAAAAGGTTTTTTTTTAAACTCAATATCCGTAAAGAAAATGATGTGGCTGAATATGTTGAAAATTTTGAAGCGAATTTTCTATTCATCCCTTGTAAAAAAAATAGCTCTAACAATTCTTTTACGCGTTGTAACCATGAGATTTTTACAGATCAGGCCATACAGAATTTGTATTTGTTCATCAAAAAATAAATTTGTCTCAGTTCGAATTGTATATTTTCTCGGACCTTACATATATGGGCTATTTTTCAACGATAATTAATGCCAAGTATTTTATATAGCTTGCTTGTACGATCTTAAAACATTTAACGCAAAATTGATTGCAATCGCCTTTGAATGTTTATAGTTTCATCAAAGAAAACAGACCCCACGGCCCCATGCACCCCATGCCCTTAGCTCGAATGTTTCCGCCACCAAATCCGTAGGTTATCATGAATCTATCAACTGCTATCTATAGTCATATTGTCCCCATTTGGGTTTAATCCAACTTTTCCCACAAATGCACCACTTTCAATGATAAATTTCTCACTTTCGTAATTTATATTTAATGGTTGATTCCATGAAAGGTATGTGATGAAAAATAACTGCCAGCTATATGTCGTTTAGAGAAAGGAACTTCAACTTCATTTAGTACAAATAACTCAAACCATCCGCGTAGGTTTGGACTGGGAAGGGAACCACGATGGTTGTGTTAGGGTTAATTGACTATCCTTCTTGTCTGCACTATATGTTTATTATGTTGTGCCTCCAAGCTGAAAAGAGCCGAAATATTCCTACCCTTGGTAACGTTAGCACTTCCACTTCTGTTTGCTTTGATTACAATCGCCTTTGAAAGTTTATAGTTTCATCAAAGAAAACAGTCTAAGAAGCCAAATCCCTTGTTCGACAAGTTGGCTCAAAAAAGGGCGAAATCGCACCGACTTTCTTTATTTTTAATTGTGTAAAATGATTAATAACACCATTAAAAAAGTAAACTGCAAGTTGGTAATGTTGTGTTTTCGTTTTAAGTCAATTATTAATATTTACAACTCTTCATTATGGAAAATAAACGGGTAAATACAATACCCCGTGTTTTTTTCGGGTTTCAGTGTGTAAGTCACTAGTACAGCATACTTGGTTAGTTTCTTAAGAACTCATCTTTCATCTATGCCAGAAGACTTTTAATTCTGAAGAGAATTAATCCAATTTAAAATTTCAATTTCACATATAGACAGTTTAAAAAAGTGAAAAATTAGTGTGCCTCATTGGTGCGCAATAAATTGTCTGTAATTTCGTAATTCGCTACATTTTCTTCAATCAAAGATAAAGGTGATAAAATGTTTGATATTTTTTTTTCTACCAAAATAGAATTAAGCTGAAATATAGTAGTGTGACAACTGGAACTTCTACTAGCGTTTTGACACCGTGTCTTAAATACATATAGGAATTAGAAAAAGTGAATTTATACAATATAAAATATATTTTATATTCAATCAAAGAATCGAAGAAAATGTTTTTCTGATAGCTAAATCACACCAGACCGCATCTCACAATATCTGAACAATTATTTATAACTGAGAAAATCCTGTTGATTCCGTTAATCCCATATTGACTTTGTTCTAACGCCCTATGTAAGTCTTTGTTAATCAGTAGTCTACCAACTTTTCTCGTATTAGTTCAAGCCGTTTTAGCCTGATGTGAGCGTTCTAAGTTAGTCGCTTGTCCAGATATATACCGAGTAACATAATGTAGTCTCGTAGGGAAGAAAAATATTGTCCGTGTATAAGTAATTCGTCAAAATTGATAAAATAGTCGGATAAAATTCGAAGATCGTCAGTTGCGGTCTGGTGTGATGTAGGTAGCAGAAAAACATTTTCTTTATCGTGCCGACGTTTCGATCTTTTATTGAGATCGTCTTCAGGGCCTGAGATTTACAAACATATTTTACATTTGGAAAATATGCCAATAAAAGCCAATAAAAGATCGAAACTTCGGCACGATAAAGAAAATGTTTTTCTAATACCTACATCGCACCAGACTGCATCTCACGATATCTGAATAATTACCTTATCTTAAAGTTATCCAATTTTTAAACCTTGCAAGTCTTTGATAGAAGCCAGTAACGACTAGTTTTACTTGCCAGTCAAAAACCATAAGCGGTAGCTTTCACATTTATACCTAAATAGATTGAAGTTTCTTTCAAGAAAACTAAGTTAGTCATAATAGGCAATAACCAAATACGTTTTTATGGTGAATTCGAAACTTACGGAAATATTTTGTTTTTGGGTTTTTAAGGTTTAATTTTTTTTTTCTTCAAATCGATTGGCAGACAAAATTCTCCACTATTTTTTATGTTTCTCTTGACATTACCTTAGCTTGCCGATGTGGGTTTGTTATTTTTCCATGCGCTCGACCTGATTTGTCCTAATTTTGACTTAACCCATTCTGAACAGCACCCATAGATATTTCGTTTCCAGGAGTACAAAAAATATGTGCATTGTTTACACGTCTGATCTAATATAAAATTTGTAAGAGGAGGTCGACATTAGAGCAGATCTCTGTTTTAAGTCACCTTTTAGGTGTCGTACGCTTTCGTATTTCGATTTTATTCTTGACATTCCAATATTTGTAGAGTTCATATAGGTCTCCATTATATTTTACGTTGGGGTTGAGGATATTTTACGAGTTCCCTCAAGGCAGTAAATCGTTATTGTGTCAGCATCTACCCCTCCTTTGCCCCATGCCCCTTTGCCTAACACAATACTACGAGCTAAGCCAAACTCCTGCATAAGCGCAACTTATGAGTTATTACATCTGCAAAATCTGGTATAATTAAGTTAAGGGATCAACAAAGGGGTAACGGGCTTATGAGAAAAAGTGCACCAACAGCTCGAATAATAGTCGCTTAAGACAATGGACAGGACTGCTTTACTTAAAGACAACAAAAAAGACCTATTGGGGTATATAAATTTAAACAACAGAGACGGCTTTTCCTCTCAAGAACTACAACCTTTTACTGTAGACAATGAGGAAGATCAATGTCCGTGAAATCCAGGGACAAATTGCACGTTTAACATTTAACAGTTTTAATCGAAGATAATAAAGAACGTGAATTCAGCATTCATCTTCCCAAAGAATGCCTAACTCCTAACTTACAACCATTTGATTTATTTCAGAGCCAATTTTACAAATTGGAATTTTGTATTATATATATACAAAACACTAAATGGTTGTAACAATTGTTGGGAAGGAATAACCATTTGTGGGGGGGGGGCTTTACGAAATTTTATTGAAGTGTGAGTTATATCTTTGACAAAATGAATACTTAGGTTTGTATAGATAGATTAATTTTACCCCAAAAAAACCATCAACGATTTTTCTGTGGTTTTTGGATTGGGAAGTTTGGTTGCAAAGGATATTGCAATGACTCTTACAATCCATCATTCTATTTCAACTTTATTAAGTACTGTTATAAAGAAACCTTTTGTCTGTGAGAAGCTAGAACGTTCAATCATTTCATAAATTTCTTGATATTTCAGTAGTGTCTTTTATTTATCGTCAGATATTTGTCGATGTACAGTCTTAGGTGTATGATGTGCAAATATTAAAGGTTATTTGGGAGTATTTTTTTGGGTTAAATTATATTATATTTTTCACACCATAACTCCAGGTACTGCTGACGATTTCAAGTTAAAACAACATTATCAGATTTGATTGCCAGCATTATCGTCTGTAAAGTTACAGATTGTGGTTCGAGGATGGGATGGAATGTCAGGTGTAGGTAAAATTTGAAATTCAGCCGAAAGAATGCTTCTCGAAGGAACGCCAGCAAGGTAAGGTGGTTTGGTGATGCCGACCTTTCAATGGTTCGAAACCAGCAGATGTGCGCTTCCGACGACCCACTGGGGCACCCGTCCGCGTAACGTGAGCGGCGCGCCATGGCAAGGTGACACCCAGCTACACAAAAATACTTCAATTGGGGAGTTAAGGCACCCATCCTGGAAACTTAAAACTACGGTAAAGATTATGGGAGTCACACATCCGGCTTCGGTAGTACTCGATACATAGATTTCTTTTCACATTAATTACTTCAGAGTATTCGATATTCATTCGGGCGCAATTGAGCTACTGCATTCTAGCTAATACCTTATTTTTATTTTCCAGGTGTTACACACTCATCGCTGTGTTTCTGATGTAAAGTCATGAAATCCTGTAAAAAATTAAACAGTGAAATTTCTCCTTTACATCTGACTATAGACCATCCAAGACATTTTTGTCACTCTGAAGTTGAGAACTTAAATAGCAAAGTTTGGCGAGAGACTAGCCTCAAAGTCCTTATATCAAAAATATTATTTTCACCTGAACAAATAGTTTTTTAAAAATAAATCTATCAGAGAAAACCGTCGGCATTTCAATTAGGTACCTATTTCCCAAATAGAGAATTATATTCCATATCTGCAGACGCCAGGTCACGATTGGCCGGTAAATCTTTCTTTTTGTCTCTTTAAAATAAAACCTGAGGTGGAAATAAACACTATTTTAATCTCCAATGACAGGGGAGTCGAAGGAGAACGGATTATTTTATTGCGGGGATAAAGTGGAATGCTGACCGTTTAAGACGTGCCATGGTTTACCCACCGATTCATGCTTCTCTTTTCAATTGGAGTCTTTTACCTTTCCGAGTCGAGTATCTATGTAGGTCACAATCCTCGTGAAAGTATAATTTTTTATCGTGCTTATAAACTTAAAAAAGTTTCGGAAAAGTGACGTGAAATCATAAACGTTTGCACATAAAACAGGTTACCAGGATAAAGCCAATTAGACAAAAAAATACATTCAATTCTTTTGTCAAGCTTGCAAAAAAATAGATTCCCTTCATAAATACTTCAAATTTAAATTAATTATTTAATTCCTGCATCAAATGAAAACAAATTGTTTCATTACTACTATCTAATGCACCGTTTCTTTGCAATTTAATAGTAGTATATAAAGTTTTAGTTAGTTTAATTTAGTTTATTTCAAAACTATTTATAATTTACATTGTATTATATTTATAATGCATTCAAACAATTTGTTCTTCATTAATAGCGCGCTGTCCTTGGGTTTGACTTCACACTTTGGGCCTTTAGATCGTCCAACCAGTTTCGTACTTTTCCTGTACCGGTGGATACCGAGAGGTCTCTACTGTAGTGATGTATTTGACTATGGTGTAGAATTGTCATTTATCGTTATTGACAAAAACCTGGTTGGGAAAAAAACCTATGGATGCCCCCTGGACTTTGTTCGAGCATGTTTGCCTCTGATATGTTTAGTGATACAAAGCCAATGCTCCCAATACCACTTTCAACCTTGGTCAATATGGGCCACGACAGGCCAACTGTATATGGTCATTGCTTGTGCCATAGTGAAAAAGGGGCCATTAGGAGGTATCCAAGCCGCTGTCGTTTTAGACGGCGTGATGGATTGTTAGGATTGGACGTTGAATACTGGGTTTGAGTTAGTCGAAGTTGTGGAATCGTGTTCGGATTATGTCGGTCACAAATCGGTTGTCTAAGTCTTTGAAATTAGTTTGGTTAATGACGTAAGTGACTACCAAAAGTCTGTATTGAAAAGAAATTAGTTGTCGACCGACATTTTCGACGACCGCGGACCTACCGTTTTTGGCTCTACCGAACCACGGAACCGTCATTTCACGTCTTTCGTGATAGTCAACTCCAAACGGTACGTAATGTAAGGATTAGCTCTAAAACAGGCATCCGAACTCTTCGAGAGAAAAGCCTATTCTCTAGACGTCCCGTATTGGGCTCTTTTACTAAGGAGGTGGAATTGAAAGTCGACAATTCCCAAATTAGCAGCTCGCTTGAACTTTCGGAAAAACCTTTTCTCTTCACAATGTGTTGTTTGTGGCAATCAGATAACGCAGGCCATGTGGAGTGAAAATGTGGGATCGTCACAGCCTTTTCAAAGACAGTCAGCTATGGAGCGAAATCACGTCCATGCCCGTACCGAACTTATTATCATACAGAATGGCTCTATAACTGCACTAAGGTACATTAGGGAAATTCGTCTAGAAACTGCGTCCCATTCACTCCATTTATTGGGGGTCAATTTCGTGTTAATGCATGATAATACTCGGCAGCGTGAGGCTCGAGTGGTGACCCATTACTTGGAGGATGTAGGGATTACCACAGTAATTGGCGAGCACGTTTCCTGACATGAATCTCGTAGAACACTTAGGGGACACGATAAAGTAACGGGTTAGACATCGTTCGCTGCTTCAAACAACGCAAACAAGTGTTAAACAGCTTCAAACCGCTCTTGTTTGGGGTTATGTTTTTTCGCTAAATGGGATTCTGTTCCACAAGACAAAATCCGATCGCTATTTTCTCGATACCTAACACATTTAAGCCCTCCGTAACGCGAAAGGAGATAATATGCGTAAAAGAGCACAACGAGTTAATAAATTGTTAGTTACATTTTAGTCTACAACATGACTTTCCTGTATTTTGGTTAATTTTCATTCAAACCAACGTGATCAAATAATTTTTGTTCCAATTCATCTTGATCTGATTTTCATTAATTGGGCTTACATTAAAATATGTATCTTGTAAATAATATAACAATAAATATAAATATTAATTGAAATAAATAAGAAAATATCGGTATTCGGGCTTTTTTAATTACAAAGGGTTTTTTTTAAATGCAAATTATCCGCTCCGAGGAATAGAGAGTACTCTGGGGTGAGTGGCGACGTCTGGAGAGTAAATGCAATTACATATTAGCGAAAGTGGAGAGGGTTCAACCCCGCCCCGAGGAATATCGAGTACTCTGGGGAAGTGAATGTGACCATACTTTTATGTTTCTATTGAGTGTTGGTTTTGTGTTAATTTGTTGTAATGAATGTAATTTATTAGCGTGAAAGAGTAGGGTTACTTATAATCCCGCCACGAGGAATATCGAGTAACCCGGGGAAGTGAATGAGACCAGACATCTATGTTTGTGGTGATGTATATATGTGTATTCTATACTTTATTTCTACCCTGTTTTTGACAATCTGAGATACAAACGAAAGACTAACATTCTATGATATCAACGTAGAATATATTTGAAATCAGAGAGTCAGTCGAGACAGTCGAACGGCTGCAGTTGAAAACGAAATATGCGTGAAAGAAGAGAAAAATAAGGAAACACGCAGAGGGTCTGCTATTACCTCGGCTTTTTGTCGGCCCATAAATTTCCCTCTTTATTATTATTATTATTATTATTAAATGAAAATAATATTATTACATTTAATAAATTTTAAGAACCAAAGGCATATAAAAGCCATTTTAGTCAGTTAGGCAATGCAACATAGGATGCAAGAATATTTAGATGGATTCTATGAGTAAGAGGTGAGAAATTAATCATTACGAAATAAAATAATACTGTACGGGGCAAATTAGAATTTTTTTTCCTCAGACCGTCTTCAGTAAGGGTTCCTTGGTTTTTGTTCTACTGACTGAGCACTCACTGAAGATGGCGTGAAGTCGAAATACGAAGAACAGTCGGAACTGGTTGTGTACAGTTTTGACGTGTTACCATTCATGTTCCCAAACTATTGTAATAGAGCGGAGTCATCTACAGACATAGTTTAACCAAACAATAAAATTAGTAAGCGTTAGTACGATTAGATTAAATTAAAAAGAATACGATTTTATTCCGTTTTGAAACAAGATTCCCTAAGGTTTTACTCGTCTTTTTTGATTATTTTATGCGTTTTTATTCTATTGGATGCTACATTTTGTCAAGAGTCTACTTTCTTTAACGGTCAAAATAAAGTATGGCCAAGTTTTCTTAGTAAAAACATTTTTCGCTGTGAAATATAACAGATCGGGTTTTTATTGCCAGTTCAACGAAGTATGTCCTCGGGTTTGAGTCACTGATTTTCAGATCTCGGACTACAAAGTAATGTGTAATTATATCACCCTAATGCTAGCAAATATACGCATTTAGAAATATTACACAACTGCTATGAAAAAACGACAACAATTCGACAAGAATTTCACTATTATTCTGAAGTAAACGTGGCATATTCGGTGGCATGCTCATTTTCTCTCAATATGGGGCCGAAGACATGCCAACACATGGTGCACATGAGGGACCTTTCTATATATGCAGGTCACACGCACTGATTTCAAACCAAAAGTTTCCATGTGTGATACGCTTATGGCCAATTCTTACTCCGTTTCAAAGCACCGAGGCTTGAAATAAAAAGGAAAATTTTCAGGTTCTGCTCTTCATATCATACCTTCAGTTATTGAATTTTAAGTATTAGTAAGTTAAAATACAAAATTTTAAACCTGGATGAATTATTTTACAGGCTAGATGAGTGGTAATTTTCAAGATAGACTTTGTTTATGTTTAAAACCGATATTCGTCTTTAAAATTGACTATTCAGATACTGTTTAATCAAACCTTTATTAAATAGTCCTGAAATCTTAGAATATAACATAATTATAGTATAAGTAATTTTCCTTAGGTACGTAGACAGCAGAGTGATGTGCAATTCCCACCATGCACATAAATAGCAATAACTGAACAAAGACAAGGGAAACTGCGAAATCTGTAAGTACCAAAATTAGACAAGACTGTAAAGAAGCGAACAAACTTTTTAAAAAACTATATCGACCAATTGGAGCGTATAGACGAAGCCATTCGACCCATTGAAACATAACTATCAAAATTTATTAGATTAATTTTACATGCTTCCTATACATGTACGTACTATTTTATTCTTGATTTATTATTTTGCTTGCTGTTTTGTCCAAATTAATTTACACCAGTAAAAATCGTAAAGTAGAAGAATATTTGTAATACAGAAGCACGTTGCCACTGCAGGGGTGTCTAATATTTAACTTTACGAAAGTAGGGGCTCATCTGAAATGGGTGCGTCCGCTGTAATAAATGAATACGTACGAATACAAATTTCGCAGTTGGGTATTGGTATATTTTGTTTCAAAAGTTTTCTATTCATAGAATAAAATAGAACTAATTGTTAACTAAGAAATATCGAAGAGTAAAAAACGAGAAATGCGACGAGATGATAGTAGAAGAAGAGAAGTTTTGTGAATTATGCCAAACTTGACGATTTTAGTTATTGCAACGTAATTAAGTGTCTGATAGTATAATTTTACGAAATTTATATTTGATTATGTGCTAACTGATTACGTTAAGAAAATGCGTCTAAGAAGTTTTGATCGGTATCGTTCCGTATCTCTTGTTCAGGGTCTGTCAAAAACAGCGGTGATGGACGGACCAACAATGAGGGGAAGGGATCAACTACTTGTTCATCATCGCCCAGACCCTTAGAGGGAGTATCACATTTTAGTTCATACAATTCCATAAGTCAAATATCAATTAACTAAATATTGTAGTAACAAAAAATAAAACAAAAATTGAAAAGGTTGCCGAGGGTAAGCCGGACTGTCTTAAATAGATAATTTTATATAGTACCAACGTTTCATCAAGTTTAAGAAGGGGTTTATTAAGTTTTACGGTCCTTGGTGACACATTTTTTTATTTATCAAAATTTACTGAAGGAAAAAGCAGAAAAATAACGGGAACCCTTAGTAGTTTTTTCTAAAATGTACAGGGTGGACCCAATCGATTGAGCCAGTCATCGAGGTCTTATAGGAAATTGAACGCGGAGTAAAAAAGGTCCTATGAACCTGTGTCCCCAAAGCCTTCAGTTCCGATCTATAGGCAAAAAACCATGAAAAACCACGTTTTTTGACCTTATTCGTGAAATTGTTAGTAAACCGTTAGCCTGGCTGTAAAACAACTCGAAACAACGTCTAGAGGTTTAATTTCTGCGTCGAATAACACTAAAATCAGCCTGATCGGCGGAAAATTTTATTTTTGGCGATTTTTCGAAGTTAGGAGGTGAAATGGTACACAAAATTCACCATTTCTGACATTTCTATCGAAAATTCACAACTTCGGTTAGCCGTTCAGACTATGCGTACATAATAATGTATTTCATTAAATAGGGGGTGCCATCAGAAAACAGTTCAAGTCGTGAATTTTCGAAAAACATGTCAGAAATGGTGAATTTTGTGTACCCTTTCACCTCCTAACTTCGAAAAATCGCCAAAAATGAAATTTTCGGCTTATCAGGGTGGTTTTAATCTCATTGGAAGCAGAAATTAATCCTCTATAGTCTGTTTTACGGCCAGGTTAACGATTTATTAACAATTTCTCGAATAAGGTCAAAAAGCGCAGTTCTTCATAGTTTTTTGCCTGTAGCTCGGAACTGAAGGGTTTGCGGACCCAGGTTCATAAGACTTTTTTACTTCAGCGTTCAATTACCTATAAGATCTAGAAGTGTGGCCGAATCGATTGAGGCCACCCTGACACATCCACATTCACAACGGCTCGTCTGAGCAGAGATTATTTCGTTTAGTCGACTTCTCAGGTTCATCTGCCTCCTCGTCATTGAAAATATAAGCAATGCTGGACATTATGGTGTAGGTATTTTGTAAGCTCAATAAAGAGAAGCATTTTCTTTTAATTTCTCAGTGAGATGGGAAAAGGTACGATCTCAAATCGGGCAAAGGGTCGATTGGGCAACCAGTTCAATGATTTTCAGAATTATTTTATTATTTTTTTAATTTATTAATTTGGTTTATTTACAAAAAAACTCGCAAATTTCAAAAATAAAAATAAAATACTTCTACTTATAGTATACTACAAAATTATTATACTGAAATGTGCATAAGCACGTTTACTTTCTCATTAAAATATAAAAATAGTTTATATTATACATTTTGTAGTGTGTCACGCACATTCTAGTGTGCTTGAATTTTATCCAAATCGTTTGATAATTTTCGAAAACTGTCATTTACCTACAATTCTCGTAAGACATAAATAATGAAGATCAGCGTTTCCGAGAGAATCATTTGATTATGACGTCATTAAAAAAATATTAATGGAAATATAAAATTCTCGAAGGGAGTCTTCTTCGTAAGAAGAACAACCTGCGTCATAAATATGTAAAAGAAGGACATATTACATATCATTTGTAGTCGAAGTCTGCAAGGGAGGGGGTTTGTTATGGCCGGCAACCAGATGGTGGAACAAATAAGATATTGAAGAGGCATTTCCTCCATTCAACCTTTTCTGTTTCGGAAATAGGTCGTAAAATAGTTCGTTCTTGTAACAGTGGGCTACACAACTCAAACTTCAAATACCGGCCTACTTCCCCTATCATTTCCTACAAGAACCCTAATCGATATCATTCTATTTATTTAGTAAATCTCCCTGGAATTAAAAACAACTCATAGCTACTTGTGAAGACAATACTAAGTGCACATTTTTAATGAGTTTGATAGCTCATGTTTTGGGCTTATAGGAAAAAATCCGATCCGATTGCTTTGTTTTGGAGCTATCTGTATACTATATGTTGTAAAAATAATTTCAAATCAAGTTGATCCTATACAAAAAATTTTTGACAAGAAGCCAATTTTAAATTTATAATTTTAACACATTGCAGGGAAACGGTTACGAACTTTTGTCTCTACAAACTGACTGATATAAAATTTCCATAAAATACGTGCACAGTAAAGAAGAAAACATATTACTAGTTAAAAAATGATTAGTTATTCACTTAGTCTTCCTAGGGATCACTGTTAAGATGTTTAGCCAATCTTTTTGACCTATTATCTTTTATTAAATGGTCTTGTAAATAGGATCATCATACCTCCCTTTCTGCTCCCCACCTGAAGTTTTAAGATATTTTTAAGAGGTTGATGACCCGCGTTTTTGATATTCATGGTGTGGTTGCCACCATCATCACCATCATCTACTCGGCGAAAGACATAAAGAGGAACCTTGAACAGTCCGCTTACATGACAGCTTTGTTCCCCATCCGCAGTAAAGGGGGTCATTCCCAGTCCTCCTCGTCTTTCCCACAGAGAAAAAAAACCTACCGTCTCGGCATTGACAACCATTTTTTCGATTGCGGTCTGAACTATTCTTCAAAACTTCTTCTAAATTTATGCCTTGTTCGCAGATAACGAATCATCAACGTAGAGGGAGTTCCCATCGACGATACCGTCAACCGCAATCGAGAAAAGAGTGACTGAAAGAACAAATCCTTGCAGGATCCTTCCGGCTCTCTCCTTTCGGAATGGTACTTAATGGTAGCCTAACCATAAACTTCCTGACACTCAGAAAGCTCTTAGCGGTCGAAAAAGTGAGGGTAAATTTTGTTTATCGGTCTTCCCAAATACGAACGTAATATGACACCGTTTGTAACTTTAGGAAATAACACAAGATTTAAAAAGATCTCGGAAAGCATATCCATAACCTTACACAACCGCTAAAGTCTCTTTTTTCCATCCTTTAAAAATGGCAACAATCTTCCCCACTAATGTATTCCACCTCATCCATCGCGTTGTAAAATATACCAAATATTAATCATATATTAAACTTAAGAGACGAACGATTTCGTGACGAATTCTTTCAAGAAATAAAAAACCATTTTCTCATTTTTTCTTTTTTTAATTAGATGAAATATTTTTTGTATTTATATATATATATATATATACTTTATTGCATCATTACTATTCCACCTGTAGAAATCTGGTTGATTGTCTTTTACTCACTCATTAGTTTGAAATCGTTGAATATTTGTTCGATTTGTATCATGATCAAAATTTCTAGCCATAGTTATATTTTTGCAAAACCTTTTTCGAAGCGTTTTTATTGAATTGTTGCCCTCGGTCTTTTGATACCTTTCTTTCAAGTGCACATATTGTGTGGTGTATACTTGATTAGGCCATATGCCATATTTGTCATGCCCCCTTTGTTACACAGTCAAACGAGGTCGTCATGTTTGTTTGTTAAGTTCCCTGTTTTGTCTTTGTTTCATTAAAATTTAATTCGAAGTGCGTTGTGTTCGCGTCCTATTGTGTTCGTTTCCGATACAGCTCATTTGATGTTGTGAATGATACGTTTTTAAATAGTATTACTCTTATTGTATTTTACTCTTGTGTAATGTTGGAATATTTTCTTTTGTAAATAATTCTAAATTTTGGAACAAGTGTGTTGTCTTCCAGTGTGTAGGACCTGTGTTTATCTTCACCGCCGTCAATCATGTTGTTCGATTCAAGAGATTTATCAACGTTTCTTATAGTTAATGATATTGGTTTTATTTACAATTAA
This sequence comes from Cimex hemipterus, assembly GCA_039619505.1. Lineage (NCBI taxonomy): Eukaryota > Metazoa > Arthropoda > Insecta > Hemiptera > Cimicidae > Cimex > Cimex hemipterus. The sequence continues at coordinate 10,712,875 of CM077100.1, forward strand.
ATTATGTAAGTTACAAGGCAATGGGAAAGTGTTGGAAGAGAGAACGGAAAAAGTTAATGCTTTCGGTGCTAATTTCTCTACGTCAATTTGGTCGATTAAGACAAATCTTTTGTTGTATTTGTACTACAAATGGAGACTATGGGCGTAGGAAAAGCTATTTCAGGAAAACTTTGGTGATAGTAGGCCGCAAAAAAATCGGACACGTGTTCGAGCGTTATTTCGATTGAACTTAACGAGCGGTAATTTTTTTAAAGTATTTAAGTAATTATTAATTTTATATTTTTTCCTTTATTTTGTATGTGTTTAATGTTTCATAAATATCAATGGTATAGATTTGTTTTTAAAATATTGCTTGGATTTAGGCTAAAACGGGCTTAAAAGTGACAGGAAGAATCCAGGTTAAAAATTTCACGAAAGATGAGAAAATCGAACAGTGAGGGGCGGAGATAGGGGGAAGCTAATTAAAACAACCGAGCTGGTCGTTGTGCGGGAGAAAAGTCAAAAATGGCCAACATTTTAATTGAACATTTCACTTTCATCGCCTAAAACTCTTCGAAACCAGTCGATTTGGCTGAAAAACAATCCCAACCGTCTTTATAGGATTTTTTACCGCCCTGTCCAATATGTCATTGCAATGCGGCTAAAAATGCAACCGTTAGAGAGCCCTGGATTATTTAAAAATATATACCTAGAATTATACATCACCTTACAAGTTTCTCGATATCAAATCGAATGATCGAACCGGGAAACAACAAAGCCAAAGCGTGACAAGAGGAAACTGATATAATTTAGGGAAGGTTTATCAGAGGTAACCGATCAAGGTTTATATAATCCTCAAATAATACGCTCAATTAAGGCTAAACTAAGACATATTGTATCTAACAGATAACATCTTCACATGGCACCGGGGGGGCTCCCTTTGTATCCGCCACTGGTGCCTAGTCTCTAGACGTAAGTAAATCAGCACTAGGCTGGACCCTTGAACAATGGTGAGCTGTTCTCTTCATAGATGACTGTGCGTGTAGAAGATGTGGAAAATACTTTGCTTCATGTGTCATACTGAATCACAGCCTTTTCAAAGATATTCAGCTATGATAATGGAATCAACGTCAATGGCAGTAGCGAACCGATTACTATAGAGAATGGATTTTTGACTGCTCAAAAGTACATTGAAGAAGTCTGGAAGCTGCATTCGCTACGTTGGAAACAACGTCATGCCAAAGTTTTAAATACTCGTTTTTTTTTTTTTTTTTTTTTTTTTTTTTTTTTTTTTTTTTTTTTTTTGCTGGGGCTTCCGACATCGAGGTCATTTCAGCCCCACGCTCAGTCTATACAGTCTATATTCTATACACGTTCACACACATCATTCATACGAATAAATACATTCATACAATTAACCACATTCACACAGCACACTCATTCCGTTTGGTCGGTGGAGTACTTGATATTCCTCCACCGACCTACAATTAAACTAAGCTAGATTGGGGTCGATGGGGTACTTTTATTAATATTCCGCCATCGACCGTACACACACTCACTCACTCGCTTTCATCGTTCGAGGGGCGATGGTGACGTTCTATTCACCCTCACCCCTCGCCATTCACACCAATAAATACTTGCACACAGACAAAGACACATAACACATACTATATACAATAAAAAAACCCCAATTTTCCCCAAAAAGCGGAACAGGGGACTCAGAAACTCGCTACCGTGTTCGAGGACTCTTCTTAAATCCGGCGGCATGCCTGCACGCTCTCTGTAAGGAGCCAAGGCATGACACGCCTCTATTATGTGGGACACAATTCTCACTTTATGTTATGAACCTTTGTTATGCATGTTGACTTTGGATTTTAATTTTTTTATCATTTTCTTTGTGATTGTTATTATGTTTATTTTTCGTTATCGTTCAAAAAAAAGTTTATTATGCTGATAATATAGACATTGCTTTAAAAAATACTAATAAAGACTACATGACAGTTGTTTTCAAATTCCAACCAAATTGAAAATTATTAAAGTATAAAAAATCTAATGATTTAAGAGGATCAGACTTAACAATATATGAAATATTAATTGTTTTCCAGACCTTTATCAAGTCTACTGCAAAAGGTCAATTTCACGCGGTAATCTTTGTTCATTTTGCGATAGTGTCATAATTCTGGTTCAGCCTTTCTATTAACATCGTGGAACATTTAACCAAGGGGCCATGACGCGGCCGTGATAATATAATACGGTCGTAAGGGATTCAAGCATGGTTAACGGTTATACCCGTACTTTCGTGCACATTTAAACAGGGTTTTCCTCCTTCGAACGGTAATGGACAAAGCCTGGTGACATTTTTTCCACGTTCAACTGCCCTTTCATATCTGCGGTTTCTACCCGGGAACTGATACAATATATTGAGATTTGTACGGGGAAAGCGTACATTGTAATACTTACGCTCGCTGAAATATTTTCTAAAAAAAACTTGTAATTATTTAACAAAATTAGTTTAACCTGTTAATAGATTGCGTAGTTTTCTTTGTTTTTTTTAAGAGGGCGTGCATTAATTGGATGATAAGTGACTACTTTTTTTTTCAGTAATTTTCAAGTTGTATTTTATACACACTCAAAGACCAAAAAGCCGGGACACTCGTATTTTGTTTTTAAATAAAAATTTAGGTTTATATAAACTTTAATCCTTTACAACAATAATATAGTTGTTTATTAATACCTATTATTATCTTCTAAGTTGATTGTAAGTTAAATATTGATCCAAGTTATTGTTTGGGAATCTTTTAGTTGGGTGTTATGCCCTACTGCATGACAGGAATTAATAATTGAACGGCGAATGGGAAAAAAATGAACGTCAATACCCAACGGACAATACAATGTGAACCTATTAACATACCTGTGCTCTTCGCGGTTTCTGTTTATTTTATGTTTGTAGAGTGGAATAATAATCACAAAGAAACGTACGAAAAAAGAGGACTTGCAAAAAAAACTAGCAAAAATAATCCAGAGTTTCATAACACAACAGTGATAATTTAAAATTTTACTTATTTTGCTGATTAACAATGGGAGAATATACACTGGATCAGGGATTTTAATTTAAAAAAATAGCCATATCAGGTCAAAAAATGTAGACACTTGTCCAAGCGTTCTTGCCATTTGGCACTAAGAACCGAGAAAATACACACAATCTTTTATATAATTTAAGTAATTTTTTAAAATTCGTTTAATGCCTTTCTCCTGCTCATTCAAGTTAAATATAAACTAAACAGAAAAATATTGATTACAACATACTTATTTTATGTGTAGAGATTAGTGACCGTTTGTAGATAATTGTTCAGATATCGTGAGATGCGGTCTGGTGTGATGTAGGTATCAAAAAACATTTTCTTTATCGCGCCAACGTTTCGATCTTTTGTTGAGATCATCTTCAGGGCTCAATGTGTTTGTCTTCTTTGTAATTGTGCCATTATTGCGCGTCGTGTTGAAAAGATAAATATAATGTTTTTATGATACCTAAATCACACCAGACCGCATCCCACGATATCTGAACAATCAAATACTTATTTGAATTTAAACCAAATTAAATGAGATGATAAATTCTTGAGTTTTATTGAATTATTTAATTGTGATGGTTTGACATAAAATTCACCAAAAGGCCGGAAAATCATTTAGTTATATAATAAATTGTTTATTAAATTTCAACAATTGTATAAAAATGTTCAACAGACCGTATTTAAACGCATAATAAAACAATAATACAAAATATTGGGAGATGTTTACAATAAAAACAAAATCCTTATACCTTAGTAGTTTAATCTTTCCTTTGGGCCGCAGTGTGGAATCTTGACACAAACGGCATTTCCTACTTCAGTCTTGAATTATTTGTCGCAGCAATAAGGAAGTCAAGAATGGAAACAAAGTTTCCGAAAAGTCCATAAAAACTGATGAAACAACCCGTAAACCGCTGCGGTTGTCGAGATATCTTATTAAATTGTTACAATTCTTTTTACACCGCAGTAAATTATAAATTTTATTCATTTCCTTAAAACTTAATAATCTTAAAAATTAGTATTATTATCAATACAGGGGCTATAAGAGAATATTGTTGTTTTTATATTTTATTTGAATCACTTTCGAAAAGTAAACCGTGGCAGGTATTTCGATTCCCTAAATTGTAAATATTTGTCGTTAACATATTAATAAATTGATTTCCAGCACCAAAAAGTATTAAAAATAAACAAATATAAAAAAAAAGTACCGCGACACAATAATTCAAACACTTTTCAGAAATAATTGCTAATGTTCAACGTCCAACTTTATCGCTGGCGGGAGAATGCATTATATTCCTAATACCCAGTCCGGGTGCTACCAAAGAATAAATTGGAGGTTGTTGAGTAAAGGGTTTACTCTTGATTAAGAATAATCTATTACTTCATTAAATTGAATATTTATTATGTTAACAAACAATGACCCTGGACAAAGACCGAAATGGAATAAAAAACAAAATTTAATTTTGTTGGAGGGGCCGCCGAACACTTAATTAATCGATTAGTCAACTGTATGTATCGATAGGCGGTGCGACCGTCAGTTCAGTCCAGTCTTGTACGTGTGCTCTCGCAATAAAGTTCTTTTGTTCTCAACAGTGTTTTGATAAATTTTACCTTGATTTTACTACAAATATTAAGGCGTAATGGGAGATATCTCCCACCTCAAAGGACCACCGATAAGACGATCGGTCGAGTCAGTTTTGCGCTGGCCAGCAGGAAGTTTAGAACAAACAATTGCAATATCGCAAGGAGGGATTTTGCTGATTCTTCTCTACCAACGCCACCGACATTGGAGACTGGACTGTGGGAGTGAGACATCTCCATTTATTTTTCATCCCACATTGGAGCCGGGAGCACGCGGCACGACTTCCAGGGAAGAGAAAATATTGCTTCTTTCTGTTTTGGTGGAGTACAGTGACTCCAGAAAACATTATTTTGTATTCCTATTTTTTTATGTTAAAAAAAATTATTATCCTTCGTTAATAACATTCACGTTTTTTTTTTTCAACTTGCAAGTGTCGCACCCTTTTTTTTCTTTCCTTTTTTTTTTTAATATTTCTTGCCACGGAACTGTTCCTTTTTTTTACAAAATATATTTCTGTTATTATACATCTATATTGTTTGTACGCATTATTTATAACACCTCTACAATTTAAATTGATCACAGAGTACATGGAGACCCATTAAACTCTGGGGAGAGGACCGGTAGAAGTGAGCGTGAAAGAGTTCACTGACCCTCAAAATCAACACACGTAATAATATTGAAAAATATGTTTAAAAGGCAATATACAGAAAAATACAAAATAATTTTGATGGACAAATAGATACTTTGCTGAAAATGCGATCGTTTATACCAACTAAACTAATGTCGTTCTAGCCTGCTAGGCCCATTGGCAACATTCAGGATAACAAAAACTAAATACTCAACTCGAAAACGGAATGGAAAAAACCATGACATATCACCAACTGCACATGAAAATATAGAACTCACCGACATGGCCAACCCCTCATAGATAGATTATAAGCCAATCGCTCACTCGGCTTAGACTCCACCGGGTTTGCTCTATCTACACAGCGAAATGTTTGCAATATACAAGGCGCCCGTTATACGGTCGATCGCTGACGCAAAGAAACTTGATACACCGTCCAACTCCTCCTCGCTTCTAAAGCTTAGAAATCTAAAGAAATCACTGACACTTTCAGTCTATTAAAAAAATGGAGATAGGCAAAAACAATATGATCATTATATGGGTGAAGCCGATGTGGAAACTAAAAAACTATAGAAACGGGAATAGAATTTAATAGAACAAGTACCCTCAAAGACATTATTAAAAGGTACTCACATTACATTTCTTTGAATGGCAAACGTCCTATGACGAATGCAAGGCGAATAAAGGAAAATATTATGTGCCCAAACAACCCAACAAGTTGCCAACGACTCCATTACAAACTATACCAGTTGGAAGATCCAGTTGTCTATCATTAGCAATATAAAGCAACAACATAACTAATTAACATTACAGACGATCAATACTGCAGCTGTTCATAAAATGTCATCCCACAAAGGAGCATGTCATTTTGCAATGAATTGGACGCCGAATAGAAAGGGAACACTTAATAAAAACACTGAGCGAAAACGATATGCCTTTCCAAATATATAACAGATTCTTATACACGGGAAAACATTATTCCTGTGTATATTTATACACTTATTTACATATTTATCTACACTGGATGTACATTTAAGAGTATGTGTGTGTAACATACATATATATGTCTAGAGATTTGTGACAGTTAATGGAGAGAGAGATGCGATCTGGTGTAAAGTAGGTATCAGAAAAACATTTTCTTTATCGTGCGTACGTTTCGATCTTTTATTGAGACCATCTTCAGGGCCTGGGATTTACAACCATTGTTTAAATTTAACGAATACATGTATGCTGTGGGAAAATATGTTTCAAACATGTTTACATTGAGAAAATACATATAGAATTTGGAAAAGAGAATTTATACAATGCAAAATATATTCTATATTCTATCAAAGTATTTCTACTCACTCAAAGTGTTTGTCTTCTGCGTAATTGGCCAGGCCCTGAAGATGATCTCAATAAAAGATCGAAACGTCGGCACGATAAAGAAAATGTTTTTCTAATACCTACAGCACACCAGACTGCATCTCACGATATCTGAATAATTATACATATATATTTTTTCCCCTTTCCGCCACCCCTCCGTACATGAGGAAGACTCCATACCGGCGAACGAACGTAGATTAATCGAATTTCTGTAAGGGATTTTAAATAAATGGGAGAAAAATACCTACCAACGATGTTTCCTTCAGGCGAGACCGGTTGGTCGGTTTTTGAAGGGACCATTTTTTCATTTTAAACCCAAATCGAAAGGTCTTCCCTTGCTGGTTTCCCCTTGCACATTTACTTTTCCTTTGTTTTATTTTCTATCTATTTATGTTATCTAAAATTTTCATACTAAGAAGAGGAAAACAGCCCAGAACCCTAAACCTATGTTTAATTATGCAATAAATAAATAAATAAATAACGGTAATAAAACTCTAACAATAATAACAAATAATTAGGACTTAATAATTAGAATAAATAGGGCCTTGTTCATTTGAGCGTATTTGTGGCAAAGTCTTTTAGTGCTCCAAAAGATTTGATATCACAGACTAGCTTTTGGAGATTAGGCCATCCTGCCATTATATATATATATGCGTGCGTGCGTGTGTGTGTGTGTATGTGTACAAAACTATATGTAATAAATAGTTGTTATTTATTTACGTTACTCGTAGGTATTTATAAATTTTCTCACTAATTATTTCTTTACGTTAATTTACATAACAACCCATTTTAATTTTAACTTCGTTTGGCTTTGCTTTATATAAGTCTGTTGTTATTGCGTTTATGACCACGACAAATTTTATTTTAACTAACAAAATTTAATAATTTTAATTTCAAATAATAATGTAAATAATTATAAAGGGGCACTCACATCCCGGACTATACAATTTCCTTCTTCACCTTAATTACATTCGTAAAATATATAAATTACATCCCTTCAACTTATTTATTATTTACGCAAACAATATAAATAAATCATTATTTGGAGATCGGGAGATGCGGTCTGGTGTGACGAAGTTTGCAGAAAAACATTTTATTTATATATTTATATATATTAACGTTTCACTCTTTATTTTGTTTTTTACGAGGGTTCGCAACAGCAGAGGTCTTATAAACCCTCAGGGTGCCGGTAAAAAAGCCCATTGCCTCAGGCACGAACTTCCCATCACTTAATTAATTAAGGTTTTCAGTTGACATAAAGTTGGTGGGGAAATTGGTGCCCGAGTGGATCAAATTCACGACAGCTCAAGTGGTAGTTTAGCGGCGTATCAAGCCGATGGTCGTGAGTTCGAATCCCGTTCGTGACAAACTTTTTATCTCAACTGAAAATCATAATTACTATAGTACCCTAACCATCCCTAAAAATCATAATTAATTGGATGTTATTAATTGGTCGAGCGGACCACGAAAATTGGTAAATTTAATAACTTACAATGTTTTTGACGGTTCCTAGGGTCTATTGTCAAGTACACTGTGACATGTATATAATATTATTCAAACGAGAATTACCAAAAAAATATTTCATTTCAAACTGTCATCCCACGTCTGTAGCTTAGCTAAAGAAGGAGGAAAGTAATATAGGTTGAGGAAAAGCGAAGTACGTACAACTACGCTAACAGGTAAAATAACAGATATAAAAAATTTAAAAGCAGTTGACTCTTTCAAACAATAATAACTTTTGGATTATGCCGAGGTTTTATGCAAAGACAGACAAAATTTATTTACATATCTATTTTTTTCTTTATTTTTTTAACAAGGGTGCGCAACACAGCAGAGGACATATAAACCCTCAGGTTGCCGGTGGTTTTGAAAAAAAGCCCATTTGTAAGTATGTAGGGTTCGAACGCAGGGCAGCTGGATTCGAACCCGGGACCTTTACCTTACTGTGATGAGTGCCGTGTCAAGGACGAAACCTTGCGGCCACCGACGCCCCTTCACTCTTTATTGACATCATGTTCAGGTCCTGGGTTTTATGAACATCGTCTAAATCGTAGAAATAAATGTAAGATATGAAAACATGAATTTGTACATTGGTAGAAATTTTAGACTTTACTTTTTAGAAAGTATTTGTACTCACTCAAAGTGTTTGTTTTCTGTGAAGATGTGTCGTTGCTGTGTGTCGTGTTGAGAGTGTCAGTGGTATATTTATGTTTTTTGTTTATATACGTTGGATTTTGAAGGAGTGATGAAGGAGGTCGGGATAGAAACCCACTTTTCTAGGAAGTATTCGCTCCTTTGAGGTGAAAAGGAGCCGACAATGGGAAACAATGGGTAATGGTTCGGCCTGATTAGCCTTTCAGGATTATATAGACGGGGATGAATAGGGAAATGTGAGGCAAATTGTTGAAGAATTAGACTATGTAGAAATGTTGGATGATGTGGAATGTAATGATTGTATTATGTGTTTCGTGTGTTATATGTATGTTATTGATATTTGAATTTGATTAATAATGTTAGCGTAGCAAGATATTAAAACGTTGGCACATTAAAAAAATGTTTTTCTAGACCTACATGAAAACAGATTTCATCGCACAATCCCCAAACAATCATTAATTTACGATCACTAAACACTACACACAAACGTAAATAAAAACATGATATTGTGCAATCCATCAAGTAAGAAATCAAGGCATGAAAACAAAAACACCCCGCGACTAGTGTTTTTTAGACATTTCGACCTAGTATCATAAAAGTTTCATTCAAGCACACTTTAAGCGATCCGTTGTAAGTAGTATAAAAGGCCGTCAAAGCATTGGATGTAAATTTGTTGCAATCCATATCAATCATGAGGTAGAGGATATTCAACTGTGATTTCTCCGACAAAGAAAGACAAACCGAATCATACTCGCTATTCCTGCCATGTTTCACATGTTGCAAACAACCATCAATCTTGACGTACATAGCATGTGCAACTGCCACGAATTGTTATTATTCTTATTGCTTCTTTATAGGAAAGAAATAAAATATTTTGGTTTTGATCAGATTGAAAGAACCATCACTTTGTTAATTTCAATTTATGTTTGAGACCAAATTTCTACTGCCTCGCTCAAGCATGATGAATTTTAACAATCGCTTCGTTTTTCAACAATCCGTTGAATGTTTTCATTTGAATTTATGTGCATAATGTATATGAAATTGGGTGAATCTCAATTCTTACCTACTAACTGTGATAACTCGAATGTTTCGTTTAAATCCAGAACATTTCTCTTTGTAAATAGCCAAACCCAACTCCTCCATCATGTTCTGTAGTAAATGTCTAATGGGGTTGGATAAGAGATACCTAATGGATCTTGCAAATTCCTCTCAATGCGCCGGCAGCACGATGGATGTTGATGGTTAAAAAGACTGATGGTGAGAAAGGTGAAATATAAACATCAGAATAAAAAATGGTTAAAATCTTCACCTTTATATGCAAGTGCATGTCTAAAAAAAGGTATTCATCAATTTGCAAGATATTGGGTTGTCCGGAAAATAATGCAGGATTTTAAGTTTTCATTAAAAAAAATCTATATAAAATATTCTGTTTACGTTTACAGGATTACTCATTTGTATGAATGTCAACACTTATTAATCCTCTTCCAAATGATATTGTTTGTTTACCTCTGTAGCATTCCGCTACTTGGAAATAATTCAGTCATCCTTATAATGTCAAAGCGAGAATTTCGTACGATTTTCTTTTACGAGTTTAAACTCGGCCGAAGCGGAGCCCAAACGGCTAGAAACATTAACCAAGTCTGGGGCGAGGGTTGTGTTAATGAGTGCACTGTGCAAAGGTGGTTTAAAAAATTTCGGGAGGGAGATTTCAGCCTTGAAGATGAAGAAGGTCGTGGAAGGCCTTCCTCTCTTAATGATGATGTTCTGCGATCAGTGGTGGAAGAAAACCCCAAAACAACTGTTCGAGAACTTGCAGAGCAACTCAAAGTCAGTAAAACGACCGTCGCTGACCACCTCAAGGCGATTGGAAAAGTGAAAAAAATCATCAAAAAAAGGTAATGGTTACGGTATGGTGGGCTTCATTTGGTTTAATACACTACAGCTTCTTAAATCCTGGCGAAACCATCATTGCTAAATCATACTGTAACCAAATTAATACCATGCATCAGAAATTGGCAGTAATGAAGCCCTCTTTGGTCAATCGGAAAGGGCCCATTTTGTTGCATGACAACGCTCGACCACATGTGTCACGTGTAACGTCACAAAAATTATTGGAGCTTGGCTATGAAACTTTGCCTCACCCACCCTACTCTCCGGACCTCTCGCCTACTGACTACCATTTTTTTAGACACCTGGACCACTACTTACAACACATAATATTCAAAAATCAAACGGAACTGGAAAATGCATTTATTGACTTTATCAATTCTAAAAATTCTGAATTCTACTCAGACGGAATTAATAAGTTACCAACGCGTTGGGAGAAATGTATTGAGAGTATGGGAAATTATTTTGATTAAAGAACATTGCTTTAAAGTAACTAGTTTCTTTTTTTTGTTTAATACCAAAATCCTGCATTATTTTCCGGACAACCCAATAATTTAATTTTGGTGAAATATACTCACATTTTTATTTTAGTTTTCTTCAATACAAGCCTTATTTCTCCCTTTTGTTAGAACATCATTTTCTTGTACCTTGCAAGATAATTATCTAAATCTATTATTTGCATAACTCACCTATTCCCCTTATGCAATGCAAGTACAATCACCTTTTTTTGGGAAAGATCTAACTAATAAAAGTTTAAATGTTTATTAAGCGAATTATTTATCATTATATTAATTTCATCATACTTATTTTATTGTAAATCGAATCAAACGAGATCAGAAACTCACGAGTTCCAATAAAAATTATTTAAGTATGATATCTTGAAAGAAAATTCACCAGAACACCGGCAAATAATTTAGTGATAGATTAAACTTAACATTTGTTACCTAGTTATGCTTTTAGTGCGTTATTATGAGCAAAATCAAATAAAATTTATTCTGTCACTAAATGATTTTCCGGTGATTCGGTGAATTTTCTTAATCAAATCATTTTTATTATCATTAATTATTCAAATATCGTGAGATGCGGTCTGGTGTGATGTAGGTATCAGAAAAACATTTTCTTTATCGTGCCGACATTTGATCTTTTATTGCCTATATGTATTTTCTAAATGTAAAATATGTTTGTAAATCCCAGGCCCTGAAGACGATCTCAATAAAAGCTCGAAACGTCGGCACGTTAAAGAAAATGTTTTTCTGATACCTACTTTACACCAGACCGCATCTCTCTCTCTCTCCATTAACAGTCACAAATCTCTAGACGTATATATGTATGTTACACACACATACTCTTAAATGTACATCCAGTGTAGGTATATATGTAAATAAGTGTATAAATATACACAGGAATAATTTTTTCCGTGTATAAGGATCTGTTATATATTTGGGAAGGCATATCGTTTTCGCTCAGTGTTTACATTTTACATCACACCAGACCGCATCTCACGATATCTGAATAATTATCCATTAACGGTCACTAATCTCTACACATTTTTATTATCATCAATTTCTGATCTTATTAATTTGTTTATGTTAAAATAAGTATGTTGTAGTTTATTAACAAAAAACAACGATTAATTATTTTTTTATTTTATGTTAATTGTATTTCCGTTTGAATTTTTGCTTTGTACAAGGTTTTTACTATTCGTACGACGAAGTTCGTCAGATGCTTTTACACCTCAAATGCAACAAAAAAGTTCGTGTGAACCGTGGCCCGACTGCCAACCCTTTCGTAAATGTTCAACATTTTTTTGTTTTTTCAGTTATTTCCGTCAGAAGTATATTCGTCGGTGTTGAACCCTTCATTTTGGGGACATCCCAAAAAACATGTAAACAACGACAAAAACAAATTTTTTAACAAGACACTAGAACTTTCAATTTAGTTTTTGGAAAAAAATCAAAAACTGCTAAACTTAAAATTTGCTCAAATTTAAATTTGCAACTTTGAAGCGGGGAGTGGGGTTAATATAGTAATCCAACATTTTGTCTTAGGTAAAATCTATTTCCCGATAACAGAAAGATTGGGCAAAATAAAGAAATCCGTACATAGCTGAAAAATATACAAAATGGATTGGTATGAGCCCACTATTTATAAGAATTTTTTGCTGCGTTTGAACTGTATTAGCACGTGACAAACTTTGAAGTACCATTCGTGAAGCACCCTGTTGTATAACTTGTTACATATAACTTATTATGGCCTCATTATGGCTTAACCGGCTGTAGTAGAAATTATAAATAAATTTTGTTATAAATACGAATTGAAAATTTTTAATACGATAGTCTTATGTCTAAAGTGTATTCTTTATTTTTTCAAACTTATTAAAACTAATAGTTTATTCTATAAACAATTAATTAAGGATAAATGAAGTAATAGAACAATTAAAATGTTGCCCCATTTTCAGTGTAATTTCAGTAATGTTGCTGATAAAAAATGTAAAGCATTTTTATATTCGTAATTTATTAAACCGCCCATTTATTTAATTAACTCCGACTTTTTTCAATTTAAAAATTTCGTAATGTTTACAAAAATGTAACTACAATTAAATCCCAGTTTGGGACCTCTGTAAAAAGACTCTTGTCTTTTAGTAGGAAATTGGTAGGAAAAAATTAAGCTTTACTAAGCTTAAAAAATACACCTCTCGGTAATAAACTTTCCTTCTTTATTCATTAATGGAAAGGATTAGTTAAATAGAACTTTCCGAGTTGGAAATTAGAAACAATAACAAAAGAGTTAACGATGAACCCTTCTTGATAAGAAAGATTCTGCGCGCGGTTAAAGCCGTGGTAATTCAATTCTCCCAGATAATTAAGAAAAAAATTCAAGCGAAATCGGCAAACAAACACTATCCTGTGCTGGGGGGTGGAAGCGATTTTTTTTTCTAAATTGTGTTTTGTTCTGCCTGAGAAGATAGCGGGCTAAACCGAGGAAATTGAGGCAGTCCCCGTTGTGTTAGACCAGTTAAAAATCAATAACACCTGTTATTAGTTTTCTGGAGACATTAATCCTCTTCCTTCCTTGGCCGCAACTAATTTTATCTCATCACCGCCCGCTACTGGAGTGGTGAAACTAACTTGACACGTGCAAACTTGGCTCACCGCTCGAACGCCATGTTGGCAAGAACCGAGATATAGCCTCCGCTATGTTGAAGTTTTCCTCATTATTAATGAATATGGGATTCAGTCAATACGTTTAAAGTGAAACATAATTTAAATAATATTTTTTCCGGCATTGACAAAACAGAATAAAGCTGAATTATAATAATGTAGTAGAAAGGATAAGAAAGATAAAAAGAATCGTAAATCGAATCACGCAGTCGAAAATGAACAAAAAAAGGTGGAAAACAGATTACTTCAACGCCTCATCGTTTACATAGTTTTTGATCTTTTCTTTCACGTTTTACATTGTTACTGTTATCACTTGAGCCCGGATTTTTTGGCATTCTCGAAAATGCCATTTAATATGGACTAATAAAACTTCAAATATGCTATATTATATACACTAAAAAAAAGAGTCAAGTATGCCTTATTATTTTGGTTAAATACATTAAAATATATGGCCCGACTTCTTAATAACTGAATAATTTTTTTAACCTAAACTTTTTTTCGTCAAATGGCGTTTGGAATTCATCCAGAAAAGAAATTCAAAGTCGGTTAAAAAAATTTCAGTAACACAAAAATATAAATTTTGTACATAATTTGTTTTAAAATTACCCGTTGGTCGATCACTTCAAGTGGAACGGACGGGCGACCCTACTTGAAAATGTTTGACTTTCTGGTATGCTCAACCCCTTGTTTGACAGTTGCACGGCCAATTCTGCAG
>CM077100.1:10735642-10765022 GCA_039619505.1 Cimex hemipterus
AAAAAAAAAAAAAAAAAAAAAAAAAAAAAAAAAAAAAAAAAAAAAAACTAAGTTTGCCCTGGGCGTCCCAGCTTAATTAAGTTGTATTAACTTAAATTAATCCCTGACTGAATGAAGCTGGCGGCTAATTTGGTTTGTAAATCACTGATTCGGAGGAATAAAAAGCGAGAAAAATGACTTGGAACATGGAAATTCAACCCATCTTTGAGCGATCAGTGAAAAAAACATGCAAACTATTCCTGGAGTTCTGATGGCTTTGCAAATTTTTGTTCGTTTGTTCTTGATTTTGTCTCTTGTTATTTCATTTTATGTTTTACGAATCATTATATTTAGTATCACTTTTCCTATTTTTCATTTGAAAAATAAACAACAGTACAGGTCAGTGGTTTTGAACACGATCAACTTAAAAATTATCTTTTATTTTGATTAAAAATCTGTACACATTCTATTTTATGTAATTATCAAGTATGTATTTATAGTGGTTTAAGTTTCATATATGCCAGTTTTAGTTTCTATATTTCTAATGGATATGACATTTCTGTACTGATGATGTCGTGAAGAAAGGCATGTGCGTGAAATTTAATCCAGGGAGAAAAGACGGATCCAGCAAAGTAATCACAGATCAATGTCGATCATTTAAACAGGTGAGCAATTAATAGAAATAATATACGACTAAAACCACACCAAACCTTATATTTTTTTCATCTTTGACAAATGTGCGTTTCAGTAACAATAATACACTCAAAGGTAAAAACCGGGCATTTGTATTTGCTTGTTTTACATAGAACAAAAATAAAGATTAATAGCTGGCTCAAACCGTAAACACAACATTAATATATTGTCGTTTACCTTTATGGAGTGCTAATAATAATAACTCTTTAAATTAAAAATAAAGAAAATCAGTTCAATTTCATCCGGTCATAACCTAATTGAGAGAGTTAATTGGGGTTTTAAATTGCTTATTTTGGTAAAACATTAAACTTGAGTAAAAACTCAAATATTAATTTTTTCTTAAAAGATGGTTTTAACTTGACAAAGCCATCCAGGACCATCCAGGTTGGCCTACAGCGGTTGAGGGGCACCGAAATATTCGATCGTTTTATTGCCTTTACCGCAGTACCGAATCGTCATTTAAGCTTCCTTCAAAAGTAGTCAACTCCAAAGAGGTCGTTAGTGTTCGAGTGTGCTCTTCAGTAGAAGGCTTCGTTAGCATACTCTAGTTCCTAGATGCCTAACATAGGGTTTCCTAACCGGAGATGCATGAATAGAGAGGCTATTGGCAAATCATCATCTGGCTTAGGCACCTGAACAATAGGAGGGCGGATCTCTTCATACGTTTTGATTTTGGGGCAATCAAATCATCCGGACCGGGTATCAACAAGACGTGGACGACGTTTTCCTTCATGTGCCGTGCTTGAGTCGCAGCCATTATAAAGACAGTTGTAGTGGCCTCTTAAAGCTACCGCTAGATGCCACTACGATCTGTAGAATGTTCTCGCCCTCCATACTGCAGCCAATCAGAGTAGAGCACGTCCCTATATAAGCACTGCCTCGCTAGAACAGACTTCCATGCAACGATGTCTCAACCGTCACTGATAATCAATACAAGGAGACTCGTCCATGCGACGAAGTCTCAAACGTCACTAACTGACAACACAACAAGACTCGAGTCCACTCATCACTAATGGATGACAACAGAAGACACCTCGTCATTCCGACGAGCCGTCACAGAAGGAACACCGTCGACGACGACAAGTACTCGAAGCATTAGCCTGATCACCCCGCCTTCTTACGGCCCACTTGGCCGCAAACGCTAAACGCTGCTCTCGGCTATTGCTGCTCCCCAGTACGACTCGCTGCGATCGGTGCGATCGGACCTCAGCCAACGGACTACTCATGGTCACAGACCAATGCCAATCACACGGTCCCGGCCTCGATCTGTCGTCACCGCTTCTCCCCAAACACAACACCGGCCCTTCTCAGGGCCACAAACTCCCAATTACTAAAACAGTCATTTATGGTATGGACTGGAATCCAACGTAACAAACAACCTGTAACAAACTTATTGCCATACAGGAAGGGAGTTAGACGGCATTTCGGTACATTGGTGAAGTACTTCTTGAAGCTTCCATTTATTGGTGAAAACATCGCGTTAAATTTTTTTAAAGATAATAGACAATAATTATCCAGAAATCGTGAGATGCGATCTGGTGTGATGTAGGTTTCAATTTTACAAACAACTATTTGGTGTAGCCATGGGGAGCAACCTAGGCCCGATACTTGCAGAAATAATTGTGACATATTTATTAAACCCAGTCATACCACAACTTCGTTTCACATTACCCTTGCACACTAAATACGTAGATGATATATTGACGGCGGTTCCCATAGATCAAATTCAAACTATATTAAATACATTTAATTGCTTTCACCCACGCCTACAATTTACACATGTAATCAAAAACAACAAAACAATACCAATTTTAGACACACTCGTATGAAACGATTTGATGGCACGTTAATCACGGTTTGGTATAAAAACCAAAAAACACAGATCGCTGCCTCAACTTTACATCTTACCATCCTCTTCATACAATACTAAACAAGGCCAAAATATTAAAGATCCCACACCAATAACAAATAAATCTGGCATAATCCACAAAATCAATTGTTCAAAACTGTCCGGCAACTTACATCAGTCATACATCCCAATATCTGGATAAAAGAGTAAAGCAGCATATCTATGATTGAATGATATCTAAGAACCAAAATCCTACAGCACTCGCTACCCAACATTTTGAACACAAAAAGAATTTCGACTTCAACTATCCAAAAATATTACATACAGAACAAAAACGTAACGTTTTAGAAATGCTTTACATTAACAGAGACAAATACAGCATCAATTCCAAAACGGACCAATGTAAACTCAGTCGCAGTTACGCTGATATCATTAATCAATTCAACTTTGATAGCATACATATAACATTATATCACACAACACATATAATATAACATACAAAACATAAATCACATTCCACACATCAAACATTTTTACATAGTCTAATTTTTGAACAATTTAGCTTTCCTTTTCGTATTTATCCCCGTATATATAATCCTGAAAGGATAATCTGGCCGAACTGTTACCAACGTTTTTTTCCCATGGTCGGCTCTTTTCACATCAATGAAGCCGATTCCTTATAGAAAAATGTCTTTCTATACACACTTCCTTCTCAACCCCTTCAAAATCTAACATACATAAACATAAAACAGCAAAATCTCACTGGCACTCTCAACACGACACGCAACAATGGCACAATTACGCAGAAAAAAAACCGCTTTGAGTTAATAGAAATACTTTCATTGAATATAAAAAAAATATTTATTTGCATTGTATAAATTTACATTTTTCCGCAATGTTTTTGTTAAATTTAAACAATGTTTGTAAATCCCATGCCCTGAAGATGATGCCAATAAAGTTCGAAACGTTGGCAGGACAAAGAAAATATTTTTCTGCAACCTACATCACCCCAGACCGCGCCTCAGGATTTCTGAATAATAATATATAATGTTCGACCACATGTAGGTCGAGTTCACATCCTTTCCTTGGAGGACGCAGAATTACCACAATGAATGGACCAGTAACACCTGATATGGATCCCTTGGAACTGATGAACCTTATGGGACACGATAAAGAGTTAAACATCCTTCCCCGTCTCCAACATGCATCAAACCACACTTGTTGAAAAAAAAAGGGTTCTGTTTTCACAAGACGAAATCCGATGGCTTATTTGTCCGACGCCTTGGAGATTTAAGCCTTCGAAATCGATAAATAAGATAATATGCGTTACTGAGTGCAAAACAAAGTAATACATTTTTAGTTACCTTCTAATCTAAACTAAATGATTTTCCAGCGCCTTGATAAATTTTATTTCAGTACATCGTAATTAAACAATCATTATTAATACTCATGATTTTCTTATTTAGAGTAGATTGACTGACATTAACACAAGTATCTTGTAATTAATATCATGATAAAAATAAATATAGTTTGGAATAAACAACAACATACGACTTTTCGACGTTTTTGCCTGTGAATGTATATTTTTAAAGTTATGTACTAAGAAAAACTTATAAGTGACGTTTATTTATTGTTCGTAATATACTCTTCATTTTTGTGACTCTCATATATCAGTCATGGAAATAAAGGGCGCTATTATTGGGAGAAGTTTCGTAAACTGCCTACTTGCTATGCTAATATTCTGAGGGAATTTTAGAACATGAGCCTTCCCTCCCACAACAATGTAAGTTCTACGATTAAAATACGTCGACATGGATATATTTACTATAAGGTGTTAAATTCTAGATATTATTAAAAGGGGAAGGAAGGATTTTTACAAACATGGATAACAGCAAACGGTATTTTATACGACCCACGTGTAATGCCTGGTAATTTTTTCGATACCAAAGCCAGGAAAATCCTGGTCAATTGACCGAATGTCAATCAACCATAATTTATATAAACTTAACAACCATAATTTAAATATAGATTTAAAAATGAAATAGTATTGTGTAGAGTTTAGTGACCATTAATCGATAATTATTCAGATATCGTGGGATGCGGTCTGTTGTGATGTAAGTTTCAGAAAAACGTGGCACGATAAAGAAAATGTTTTTATGAAACCTATATCACACCAGACCGCATCCCACGATATCTGAATAATTATGAAATAGCTTTGTTCATACCTTTTTCGAAAATACACTAGAAGACCTGTAAGTAGTTGCAATTGTTGTAATTTTTATTTTTTGTTATTTACATGATATTTTTAAAGAAAAATATAAGGTACAGCAAAATCAAAAATTGAACTGGGTTAATTTTACCTTAAAAAGTTGCTAGAGAAACAATGTACAAAATATACATTTCAGTGGTTTTCCTTTCAATACCTTATGTATTGATCACCGTTCGCATTCGACGTAGCATAGAGTTGATAAGGTTTTGAATGTAACGGTTTAAAATATTTTAACACGCCTCCAACAGCGTAATTTTTAATTCCTCCAAATTCTCAGCCATTATTTGCCGACTTTTTACCTTCTGCCATTGCCTCAAAGGTGTTTAACAGTCGGGACTACTTTCTAGCCGCCGCAAATATTGAATTGACGCCCGTTCCAGGTAGTCACCAACGATACTATATGTGTAGGGCCTTGCATTGACACGCAAATAAATAAAACCGTCGCCAATTAGTAGTATAAGGAACAACATCTTCTGATGACACATTTTAAATCGCGCAGCTGTTAGTGAACCCTCGATGAAAATCAAAATCGTGCTAATTCCAGAGAAATTCCTGACCAAACCGCAACACCACCCACAATCCCTACAACTTTTCCGGAGTGAAGATCTTGCGGTGGTATATCGCTCTGCTGGAAATCATGAATGATGGAGTGAGTGAGGTGTTCATCCTTTTTTTAAATAAACTCACAGTAAGTTTCTTTATTATTAAAATATTTATTGAATATTGGCCTTGTTTATTAATGTTTTACAAATACATTCTAAAATTTTCAAACTTCTTTGTTTCCTCTTAAAACTATGTACAAAATTACAGTTTTATTAATACCATCTCACCATTGAATTCTTAAGGCGCGTACTGTCATGAATTAATGAATGAAAATGATGAATTAAAAGAAAAAAATTGAAATGCCACCGGGAGTAATTTATGATTTCGACTGTTTCATACCGGAAACATTTCCACTGTACCGCTATAAATGCTTTTACATCAAATTTTCTTTCACAGCCCTGATAGTTCATGTAGCGAATTATACCAAAGTTTTCACTTTTTCTCCAACCTTGATAATTGAGACCGCATATAGCATGGAGCCAACAAATCCCTTTGGGGCCTCCCATCATGTCGTTCAGGTAAAGAGCAACGCACAGAGCATCTTCAGGACTCTGGGTCCATCCGAATATTTTTTCGCCCTATAATACTCTGCTTGCACTAATATAATACCTCTGCTTACTGTGAATAGGAACTATCGCTCTCCTATTCCTCTCCACACCCTATCTCGGCCGTCAGAAGACCTCAATCAAAACCATGAGACATCCGAAACAAGAAATTATCCCAATGCTCGCACCAATTGATGTGATTTTCTGTTAAACGTAACCGTACCAACAACTTCCGTGCCTTGTCAGAAGTTCTGGACCAGTGACAAGCCAAACCTGAAAATATGAACGTTTAAAAATTTTATATTAATACTACTTACGAAATAAAAACCTTGTATGCTTTAAAAAATTTTTGTAAAAACAATTTTCATAATGTACAATAAAAATTATTAATTTCCTTATGCAATTCATTTAAATTGAACGTTGATGTGTAGTTCATCATACAGGCAATAATAATTTTTTGACACTTTCGAAAAAAGAAAAACTTGGGTCATTTTATTGAAAAAGAGTGTCTCCCTAGGCCGAAGGGATTTTGCTAATGTGGTAGGACCCTTCTACCTGGGGAAACTAGAACTTTTTTAATCCGTGATCTGAAGGTGAATAAGCCACCCTCCCCCCCGTTACACCGCTCTATAGTTTTCAAGGTGTAGAATTTTACAGTCAATTTACTAACACACTACAGTACCATTTACTTTTTGTGAATACAAAGCTTGTGCCCGACAAACCTTGGTAAATAAAATGTAGATAATGTTTCTATGCAAATACTTGGCTTTACCAAAGAATTACACTTCGGGTTAATTAAATTTCATTTATTTATCTGTGAATAACCGATAAACTGAACTGAAAGCTGACACTAAAGTTACCAAACATTGAAATTTTGATTAAAGAATTAACGATAAACAGCTAACAAAAAAATTTCATTTAAAATAGGATATAAGCACGCAAATGAAGTCATCAAGTCAAAAATAAAGCTCAATAATATCGTCGCATTTAAAACTCCAAGTTAACATTAGATTTTACATGTGTAAAATAAAAAGTAGATTGGTATGAATTATTTGCTCAACAAAAAAAATCTACCTTTAGTTTGTCTCAAAATTTCTTCTCATGAATGTTGGTAAACTAAAAATCCAGAATAAAAGAGAAAAAATGAGATAGATTGGAAAAGTCATGAAAAAAAGAAGAGGCGTGTTGCTAAAGAATTCTTTCCTAGGATATCAATATCCATTAAGAAAGATTGCCCCAAAGTAAATCACGGCCTGACAAGGTTTGTGACCCGACTCCATGATACGGACAAGGCTATTTCATTAAATTATTATAATTCTATGTTTCAATAGGTAAATAAGTGGAAAAATGAATCAAGATTTTTTTTTAAATTTTATTGTTTCGAGATGAACGTTAATTAATCAGATTTATTATCACATTTTTCAAATGGCCAGAAATCATTAATGGTTTATTTTATAAAATTGAATGGAAGAACAAGCAATTGGCGAGTTCGAAATTCGAAAGAATTATAATTTTTTACATTCTTTACAAGAAGATCTTAAAATTCAAACGTAATTATGATACACTTTAAATTCACTATTAAAGAAACGAATGTCTTTAAAATTTTATACCTACGCTTTGATATACAGGGTGTCCCGGGAACAAAATAATATTTAAATACAAACCATGATAAGAAGAATTGCAAAATTTTAAATTAGGTTGCACTTGCTATTAGTTGCATTAATTAAACTGTGAATAACCTTCAAATTTAACTGGTGATCCTGAAATGATCAGACATCAAGAAATTGGGAAAATTAAATAAACAATAAGCAACAAATAGCCCCTTATGTGGGTAAATTTAACTTAACCTCCACTGTCCACTGAATAGGAATTACCATTTTACTTTTTATTACTGTACAGAATTAATGCACTTCTAACAACTTATTTAACAAAAAGCCAACGATAATATACGGGTGGTTGTGCGAGGCAGGAGCACGACCGGTCGTCGTACAACCCGAGCAGGAGAAGAGGGATTCTCCTCAACCGGCTGAGGATTGGCCATACGCGAGTGACACACGGGCACTTGCTTTTGGGCCAAAGTACGCGCAGGTAACCATTATGCAGATAAAGGCTGTTTGATGTGTTCCACGTAATAGAGGCGTGTCATTGGCTCTATACACAGAGCGTGTAGGCATGCCGCTGGATTTAATAATGGTTCTCGGACACGGTAGCGAAGAAAGGTGTGATTGTATTTATTTGTGTGAATAAGTATTGAATGTGTGTTGTAATTTAAGTGTAATATTTCGCATGCGCTCGGGGCTGAAATGACCAAGTTGTCGGATGCCCCTTTAACAAAAATGTTACAATAATAATATAATCAATCTAACTTCATATGAAATAATCCATATTAATATTGTACCGGATTAACTTTTGACAACCTATATCAGAAAGCTGAGATACATGACACAATGGGTCTCAGGGGGATGAAGCTTTATACAATTTAATATAATGGCATTGTTTTGTAATACAATAAAACCGTTTGTGTTACTTGTTTTAAAGCACAATAAATTGTAAAAAATAAATAAATCTTCAGGCTGTCAGAAACAATAAAGCTAATCATATCATACTGACCGCAAACATAGAGGGTGGGGAAAACAAAGCAAAAACCTATTGACGAGTGTGCAAGATGACCCGAGTAAGAATCTGCAACTTGAATTGTCGTTCTTGAGTTTTTTGGCGAAAACAAGGGCTTTCCAGGATCGTCTCAACCCAACCCCCTGTCCGCCTTAGTTCCCCCGTTTTCACTTCTTACTTCATCTTCTGCCTTCATTCTTTGTTTAAGACAAAAACTCCTACTTTTGAATTGCCCGTTCGAATTTGGCGGTATAAATAAAAGTTTTCCACCCCTTTTAATTTATGACGTTTGGTCTTCTAGTGGAATTAATTCAATTATTATAGCTTATTAATACTTTAAACGTGTTGTTCTTTTTTCCACTTGAACCTTGAAACATGTTAACATTTGAAATTTGTTTTGTTGAAAAAAATTAAAAACTATATCTTTTGTTATTTATTAATTTATGTTTTCGATATAGAGACGGGATGATAAATAGAAATATCATGAAACGACCGGCTGTGTAGACACTTGGGCCGCTAAATGTGCAAATCCTATTGGCTGTTAGGAACTTTAGGTTAAGTACTTCATTAAATACGATGCTAACGTTACTATACAAAGTTGCACGTGGCAATAAAAATCAATTTAATTATAAAATGAAAATGGAACTGTAATGGAACAACGTGTTTTTCATTTTACTGAATAATATTAGTAACTATGATATTTATAGTCATACACTACAAAAAAATAAGATTAGTTAATCATTTTAATGTTTCGCAAACTATCGTCAATGATGATGGGAATGATACATAGAATAATTATTTCCTTTGATCAGTTCAATTCGCTCCATTATGCTTTACTTACTTCAGAACATTGCTTGTTAAATTGGACAAAAATTTCTCCATAGTCTAAAGTTTGATTTCCAATTCTAACGGAGATATTTCACATTTAAGATTATCTGTACATTCAACCGTATCTTACAAATATGTTTAGTTTACCGTAAATGTGATGTTTTAATAAAAAAAAATGCAGTGAAAAAGTATGAGCTTGACCCACCATCTCATCATCTCAATCGTCTCCTCAAAAATAACAAAAACTTTACTTTAAAAAACACGATATTTTTATTCGTAGAAGCTTTATACTTTTTCTTATGTACAACTTTGCACCGCAGGACCCTTTTCTTGTTTTACATTTTATTACTTATTTTTTAAAGAACCTACAAACTCTTGTTGATCAATTTTAAAACCGACTTTAACGAATAAGTTAAATTTTTGGTAATTAAACTTTAATTCAATATTTGTTTATTCAGATATCGTGAGGCGCAATTACACAGAAGACAAACACTTTGAGACCTGAAGATGATCTCAATAAAAGATCGAAACGTTGGCACGATAAAGAAAATGTTTTTCTGATACCTACATCACACCAGACCGCATCTCACGATATCAGAATAATTATCCGTTAACGGCCACTAATCTCTACACATTCAATATTTGTGTTAAGTAATCATTTCGAAATGAAATAATGTGTTCACAGGTGATAGGTATGGCCAATTTGCAATATGCAGCATATCCATCAGTATGTCCAGAACCAAAGATTCTTGCTTAAACTTTCCAAATTGCTTAAGGTTACAATTAACACAACAAATAAATCTCAAGGGATTTCTAAGCTTGTTTCATTGATGTTATCAAAATCGCAGTAGGATTAACGTTTTATAAAATACGAAGGACATTACAGGTAAAGTTTTGAAAGGTTGAGTAACCTGAAAAATGAAATATCTTGATTAAAATTGAGAATCGGACTTTTAGTGCAATTTGACTTCGAGGATAATCTCCTAATGTATTGACTTTTCACGCGATTCCCTGTACAACACCCTTCAATTGCAAAAAAGGCCCAAAAACATATAAAAAAATAACTTAAAATTAGTTAAGGTTTTCGCTTGAGTTTAAAAAGTCACTGTCACGAGCGGGATTCGAACCCACGACCTTCGTCCTAATATGCAGCTAAACTACCAATTGAGCTATCGTGACTTCGACCACTCAGGCACGAACTTCCCATCGCTTAATTAATTAAGGTTTTCAGTTGACATAAAGTTGGTGGGGAAATTGGTGCCCGAGTGGATCGAATTCATGACAGCTCAGGTGGTAGTTTAGCGGCGTATCAAGCCGATGGTCGTGAGTTCGAATCCCGTTCGTGACAAGCTTTTTTATCTCAACTGAAAATCATAATTAATTGGATGTTATTAATTGGTCAAGCGGACCACGAAAATTGGTAAATTTAATAACTTACAATGTTTTTGACGGTTCCTAGGGTCTATTGTCAAGTACACTGTGACATGTATATAATATTATTCAAACGAGAATTACCAAAAAAATATTTCATTTCAAACTGTCATCCCACGTCTGTAGCTTAGCTAAAGAAGGAGGAAAGTAATATAGGTTGAGGAAAAGCGAAGTACGTACAACTACGCTAGCAGGTAAAATAACAGATATAAAAAATTTAAAAGCAATTGACTCTTTCAAATAATAATAGCTTTTGGATTATGCCGAGGTTTTATGCAAAGACGGACAAAATATATTTACTTATCTATTTTTTTCTTTATTTTTTTAACGAGGGTGCGCAACACAGCAGAGGACATATAAACCCTCAGATTGACAGTGGTTTTGAAAAAAAAGCTCATTTGTAAGTAT
Source organism: Cimex hemipterus (assembly GCA_039619505.1). Lineage (NCBI taxonomy): Eukaryota > Metazoa > Arthropoda > Insecta > Hemiptera > Cimicidae > Cimex > Cimex hemipterus. Next base: position 10,746,861 of record CM077100.1, read on the forward strand.
GCTGGGTTCGACTGCAGGGCCGCTGGATTCGAACCCTGGACCTTTACCTTACAGTGATGAGCGCCGTGTCAAAAACTAAACCTTGCGGCCACCGCCCCTCTTTCTATTATTTTTTAACTTATTTATATGTAATTTAATGTGATGTACATCTGTATAACTTTACTTGTTGTTATTAATTTAAAAATTCAATAAATATTAATTATTACTATTAGTAAATTTTTCCCTTTAATTTCATTGAACTGGTATCGAATAGAAAAGAAATTGTAGTAAATAATTATTTTATCGAGGTTACAAAGCCTTTCACGTTTCAACCAATATTCCAGAAGGAAGCACATAAAATTTTAATGTACAATTACGAAATATTACAGTATTTCAAGTAATTATTCTTGTAAGACAAATATTTATTAAGATTGCATTAATGTAGTTACTATTCTTTAAATACTCGATAAAGACGTATATTGAGCAAATGTTAACCACAAAGCCGATACTAACATTTCACTTTACATAAGGGCATAATGAATAACCTGAATTGTTAGTAAGCGGTTGAAGTAAAGTTTCAAAATGACTCCTTTATTCAGATTTTGCGTAAAGGTTCTTTAGAAGGTTGACTATATTACAAAACAGGTGTGTTATACAAAAGAACCATCACCACATTATAACATAGTTCGCCAATTTATCAGTGCATCCACTGGTTTTCTAAAAACCACTAATTTACCTTAAAATAAATAAAGAGGCTTGGGAATGAATGAATAAGTGTTTTTATTCCTAATTATATACAAAAAATATGTATAATATATGTTTTACAACAATAAAAAAAAAGATAATTTTATAAGCATAAAACATGACGGCCGTTAAACAGGCTTTCATTAACATATAAACTACTATTAAAAATTTTTTATATTTTTTAAATAGTTAATCAATAAAATATTTATATTTTTCAAAAGGTAACCTACATTTTCATTAGCATATTTATGAAGTCCATCCTATATTACGAGAAACAGACAAAATTTGTAAATTTGTTAGATATTGCAAAAGTAGCACGGTAAATCATAAAACAGAACGTCACCATTGTTTTTAATTCAAAATTACTTTTTGTTTCGTAATAGTCAATTAATTTTAAAAATAACCACTCGGATAATCCGTGTTTGTGCAGTTTTATGTTCGAACTCGAACAACAAAAAAATAAATCAAATCGAACATTGATGAAGCTTTAACAGTTGATTATACGGCCACATCGTTGTAGACGTCATAGGATTACCAGCCGGCCTAAAAGCGTCACTTGCGTTAGCCCAGTTTAACGGTTGCAGAAAATAATTGAATCCTCTAATAATTGTTGAGTTTATTGATTCAGCTGTTCCCAGGAGTCCGCAATATAATTGAATAAGGCCTTGGGGTATACGATAATGAAGGAATAGTATTGGTGACATGGCCCGTGAGATCCCTTCACAATTCCACCCGACAGTCTGTTTCAAATAACAGCTTCAAATATAAGCCAACCTTCTGTATAAAACTAACAACTCCTCACTTCACCTTTTTACTTCACAATAACGATATTTACGACTCAAAGATGGAGGAACCATGTTTACGTTGTACGTACTATTAAATTCACAACGGTAATGTATTTAGATCAGTATTTTTCATCAAATACAATTTATTTAACTTTAATTCTTTAAATCGTTTAAGAAATTGAAAAAAACTGTAATTATTGCAATGTTCGAAAGTACAACTCACACTAGGAAAAATACTGTTAATTTTTTGTAGGCTGAGCAGTTTTTGAAAAAATAGAGAGAACACTAGTAAATGAAAACCTTGTATATATGTCGTTTCCAATTTCAAATAGTTCTCGCCATTTTTCATAAAATCCAATTGACGTGATAAATACTAAAATGGAAATATAGGTTTGAAAAACAAAAAAATCATTTTTCAACTTTTTTTAAAAATGACAAAAGTGTAATTATTGGTTTTTTTTCTGCCAGTCAGCATCTATGGCCATTACCGGCAAATCGCATATTAACAATTTTTGCATTTTCGAGTAGGGTGTTTTTATACTCCACTTTGTCCGTTACTCATCACCCACCCCTTTACAAACTGTTAATTTCCCTCGATTAAATGAACACTTTTCATACATACTGATAGGTTATCGAAGTACTCTATACTAATCCTAAACTAACATTTGGCGGACCGTCATGAAACTGCGCATTCCGACGACGCTCCGACCTCATTTATACACACCTACATTCCTTAAACATACATTTATCCTTGCTAATAAATACATTCACTCCAATAAATACGATCCAAAGTTCTACTAAGGATTGAATCTAATTAATTGATCTGCTTTCATCGCTCTCAGATATCTAAATAATTTCTATATGTGATCCCTATTATGTTTTAGAGGTGTTCGTAGGTCGGAGGGTAAGTCGCATCTTTCTCGGTATACTCTTGACCTATTGCATTCTTCGAATAGATATCTTACCTTTACCAGGTCTCCGCATTCAGGGCAATTTTTGCACTTTCTCCCCACAAAGAGGTGGCCGTGCGTGAGACGGGTGTGGCCTATCCTCAAACTTGTTAATATTGTTTTGTCTCGTTTCTTTAAGTTTTCCACAGTCCATGGACCGACCGATTTTTTTTATGAATTTTAATTTTTGGTTCATCTCGTTCCAGCGGGCCTGCCATTCATTGAGATTAAATTTCGCATTTTTCTTTTCAGATCTTCCGGGCTGATCAGGATACCCGGGTCGTTCCGGGCAGCTCTCTTGGCCGCCCGATCTAATTTTCGTTGCCCTGTTGCCCAACGTGCAATTATTGTTACGTTTAAAGTGAAGCTTTTTTTTTTAAAGAAAATTACTGTTTTGGTTTGTTTATAGGTTGAATAGGTTTCAAAATAACCAGGGGGTCTGTAGTAGGTTGAAGGAGTCCAGTAACACAGTAGGATGTTAAGGCGTTGAATTGCCGCGTGAAAAACCACCTAAACGTACAAAATTAGACTTCATATTTTAATTACAGTAAATTAATAAAAGCCATTTTTTTTGTAAACTTCAATACAAAACAAATGATTTGACTATTTGCAATATAGACAATATAGAATATATTCGCAAAATAGACACAGCTCAACTTAAGCGCGACTGGTGGTCACCGCATAATATGCGCAGTGTGGTGTTGGGTAACCGACGGATTGAAAATTGAATTCCAATTCTATGGTTAGCTCGCTCATCACATTTCACCTCCAATAGACATTTTTTTTCTCGGATGTTTGATACTATAAAGTGAAGAAATGAACAATATACAATATTAAAAGACTGAAGGGTAAGAAATATTTTTACCTGAACTAAAAGTCTCAAAAAACCTAATATTCCTTCGAAATTTAGAGAACATAAAGCGGTTCTTAAAGGGAAGATACATACATTTCTTACAGAACTATTCTTTAACGAGTGGACCACGGTAGCCAAGTGATCAGTGTGACAGACTCGTACGCGGTCATTGGTTCGATTCCTACCCGTCTCCTCTGGGCCGATTTTTCAAGCTACCTTCCCCCCAACTACACATATTTGATGAAACAAATAATAAGTACTCTGGCTAATACGGAAGTTCATAAAGCCATTAAAATATTTTTTTTATAAGTAGAAAAAATTCACTACATGCAAACACCTTTCACATCATAATTATAATTTATATAACAGGGTTAAAATGTAATATAAATTTACCAAACGATACATTTTCTTGCAAAAGTCACTTCAAGCATTAGACGTAAATGTTCATTTCGGCCAGCGAATTGTAACATTCATGTGCTACCGCATGTGGGCGAAACATAAATGTAAGGCGGAGTAAAAAATATATGTAGGTTTCCTCTACGCCTTGGAGAAAAGAGGGTCGGCTGGATTGTTTCAGAAAGAATCATCAATTAGAATAATGCCGCTGTTACGTAATGGATCATTTATTTCAAGAATCATTAAGGCCATATTCACAATGTTCTTATTTCAGGTTGCAAGTACAAAATTAATGGTTTATCTGCGTTTGTCCTTTCCAAAATTCATTACACTTCCTTTTCAATGTCTTAAGCCAAGACAACAGTTATAAGCAAAACTGAACACTGATAGTCTTTCATTGTCTCTAGCTGGTACAAATGAATTTAAAGTTGATCTGACAGCTTTTCTTTGCTCATTTTTCAATATCCTAGATAAATGTACCTCTTTATTCAGTCTTTTTCTTATCCATGCAGTCATTGTAAAGCATCAGATATTGGAACTCAGACTTGAATACAAACTACAAATTCAAATAGTGAAGCATAAAAGTATTAATCATGACGTTATTTTGCGCTTATAATGCAATATATTTGCGCTTCTTAATTTATAAATGGATGTAAAATATTGCTTGCATATTAGATTGTTATAGGATAATGAAAGAAACGAAAAGAAAAGAAAACGTCCAAATAATCAAATTAATTATTTTAATTGTTAATATTTTTATAATAATTTAATAATATTTAAGTTATCATTCTAATTTTATGTCTTTTATCTTTAATCACTAATTTATAATTAATTTCTTACGGTATTTACTATTATAATGTTTATTTGTGTTATATTTCCCTCTTTTCGTACATTCAAATTGAGCGCCCGTAAAAAATCGGCTGCTAGATGGAACGTCGCGTCGGCGGGGATACGAGCGGGTTCACGCTTGCAAGTCATATCGAGAGTCGTGGTTGTACAATTCCTCCAACCTGATGATGAGCTAAAGGGTTCGAAATTCGGACCGTTGCAAAGTTGCAAAACCACTTTCTGTGAATAGGAATGATCTATTTAAAAAGAAATGAAAGAATTTACATATTTTCAAAGTGTCTGAGCAGAGCAGCTATAAACGCACTAAATGAGCATGCGTTCAGTTCAGAACTGGTCCCCTAATGAGGATTTCGGAACATAAAGATAGAGCAAGGAAAGAAGCCTCTCACCCATGAGACCAGAAATACCAAGCACACTGAAAAGACAGGGAAAGTTGTTAAACCGGTTCAGAAAAATTACAACTTAAGCACTGCACAAAAGCATGAGGGATGAATCATATAGGTTTCTAATATCAGTGCCTTTTCAACTACAACCTAAAAAAAAGCTGAGACAGAAACACGTCAACTCTGTCAAGATTGTCAAGTTACAAAAGACTTTAGCAAATGATCTCGGTGAATTTTAATCATTTGCCTGCATGAGGAAAAGCCACCGACGAAAATTGCCCAGTTTTAAGTGGAGTCTTAATTTGCCTGTGCCTCCTTTAAAAAAAAGTCCTTCATTTAATATTCAATACTTCGGCTGCTAACTTTATTATTCATTTTGTCAAAGGACTCATTCCCGTTATACCCAATTCCATAAACCCATTTATTCAACAAATATGCTGCCTACAAAATCCCCTCGGTTCAACGCCTCGGCAAGTCAGTGGGAAAGGGACCAACTTAATAAATTAAGGTTAGGTCGTCACTGGACGACATGCCTTTTCCGGCCTTCACGCCAATTTTAGTTATTATGTACATATACTTAACCACCATTTATATACGTAATCAAACATACATTATATATATAATATATATGTGATTATTTGATGTATGTGTGTATAATGTATGTGTACAGGGTGAGTAAATTTTCGGCGCACCATAGGAAAATCTACGTAGGTGCGTATAAATCTGATTCGACGATTATTTCCTTTGATTAATACTTTTTATACTTTTTTTTAACGAGGGTTCGCAACAGCAGAGGTCATATAAACCCTCAGGGTGCCGGTGTTTTTGAAAAAAAGAAAAAGCCCATTTGTAAGTATGTCGGGTTCGAATCCAGCGGCCCTGCATTCGAACCCGGGACCTTTACCTTACAGTGATGAGCGCCGTGTCAAAGACGGAACCTTGCGTTATTATTAATACTTTAATAAAAGAAAGTGAGTCAATTTTCGGTGCACCATAGGAAAATCAACGTTGGTACGTCTATTTATGACTCGGCGAATTTTATTTTGTTAGACTCGTACAAAAAAATTGGCGAGTCACTTTTCGACGCACCATTCCTTACAAATTAGTTTTAGTAGGTTGGAAGGAAAATAAACAAAACCGATATTATTAAAACATTATTCAAACTTAATGTAAAAATTTCAAAAAAGTTCTTCACAACAAATTAATTTGATTAATGATTAAGAGTATTTTTCTGGTAAAGTAAAAAAAATTAAATAAATGTAACAATCTCCTTTGTTAGCGAACCAAAAATGAGGAATTTTTAAATTTTTACATTGTATTTGAATAATGTAATTTGTAATGAATGGTGCGTCGAAAAGTGGTTCGCCTATTTTTTGGTACGAGACTAACAAAATAAAATCCGCCGAATCATAATTTGACGCACCAACTTTGATTTTCCTATGGTGCACCGAAAATTGACTCATTTTCTTTTATTAACGTATTTATCAAAGGAAATGAGCTTCGAGTCAGATTTAAAAGAACCCACGTTGATTTTCCAATGGTGCGTCCAAAAAATGACTCACCCAGTATATGTATGTATGATCAACATTGTATGCACCATTTTTATGTTGCGTTTCTAGATGTTGGTACAAATATCGTGCAAATAAAAACAAACTTTATTATCGACCATATTTCAAAAGCAATTAATTAAAGATTCTCACAACAAGAAAAAATGGCCAACTTTTGAAATAACTATTAAATTAGCAGTAAAATTCACATTTAAGACAGCGGTATCATATCATAGAATTATTTCGTTATTTGGTATTCATTTTTCTACAGATAAGCCAGTGAATGGAATAAATAAAAGCCGTCAGAAACTGTTAATGAGTGGCTGCTATGTTTATAAGTTGCTTGGCACGACGTTATCAATTTCTTCAAGGTGTGATAAATTGCACTTTCAATAGATCACCAGCATATCCCAATGCCTTATTGTTTTGTGAATAGAAGGGCTACAGATCAGGATCAAACATGACATTTGAGAAGTTCAGTAACCGTTCGGCTCCTCCGATTCCTTGGAAAATCGAGATAGAAACCTTGTTTTCGAAATAGTAGATCTAATAACTTTTTGGGCGGAGTTTTGCCTTTAGCATTAATTTGACTTTAAGAAAATTGTGCCTGTGTATATCGAGATAACTGAGCTTAAAAAAAAAGATAAAATGGTGTGATCTTAAGTGATTTCACAGTGTAAGTTCGACAGTTTTGCAACACCTGCCGGTCGTGATGGTTTAGCATCAAGGGGACGTAGAATTTTCAGTCTTCCAATACCAACTTTTTCCACTTCTTCACAAAAGCACATGATGTGCACGAGTAGGTTTGTTTGTGTTTGTTTATTTGTGTAGATTAAAGGCAGCGGAAACGTCTGAAAAAGTGAAGAAAATTATTGAGAGAGAATGATGGTTAAAGTAAGACAGAAACGAGAGTGATAGAGTAGTCGAAATACAGATATATAGCGGGGTTTAAAAAAAGGTCGAGTTAGTGAGAGTGAGAGGGAAGGAGAAATGAAAATCGAGAAAGAGAGTATGGCACATGCACACACATATAAATAGATGAATCAAAGAAAAGAAAGGGAAAACGAAAAGAGAGTGTTAACGATCCAGAGACAAAGAAATGCATTACGTATGAGAGAGAGAGAGAGAGAGAGAGAGAGAGAGAGAATTAATGATAAATTGACTACCTGACAAATAGGTATTTCCTCTTCAACATCCCACCACACAATAACCCCATGTGTTAATGATTTGTTTATGTGTGTTTACATATTTGTGTTTATATAGATAACAAAAAAGTAAATAATGCGAGGTAGGGTATTTCAAATTCATTGTGTTTCACGGCGTGCAAGTATTTAGTTTTGCAAGTCTTGTCGTTCATGTTGGTTTAACTCGCGGCGTTCCGAGAAATTTTCATGACGCCCACAGGTGTGTTTGTATCTGTTTATGTGATCCTGTGTATATACAACTACACCCCCTCTTTCCCGTCTCCTCACTCACTGTTTCTCTCTTTCTCCCCCTCTATATATCTTTCTGTCTTTTTGTACAAGTGTATACGTGCATAAACAACTTTCTAACTCCAATAATTAAATTAGTAAACACAATTTTGTTAATAATTGAAAATATTTTCCTCTGTAAGTCACATCTGACTTTTACTTAGATAACCATCTGTAACACCATTTTTATATATTTTTACCGTTCCGATAAGAAAGAACTAAGGTAAAAAACATATCGTTCATCAATTTCTATAACTATTACATTTTATGGAATATATCCCTGATTTTCCGAATTTACGTATAAAATATATTCTCTCTTTCAAAGAAAATTATCTAAAATTTCCGTACTGTATTTGTGAAAATGTCACCGTTTGTACATCTCACCAAATTATGTCTAGAATATCCACCCCCACCTATTTTGAATTGTAGAGAACCTTAAACGTTCTTCGGTTTTGATTGGCAGGACCCCATTCGATTTTGCTCCTCCGGCCGTCTTGTTCCTGTTGAGTTTTGCACTCCGTGAAAACTTCAAGCTAACTGATCGTTTTTTAATTAGTTCCACGACTCGGGGGAGTACTCCGATCCTCCTGGAGAGACTGGATCGAATGACTTTGTCCGATGGACATTTGTTTAAAAAATTTGTTTTGTCGAACTCAGGTTGGCAAACTCTATGGAAAGAGTAGAATTAAATTCCCCACCCGTTTCTCTTCTACCTTGCTGGTTTTTTTCATTTTCTCTCTCTTTAAATCCAGAACGACTGAAAGTGATTTACCGGCCAAATTAACAATCTTACACCATATTTTTTTCAGACATTTTCATATTTTATACCATTTTACACGATTTGATATCAAGTTTAAAACGATTTCGGGTTTTAAATAAAATTTATCATCAGTAAGCATCGCGGTAGAAGAGTGGTTAACGTGAAAGACCCCATATCGAGGATTCGATTCCCTCGGGCCCGTAGCATTTTCTGGCACGCTCCCCTTCCTCCAAAAATATGTATTCTTACTTCCTACAAAATAATAATGAACATAAAATCTACTAGCTACTAAAAGCTACTAATAAAATCATAAAGCCATTAAGAAAGCAACACATATAAAGTATATGATGGATATAAAAATAACAAGAGAGAGATGCAAAAAGGAACTAAAAACACAAAACAAAAACATACTTATAATCAACAGATTGTAATCAAAATATGTACATAAAACACGACAATTACCGGCCATAAATGGACAGATTCACATGAAAAGAAATATACAAATTAACATTAACAAATCGTAAAACTCCTGATACATCGATTCATCTCATACGATTCCATAAAAATGATATTATAATAATAATGCTTATGAATGTAGATATTTATCAGGACTTTGACGTACGATAAGCATTCTATTAAAATATATACAATTCCTAACTGCCCATCATTGCCAGGCCCATACCTGGAATTTTAATTAGCACCCTAGTGCGATATATGGCATGGAATACTGTGTCAGACCAATATAGGCGAATGTCTCACAAGGGAACATTCTTGGCCCCATCCTTTCTACCATCTGCACATTTCTATCCATAACAAGACGGTCATAGCATTTCAGCCTTCTCACCTAACCCGTCCAACCTCCGAAAATGTACAAGTCAGGATCAATCATCAAAATTTGTTTTTAATAAATTTGTTTCTGGTTTTAAGTATATAACAGAGATAATATTTTTTAGCCAAGCTTTTCATGAATGAAAACTTTTGATCAACTTTTCAGGCTGTTGGTACAAGAATCCTTATCTATTTCAAAAATCATGACGTTCATAAATATAATTTTTTGAATGATGCTGAATTGAAAGGTGAAAATGGATTTTAATTGGGGCATTCTTTCTCAACTTATTCGGCAAAAAATATTTCCAAACTTGTATTATCGGGAAAAATATTCTTCAACTAATAATCAAATTATTAATTTTTTATTTTAACTGATAGCTATTGAAGTTCTTTGAATAGTTACATAATTTTTTTTAAAAGTTTATTTTCAAAAGATGTTTCAGATGGTTTTGTTGCACTATTACATATTTGCATGACCTTTTTTGTTGATAAAACTAATATAAGATGAAAAATAAAAGTATACATGTATGTATGGTGTACACCCATTTTCCCCCTCAAAAACGCTCAAATATATCAATAAAAAATAGAGGGAACATAAATTACACTCACACTGTAACTACCTGTAACTGTAATTACAAGGCAGGGTGTTAATGTCGTCAAAATAATATAACAGAAAATATCATGAAATATGACAATTAATTACGGATTTTAGTTGAGATGAAAAAACGTTAACGGCACGAGAGGGATTCGAACCCACTACCTTCGGCTAGATACGCCGCTGCTCTACCACCTGAGCTATCGTGACCTCGATCCACTCGGACATCAACTCCCCATCTCAACCTCACCTTACCAGTTTTCCCTCGTTTTGCCATATTTCGAATGTCCTGTAATCGGTTTGGATTCTTGACGACAATTGGAATGGCGACGGAGAGCTTTAATGAAGTGTACTTCATTTTTAAATCATTATTCACTATTTTCATGGTCCACTCGACCAATTAATATATGACAATTAATTACAGTTTTTAGTTGAGATGAAAAAAAGTTAATGGAACGAGAGGGATTCGAACACACGACCTTCGGCTAGATACGCCGCTGCTCTGGGAAATTAGTTCGTAAGAGGATATATTAGCGTTATCATGAAATATTTCGGATTCTTATATTTATAGGAAGAATGTAAGAGATACCTAAGATTTTGTAAATGACAAGCAAAAACTATGTACAAATTTCATTTAAATTTGGGGTTTTCTGTATTTTATTGATGAAATACAAATATATTAATCTTTATTTGAATTACAATTAATTAAGGTTTTTAGTTGTCGTAAAAAAGTCAATGGCACGAGCGGGATTCGAACCCACGACCTTCGGCTAGATACGCCGCTGCTCTACCACCTGCCATTAACTTTTATTCATCTCAACTAAAAACCTTAATTAATTGTCATATATTAATTGGTCGAGCGGACCACGAAAATAATGAATAATCATGAATTATTATAATTGAAGTTGTTCAAAATATAATTCGGGATCTAGATAACATTTGGTTTATTATTAAACAAAATATTTACGTACTTACTTCACAAGTTTATCTACTGTACTTACACAATTTCATACGTTATATTACGTATATGAATTATATTTGGTAAACTGTAAGCATTCGTCATATGCAGTCTTGTTTAATTGTAGCGATTATTTGGTTGAACTTTAATGCTCTCAATTATCGTCAATAAAAATGAACAAAATAGGCACAATGTACGCACTTTATGCGTACAACTTTTATGTAGTAGTAAGACGTTAAATTATATTTTAATGAATTCACTTCCAAATGGCCATTTTTTATTCAGTTCTTTCTTATGAGCCCAAGAGGGTGCTTTATAGGATAATTTAAAGAACAGAATAAAACGAAAAAATAATGGGCCTTTTTAAAGAAGATAAAGTCCAGAGGGTAATGATCGTCCATTTCACCGAAGCAAATCTTTTCTTTAGATTTTACAGATGGCAATTTCTATTTGTTTGATTTCACCATTAATCTATCCTGTAACGGCATATTCGGATATTTGATCGTCTCTATTTAATAGGAACGGGCATGTGGATCGGTGGAAACGGTAACTGCAAGAGAAATATAACATATTCCTGTCCGAGGGATCACTTAAACAACATGCCATCGGCACATGGTGCAGGCAACTCTCCGCTCGTTGAATGGCATAATATTACCATTTTTTTCGTGACACTTTCCCCTATTATCAGTCCAGTGTGTTAGAATTACCGAGTATTATACGAATAGGTTCTACCATTCTGTTTTGAATTGCATTTTGTATTATACAACTATACTATGAAGAATTGCTTGGTAGTTTCCCATCTTATTTTCCTCACTATTCTTGTTCGTCTATAAGAAACGATTTTTCCTCTAGATGAAAAGATAAAAGCAATTGATACGTTCATCACACTGGAGATTTAAAAGAGACAATTTTACGATAAATGAAAACTTTTAATACTGATTATTTGGTCCAAATAAGTCATTTATATAAATTCACTAATTTCGTGGTCCGCTTGACTAATTAAGGTTGTTAGTTGAGAAAAAAATGTCAATGGCACGAGCGAGATCCCAACCCATGACCGACGATCCACTCGGGCACTAACGTCCTATCTCAACCCTACCTTTTGAGTTTTCCATCGTTGTTGCCATTTTTCGGTGTAAAAAGTGGTAGAGCAGCTGCGTAGCTAGCCAAAGATCGTGGGTTCGAATACCGCTTGTGCCATTGACTTTTTTACCTCAACTAAAAACCTTAATTAATTGTAATTTAAATAAGGGCAAATACATTTGTATTTCATCAATAAAATACACCAAAAACTCAAATTTAAATCCAATTCGTAGTTAAGTTTTTGCTTGTCATTTACAAAATCTTAGCTACCTCTTACTTTGTTCCTATAAATATAAGAATCCGAAATATTGCATGATAACGCTAATATATCCTTTTACGAACTAACTTCCCAGGCACATACATACAATTCATAACTCCCAAATAAGTTCTCCTAAAATCTAAAATCTATACGTCCATCTTTCCTACCTAAATTTTCCTATCCCGAGAAGTTATGGAGATCATAACTCGATAAACGAATGGGCACATAAAAACAATCTTGAATTAAATTCTCGGAAGTCCAAAGCTATTGTTTTAGGATTCAGTCACCTCTTCAAATTTCTCCCTCTTCCTTCCTTTCACCATCAACAACCGGCCATCAACACACTTTTCCTTCCGCTCCACTGTTAAAATCCTCGGTGTTAACTTCGACCGAAACCTTTCTTCGAAACCTCACATTTTCTACATTTCCCGACACTGTATTTGTCCTTCAATGAAGCCAGACCTGGCTCTTTGTAACTTTCGCCACTCGTAAACTACTTGTCTACTCCCTCATCTTTCTCTTTTTCGACTATAGCTGTGTGGCTTATGGTGGACGTTAGGAGGAAAAAAATAGCCGTCGGAAAATACTGACTTATACTGGCTTTGTCCGACCTTCCGTAGGAGGTATTTCATGGGTTCTTCCATTTACCAATCCATAAACTTTGGTCGACCTCACTATATTTTCCACCTACTTAAAAATTACATTTTGTGGTTATGCTCGTACATAACAGAGAATTTTTTTCTTCTCTGAATTCTTATTATTGCTACTACTATTTAAGTTTCATATTTTGTATTGTGCGTTATTTCGATTTATTTTGCTTTAGATTAACGTCACACTTCCAATTCAACTGCCCAATTTTTAAAAATGTATGAAAAGTTACTGTTATCCCAGAATAAAATATTTTTTCTCCATCACATATTCTTTTACAGGCCTTAATGTTTTCTTTCAGTAAAGTTCATTGCCCCTTGAAATTGATGAAAGATATCTTTTAAAACGCCTTATATTCTGTTTCGATTTTTCGATTTACACAAAGCCAATTCAACATAAAGTTGTAATAAGTCACAAAAACTAAAAAAACTGAAATTTAAATTAAATATATGAGCATTTTTTTTTAAAAAGAATTGCCCTGAAAGGACAAGGAAGAACTGAACAAAAAAATCATATGGTGGAACAAGAACCTGTAAAAAATGAGAGGACAAGTACGTAGGCTGTTCAATAAATCCCAGCTCGACCAGACATGGGACTCATATAAAAAGGCACTTACCCAGTAAAATAAGGAGATAAGGAAGGCCGAAAGAAACTCGTGAAAGACGTTCTGTCAGGAGATTGGAAAGTCAAAATTTCATATAAGCCTTGGACAATACACCATCGTTTTTCTATCAGAAACTGTGGTTATTAAACTGTAACTGTATAAAACCCGGGAGAGAAGAAGGGTGGAGATTAACAATAGAAGACTAACCATCTACTCGGACAGCCAGGCGCTGAAGGAAATTGCCGCAACGACTCTAAATTCCAGAGACATATGGATCTGCACTAGAACCCTGTGTAGACAGTTCCTACTCACAGTAAGTTGTTTTGCAACGATCAGATTTCAAGCCCTTAGCTCATCATCAGCTTCTAACCATCCAGCTCGAAATCCGGATCGTTGCAAAACAACTTACTATGAGTAGGAACTATCTTTTCAAAAAGGATTAAACACCGCACTCATTCCATCATTCATCATTTCTACAAAATTACCCTTGTCTGGGTGCGAGGTCACACAGGTCAGGGGGTAACGAAGAGGCCCATACATTTGCCAAGGAAAGTACAATGAAAACGCCTATTGTGCTTACACAATATTTTGGTTTCCCAAACTGCCAAAAAAGGAAAGAGGCATGCGAACAAATCAATCAAAGGACTGTCGCAGAAACTAATATGTAAACTACTAAACCTAGGACTAGAATAATAGTTGCGCTGTTTGTCACTGGAGGTATAGACTTGAAGTGGCAGAAATAAACCTGTGAAGATATTGCCAAGAACAAGAAGAAACAGTGGAACGCGACCTGTTGATGCGAAGGCCTAAGTAGGCACAGAGTCCTAATCCTGGGAAAGGAAAAGCCAGTGCCTGAAGGATATACACAGGTGCACTTGAAAAAAGTTTGTGGTCTGGTAAAAAGCCTCAAGCTTATCGAAGAGCTCTAGATAAAAAAATGGAGATGCCCAATAGAGCAATACATAGTCGCGGTGCACAACTAGCACTTTTTTGTAAAATATCATTTGGGAATTCAATTTTTCTCGTAATTTTTCTTCTTCTTTCACAACCTTCTTAATTTCCCCAAACTAAAATAAAAATGGAAATGTTCCATATCACTATCAATCCTAAATCCGACAAACTTCCCAGCCACATAGCCTTCTATAGATCTATCAACTTTCACACACTAATAAAATCACTTTATCCATGAAATCATTGAAACACTTCTTTAAAACGCCTAAAATCCTATTTTGATTTGAATAAATTTTATTTTATTTTCGAAAGCAAAGCCACTGGATTCGAACCGTTGTGTCAACGCATAAACCGTTGCGACCACCGACGCCCCTCATAAATCCATTTCTTCCCATCAATTTAGTTTCTGTCCTGACATTCCCCAATTTAAGAATCATGGTAGCTGATACCTATCTCCTCTGATTTAGAGAAAATACAGTATCGCTCGAGACTGTTCTAAGACATATCCTATGCTTTTGACAGTTCTTAAACAGATAAGTTCTCTTCAAACCAAAAGCAGTCTTTACCCAATAGTTATTACCAAATATTAAATTCCTAAAAAAAAAATATATATAGTTCTTCAACCATCCATTCTAACAAACTTTCTTTCAATATACAGAAGAATTTTGAGTTCATTGAAGAAATATTGTAGAAAACCACAGCATGAAGAGTATTATATATAAAAAGGAATAACTGTGTTGAACATTTTTTAAATCGAACAAACAATTCAAAACCTATTAATTGAATTATTACGTTATATTTTTTATTCTTGGTTAATTTCTGTGTATTTTAAAAATTAAAATAACTTTTTGTTCAGTCGCTTTTATCTTTGAAATAGCTAAAGAATTCTAGGACAAACAGGAAGAAACATCTTCACGGCTTTCCAGTTAACTGAATTGCCATTTTACACTCTGAGGACGTTGTTCACATTAAGAAGATCATTTTGTCGGATTGGAGAGAAATTCTTTCCTCACTAACTCTTGAGAACAAATCGGACGTTTGTAGGAACGAGTGCTCGATTACCAAATAAAAATGCATTGCAAAAAGAAGTTTACGTTAATATGATGGTTGTCAATAATGAAAATAGAAACCCCATATTATGCCGAAAATAAAAAATAAAAAATACTCGATATTTACCGATATTTTAACTAAATTCTGAGTAATAAATGTATCGATATTTTAAAAACAACCCCAATAATTACACACTTCGATATTTTCGAGAGATATTTCATTTTTATTATACCTGGTATTTTAAAAAGGAGCTGAATATTTGAAATATCAATATTCTTAATTCCCAATAATTTTGTTATACCTTAAAAAAATATCAACGTTAAAATTTTCAAGTCGCAACGGCTAAGTGAAGTAATATAATGCAGGGCATTATCAAATAGACAAAAACTGTTACTTAGAAACCGACTGGAGACTACGCATAAAAAACATATCTAAATTTAAAGGATGTTTAAAAGCAAGATAATCGTCTTCCTATCTTGATCCAACAAACGATTTTTTTTCAATAGACAGGAAGATGTTGGACGCACAAGATTAGAAAAGTCGGTTTTAGGACCAGCCTTTCTCAATTTTTACCGGTTGATTGAAACTCTTATGCTTTGAAACAAAATTATGTTAGTTAAATTATGGTCATATTTGAAATCAATAAAAAGGCAATTTCATTAATTCATTTATTTATTATCACGTGTCGAACAAAATAATATTTTTATACATATTTCTAGTTTATGAATAGAACTATATTTTACCCGCAACTTCATCCATGCGGGACTGTTTTAATGTAGCTTTCTAATACGATGTTCGTTTGTCAAATTCTTCTTTTTTCAGTTCACTTCGGTCTATACATGAATTGTCAAAAAATCGTCCATGCGATCCCCGTGGGGATAGAATTTCAAAAAATCCTTTCTTAGCGGCTAACCGTGTCATTAAAGAATTGCACTGTCGAAATTTCAATCCCTTAGATCCCAGTGTTTGGTCCGTGCGTGGTCTGTCAGTCAGTCACGGAACTGTTTTACATATGCAGTGCCTCGTTTAGATCGCCGGGCAGAATTTCTTTCGGACCAATGATGCTTTCAAATAAACTTTAGAAATCGTGAGATGCGGTCTGATGTGATGTAGTTTTCAGAAAAACGTTTTCTTTTTCGTGCCAAAGTTTCGATCTTTATTGAGATCATCTTTAGGGCCCGGGATTTACCTCTGTTTAATTTTTTTTAAAACAAAGGTCAAAATTTGAAATTAGACAAAAAACATTAAATTTTAAAGTTTATTACTATTATTATTTAGACATTATTCATATTTTACGCTGAAAACTATGGTTCAATTGGATTTCAAATTGGTTACGATATGACAAACTCAGGGCAAAAAGTTTAAAAAAA
This sequence comes from Cimex hemipterus, assembly GCA_039619505.1. Classification (NCBI taxonomy): domain Eukaryota; kingdom Metazoa; phylum Arthropoda; class Insecta; order Hemiptera; family Cimicidae; genus Cimex; species Cimex hemipterus. The sequence continues at coordinate 10,763,925 of CM077100.1, forward strand.
CCCATTTCGTTTGTTTCATTGTTAATTCCAATAATTTGCTTCTTCGCTAAAATAAGCATAATTTGCCTTGTTTGCGTTGTTTACATTCTATCATTGTTTATCAAACTCGCATGGCGAGAGAAAATTTTCCAGAAGTAAATACATCAACTATTTGTTTTCATTAGATTTCGATACTTTATTTATTCAGCATATCTTGCGGTGTGAATGGACGACTATGATTTGACCATTATCATATCATGAATTTCTCAGTTGTGATCCTTCCAATTAGTAATTTTCGGTTTTTAAAGCATGTTCCAGTACGGTTTCGAATTAATTGAGGACAGGGTTTCATCCTACTTAACCTCTTGTGCCATTCAAGGGTTTTACCTGTTCAATTTTATTCAGGGTTAATATTTTCAGTATATTGATCTAATTCAAATAAAGCACTATATTACTACGTTATAAAAAAAATGAATAATGTAAGCGCTTAGAACTAGACAATATTGTCTTAAATAAATTACCAATTAAATTTTTTAAATAAAAAATTTCTTTTAAGGTTTGCAATATCATGTATTCATTAGTGGATAAATAACGTGAAGTAAGAAAAGAAAAAGAGGGCTTTTGTTGGAGTAAATGTTTGACAGGGAAATTACAAGATAACAGATGTCCAAGTGGTAGGGAGGGTCACAATTATTTAAATTATTTCTCCACTGTTGTGGAAACACGATGACCCATTTTTCAGGGGTCAAAGCTCAGTGGCGCACGGGCAACTCCACAATCTTCCCCCGGAAATTAACAGAACTCTCTAAACATTTACACCGGCATTTCCCAGAATGCTGACTCTCGATGCAATTTTTTTTTTTTTGTGAGAGTGAGAGAAAGAAAGGGAGATAGAGAACGCAACTAAGATGCTGCTCTAGTATTCCAATTTATTGTAAATATATTTAGAAAAAGACGTTTTATAAAAAATATTAAAATTTACAGGCTAATTCGACCAAATGTTTAAATTAGCCCAAATAATGCATCTTTATTTTACAATTCCTGGGTCCCCTTTATATGGATATATATATATATATATATGTATATACAACTCTGTCGAGACCTTATCGACATCTTAGG
>CM077100.1:10780022-10807676 GCA_039619505.1 Cimex hemipterus
CCTACGGTCCTATGTAAGCTTCAGGTTAATAAACTATTCATTCATTCTCTCTCTCTCCCTCCCTCTCTCTCTCTCCTCTCTCACTCACTCAATTGTTCGTTTAGTTATTTATTATTATCGTTATTTCCTTTCCTTTTCTTGTTTTCTTTGACGTTCCAGTTTACCAATGAATATATACCATTGCTCACCATTTCCGACCACTCACTTTCTCACTCTCTTTCTCTCTCTCACTCATTCACATTCTTTCTCTCTTTCTTTCTTTCTTTCCCTCTCTAGCTAGATGGCTCTAAATTTTTTTCTCATTACCTCCCATGCTCTTTCTCTTCTTCTCTCTCTCTCTCTCTCTCTGGTTGGCTGGTTCTTTATTTCTTTCATTACCTTCCACGCTCTCTCTGTCTTTCTCTATCTGTCTATTTATCTCCCACCGTCCCTCTTTTTCGATGGCTCTTTCCTTCTATGAGACATATGTTTAGAAGTGAGAGCAAATCAATGAGATCAGAAGAAATTCAAATGGCAAAGATCGAAAATGGAAGAAGAGTGTAAGAAAAATGGATATGAAAAGAAACAGCTCTGAAGGGATACGAAAAGGAGTTCACCCTAATCTAATAAAACATTATCAAAACAGAAATGATGTAATGTAAATAAATGTTGTTAAGTAAAACTTGCTGTTAACTCCATTAAAAGGAATTCAGTATTACTATAATTGCATGACAATTACGAAGACTAAATGTAAATTATATTTACAAAAAAAAAGAACTCATACATAAACACAAGAAACACTAACGTTCATGTAGATTTGGCGTTTGAATTAGACCATTTTCTCCGTAATTACATAAGATGGAAGAGGCCATGTTTTCCCGTCGCGGAATAGTGATGTCAAAATGCAGCACTTTAGATGGAGAACGTTGATTTTGAATGGTCGAATAACAAAGACCCCCGTTTTCACAGAGTGACGGCAAACCATTACGAACACCCGTCACGGCCGGGTCTCTATGGTAAGACAATTTGTTCTGTCACATATACGTTCTTGTAAGTACGATTTCTAAATTAACGAAGCCACTTGTGTAAATAAATGACAATGAAACTATTGTTTTCTTTATTCCGATAGAAAAATGGCAGACGTAAAATCAATTTCTCTAAAGAAAAGAAAAAAGATTCAGAGCTGACGACTTCCCTTTAAGCGTCTACACTATTTTTTAAACATACAATTAACAAATAATATCATAAACTTTCACCAAAAAGGTTTATTAAAAAGAAAAATATTCTCAATGTACAAGAAATTTGGAGTAAATAAAAGTTTATGTAAATAAAATAAGTTTACGGGAAAGTAAATAAAATTTGATACAATAATTGTATACAAAAAATAACCTCCGTTTGCTTTCAAGGTATGTTAATTAATAAAGTGGGATTTAGCTTGTAAAAAAGAGACTGGCCGCTGACAACCAGTAATGATCAATGAAATAAAATAATTGCAAATGTTCATAAAGGATTAATTTAAGAACAAATGAAACTACTATACAATTGTCACAGACGAGGAATAAAATAAAAAATGCAATATCGTTATACTCAATAATTAATAAAACATGGGTTGTCAAGTAAAAAAAATATTTATTTTAAAATACAACTTTGTTCACAGAAAGCATAAAATACTATGCAAATACCATCAAATAAAAATACAAAAAATAAAACATCAAACCGAAATAACTCTGGGAATCGAAACAGTCAATTAACTGGTACGAAAGAATTTAGAGTAAATGATTCCGTAAAACGAAAATCAAATATACGTGTCTGTTGTAAAATATGGTAAGTCAAGCAACAAGTAGAGGACAAAATTGAATGATGAAAAATGTACTCAGTGTATGTTGACAGTGAAAAAACAGCCTTGCCCTCCACTGTACATCAATAACAAAGTGGTACCGATTCAAATCAAATACATGATACTTAAGGATCAAATACATGACAGCTAAACTTCAGCAGTAGATTCGCATGGAATGCCCACACGACACTTAGAGTGCAACAACTTAACAAAAGTCTGAGAGAAACTGAAGGTACTGCTACCACTTTGAACATACGTACTAGAAATATGGGGTTATGCCAAGCCATCCAACGCATTCAGGTCTTCCAATCAACAATCCTCAGATAAATCTTCAATGCTTCTTTCTATGTCAGTGACCTCAACATCCACAACGGCCTCGACAGTCTTGAACCTTTTCGCAACTGAGAAGGCAACTTTCATGACTCCAAGAGTTTCACACCATCCTATAGATAGCTCGAGTAAAATGCTAAAAATTCTCACCCAATTTTACACATTCACAACCCTATTAACTTCCATGTCGCACTGCCTTAGAAACCTCCTTGCCCGTCACTCTAAATTACAGCATAGGAAAGTCACTGTTACATTCCTTACCAATGTCAGGACTGAGTCGGTCTTCAAATAAATTTGAAACGACATATTAAAAACTTAATTATGTTCATTTGAAACAAATTTGTCATTATTTGCCTCTGATGATGACCTTACAATTGGTTGAAAACTTTCCAGTACCTGGTGATTTTTTTTCATCATACCGTGATTCGGCCTATTGGTGATGGATCGAGGAAGCATGCTCTCGCACTTCAGTTCATCATGAAGTTTGATGAAGAAGTGGAGATACGAATCAATACAGAATGATTAACTAACTGTACAACGGATTGAAAACAATCACGACCGGCAGGTTCAACCCCTACGTCGTCTAATGCCATTAGATTGAATTACACTTCGCTTGCATTTTTCCATTGTCTAGTACATATGTAAACAAACACACTTCTATATATCATGAGGTTTAACGAAGAAGAGGAAAAAGTTGTTATTAAAGTAGAGAAAATTATACGGCGAAAAGATGCTAAACCATCTCGACCGGTAGGTCTTGTTAAACTGTCTACCCGCACAACGTGAGATGCCATCAAAGTGAAGTACAGTACTGTCGCATTTTCCCGCTGTCTTTAACCTAATAAATACGCACACACAAAAACCCTTCTAGACCTCTAACTTATATGGCACAACGGATGCTGAACCTATCACGATCGGCAGATCTTGCTATCGGCCCGCACGGCGTCAAATTACATAAACTAGAAGTACAATACAGTCGCAATTTCCCCTCCCCCAGCCTCTTATCTAAATACACACACACGCACAAGCACACGTCTATACATCATGAGGTTAAAAACGAAGTGGAAATTGTTCGTAGTAAAATGAAAAAAATTACACGGCGCAGCGAATCCTAAATCGGCACTACCGGTAGGTCTTTCAAAACCGTCGGATTCTACGCCGTGAAATGCTGTGAGATCGAAGTAATTTCCTTATATTTCCATTGCCTGTTATCTACATTACATAAAAGTATAACACACACCCACACACACACACACACACACATACGCACACTGTCCGATATTTTTGGAAGCCAAAGTTGTGCCTAGACCGTACATGTGTTCTGTAAGGCATAACTTGGCCACCAGATGACCATCAGTGCTGATGAGCAAAGATGGCCTGTGTAAGTAATTCATCATTTTTGTCAAAAATTTTCATATTCAAAAATTATAACCTAAATGCCAATAAAAAAATAAATGAAAATATGATGAAATAATTACATTTCAGTAACTATCGTCAAGATAGACACACACCTATTAGGTTCATTATAAATCAAAGGGATTGATTTTGCAGACAGTGTTTGAGACAAAATGAATTTTCAGACAGAGTGAATTAAAGGTAACAATATTGTGTCCAATATTAAGTCGAACGATAATTGGTTTTACATTATTTTTTCCCGGCAAATATTTTTAATCAACAATAAATATGAATACACTTACGAGCGGATAGTCATCCCAGCATATTTTGTCTTTACTAAACAAAAAGCGATTGCGATTTTTTATTAATACGTTGTGTCATGATGGAGAAAATATCTTTTCCCTTGTATTCCCGTAATTGGAACATAACGTTGAAACTTGGGACCGGTATGAAATCCAAGAAAGAGATTTCTGCCCGCCAAGGGATGCCCATAATATGATTTAATGTAATACAGCATGGATTTCCCAGGGCGCCCACCTTAACACTCGTAGCCTACCCCCAGCAATCCTCGAGAAATTTTTTCTGAGAATGAAAGCTTTTCATGGCTCTTTAGCGCCTCTCCGGGCAGATTATTTCTTGTTTCTAGGAAAACAAGTTATATGTTAATTAAAAGTGTAAAAATTGAGCATAACAAGACAATCAGACATGATCGTGGTGGAACCTAAAACAGTTATCATTTGTTTCATAAATCTTTCCTAAATTAACGCAAATCTATCTCAATAAAAAATTCAAAAAATTAACCGAAGAACTGTGAACTAGCGTTTAAAATCGTTCGCATTTTTAGTGATTTCAAAATCTTTTCTGCATTCTCCTAATGTTCCCTGTGCAAGGACATAGAGAATTTGTCAAGAAAAACGTCTGGAAGTTCTTTCGCCAAACTACCTGACAGCTTCCGGATATTTCCACTTACCCTCTATATCATAAGAAATATCTCAGTTCGAAACTCAATATTATTGTATTACTTGGACGAGTTCTAGCCGCTTCTTCAATTCATACAGAGTAAGGGGATTTATTTGGCAATACGGCCCGCGAAAATTTATCCTTCGAATTGTACAATTTCAAACATAAATACATGTTCAATAACGTTCATTACTTCATACGACAATTTTAACTTTCCAAAAAAAAACCACGTCGTTCGTAATATAAAACTTAGGGGAAAAGTCTTTACAATTAGTGAATACTGATGAACAATAATACAACAGTAATTAATTATTAAGGATGTTTGACTTTTTTTGAATCACCGCACTGAAGATGGCGAATCTTCATGACCTAACACGTGTGATTATCTAGTTTTTTTCTCTAAAAATTGAACATGTATGTGTACGTCTAATTACGTTCTCTGTCCCCTTTATTGAAGATAACCTAAACAGAGATTTTTTGTACACATGGAATACTGATGGATGAATGACTTCTAAAAGCATCCTTTCAAAAAATTAGTTCCTACTGCAGTACTTGTGTAAAAGTGCACTTTTGCAATTCATGTCTAGATACGTGGTTGTAGAGCTCCTTCAACCTGAGGATGAGCTAAAAGCTCGAAATCCTGAACGTTGGAAAACGACTTACTGTGAGTTGGGACTATCTTTTTAAAAAATCACAACGCACTTACTCCACCATTCATCATTTCTAAAACCATTACCAGAAATGTCTTCCCAACGGTAAATCATGGTCTCCATTTTTGGTTAGGACAACCGCGCACTCGGTGAGCTAAAGTTAGTTGGCCGGTGGTGCGGACCCTTTTCAAAATAATCGACCAGTTTCTACTCGCGTTGCAGTTCAAAGCTGGACTTGACAGCCTTTGTGCAATAGTTCCACAAAACATAACCAAAAGCAGTTATTACTATTATTACGCAAAGGAGAAGAGTAATTAAGACAACACCGGGTCCCCAACGTTGGTGAAAGTTTATTTACAAGCATTAACAGTTGATCTAAGTAAATAATTTTGAAAGAATTTGAAACATTAGATATTTGAAGGTTTAGTGGTCCCTCATTGACGTAGATATAAATCGGTTGTAGTATCGTTTTGTTGCTTGTTACTTAGCTTGTTGAGATCTTCTAGTTTCGGTTGGGTATACTGATTCAATTTGGTGCGTGATTTTCAGATAAAGTAGTAGTTCTATATTTTGGGATAGAAACATTATTCAATAAGATTCCGTGATGGTATTTACTCCTGAGTGAAATGTGACGTGATCATTCTTTCCCTTTCATTTTCTATTGCCTCCGTCACTCTGCTATACGTAACATATGTCTGTACAGATCTTCCGAAGAAACTGTCAAACTTTACAGTTCATGACGGAACAAAAGTAAAAATTTAATTTTACCCTAATTTACTTATGTTTAAACGAGATCAGTTGAAATATTCATGTTTTATTGTTATTTCGTGAACGTGAGGTGCGGTCTGGTTGTGGTGTATGTTATAGAACAACATTTTTTTATCGCTCCAACGTTTCGATCTTTATTGAGAACATCTTCAGAGCTTATGTTTGTTTTGCATGTAGGTGTGTCATTATTGCATGTCGTGTTGAGAGTGCCTAAACCTACGACACACCAGAGCGCACTTCGCCATCACCAAATAATCACTGGCTAACGGTCACCAAACACCACATAGTTCATGTTTTATATGGTAAATTGAAAAACGAATATTCCACTTTGAAAATTTAATTTCCTATTTTCGATCTTCTTTTTAAGACAAAGAGGTGCTACCGAACACACCTAATTGCACTCAAATAACACGCTAAAGCGAAATCAAAAAGATATTTTCTTCTGAACCTTATTTCAATTAACAAAAAAATTAAACAAACCCTTCGGACAACTGTACAAATTATTACAATATTACAAGAACATCACACGGATAGGGGAAAAATTGTATAAAGAAATACGATTTGAGCTACGGATTAGAACTGAGGGGCAGCACGACACCTTCCAACATCCAACAAATAAAGTCCTTCCAAATCAAAGTTATCAGGACGATTGTCAACGCTCTGTACTACGTTTCCGACATGACCCTTCACAATTATCCGCAACAAATTTTCCACAATCCATGAAACACTTCCTCACGATTGCATGCAATATTACCCATCCCTACAATCCAGTAAGGCGACTGAAGCGGAGATGGCTCCGTCCCCAGGACCTCCTAAGGAATAGCACATAACTAACTATTCGGAAACTTTGGAGAGCAATAATGGTTGCTTGTCCCACTCAACATATTTGAAAATGACAAATAATATTGTATTTCATTGCATAATTTGAACAGTTGGTTATAAATAAATAAATATATTTAAACAGTTAAAAGACAGCCGAGACGACAGTAGACAGTGTCACTTTTAATAATGTAAAACAAACGATAGTTACTGTCAACTGTAATTCCCCGTCTCCAGCGAACAGATTTTTAACAAACCAGACTTTTGTTTTCTCATCAAGATACATTTTTGTCTATTAACAACGGAATAAAACTAAAAATTTTATTTCAAAAAATTTGATGACATTTTAAATTATTATTATTGAGGAACCGATGGAAGTTAAAGTGTAATACTTTTTAGAGCACTGTGTTTTAAATTAAATTTTTTTTATAACAAAGTGATAAGTAGATAACGATCATTGTCTGCTATATTAATAACAATTTACACCAGTCAATTTTTAAAAATTTTATATTAGTCTCATTAAAACAAATTTACACAGTTGTACTTAATTAGGTATCGATTGCCAATAAAAAAGTATTGTTTATCAAAGCTTTAATTAATTTCAGCTTTGTGCTCATAAGGAAAACTTGTGAACGGGGTGGAAGACATTTTCGAACAATTCAACAACTGAAAGCAACTAATTTGTTATAAACTGTATAAAAAAATACATTACAATACGTTAGTGAGAATATATTAGGTCATCCTTCGGTAAACGTCTCAATAAAGCAGGACACTTCTCATTACACGATGTCGTCCGGAGCAAAAATCATTGCCTTCTTATTTGATCGCCAAAAGTTTACTGGCAGAGGATATTGTCGAACAAGTTTAAAGTACGAGTTGAAGTTGTTTGTGGGCCATTTTTCTTTCTCTCCGAGTTATTTGTTTGTTAGTTATTTTAAACATATCTTACGACTTCAATTCCATCGATAACGGGTTATTGATAACATATTAAAAATATATTTTCATAATAACTCATTCGTTATTTATAACCTATCGATACTTCAGATTGACATATATCAACCGAAAAACAAGAACTAAAATAAAGAAATAGAAATAAAATAAACTTTCAGAGAATAATTCTGGGTCTTACATATTTTTTGAAATTTCTTTTACAATAAATTGTAATTTTACCATGAAATTTAGGCCTTTTCCCAAATTATTTTACTATTGAATGCCTGCTAATGTTTGCATAAGAGTTGTGCGTGCATGATTTCTTTTTTCAGAAGTTTTTGAGGCTGCCGGAGCGTAAAAATAAAATAAAATGGAAGACAATAAAAATTGCGGGGTAATGCACTGCTATGCCCAATATTGCAATTTAAATAAGAAAAATAGCTCTGTTGGGGGGAAGGGCGGATCTTAATTGACCCACAAACTTCCGTACCCGTTTCAAGGGATACAATCAAAATTTGTTGTGTTGTTGTTGTTTTTTTCCTTTTAAATAGGTGGCAAATATTTATATTTAAGAGGGATTTGGGGAAAAGAAAGGGTGATTGATAATACTTTGACAAAGAACTGAATATTTACAATTTATTTTATACAAAAAAAAGGTTTAAAAAAAAGAAATTTCCTTATGAATCCAAATAATTGACATTCAATCTACTGGCCAGGGTTTTACGAAAAAATTCAAATAAAATAAAAGACGAAATGAAAAGGTACTTGGTAGTTGAAGACTCGCTTCTTCAAACAAACGAAATCGGCGGTGTTGACCTGAAGGTTGCTGCTGGGTTTCACGTCGACGAAGGTGCCTGTAGAGCCGGATGACGATACAGTTGACGTCCGTGAGGTCGCTTATGTGACGACACGGTGGTGAATCGACGAAAGCGATGTCGAGAGCCAAGAGAAAAATCGATATTACAATCGACTATCGATTTGGTAGAAGGTGCGTCTTGTGCTGACCCAGGCAAGCGAGAGACTGATTTATACCTGGGCAAAGGCCGAAGACACCGGCGTTATCGCTTGCAAAAATGAAAACAATGGGGCCTCAGCGAGTTAAACAGGGCCTACCGAGGCGAACCTTGGTCAGCCGAAAACAACAAAAATAAAGGCTCCTCGGGCGTCAACAAGCTCCTTCAAACAAAAAAATGTTATTGTGTTTTGTTTCTTATTATTGTTATGTGGAATTAGTTATCATACTTGAATGGAAGAATAAAAGGATAAAGATGAGCCTATAATCACGTTGAGACTGTTGCTAATCTAACTCCATTATTATTATTATTAGCCATACAAGCCTATGGGGAAATTTTAAATTATGAAAAAAACACAATTTTAATTTTTTTTTAAAAAGAAAGCAAAAACTTTATAATTTTATTAAATTTAATGTAATTTGGCCTTCCGAATTAAAAATCTGAAAAAGGAAATCAAAGCTTGGATGGCAATAGGATAAATTAGATTACGAGTGAGTTTTTGGAGTCAGAGCTTTTGTAGCACTCAGAAGAGGTATAGCTAACCTAAAATAGAATGTTTGGATGTTAGGGCGTGAAATGACCTTAGCCGTTAAAACGCCCTTAAAAATTAATAATAATAATAATAATTGTAAAGAAATTAAGATCGTATTCAAAATTCAGTCAAATAAAATTATTTCTGTCAAAAAATGTATTACGTATGTTTTTAGTCATGTGTTAATGACATAACACTGCTTGAAATAGTAAAGATGTGTGTCAGGCTAATGTGGTTCAGAAAAACAAAATTTTCATTTTATTGCCGCGTTATCTTCAAGGCCTGACTTTACTATAAACAATCGTCGATTGGATTTTTTTTAGATTGTTCAATAAAACTGTAAATACTTTACTCACATAAAGTGTAGTGTCGAGGTTGTTTAGTATATGAGGGATGAAATTGTTTCCAGCCTATTTTATAACATTGTGAATCAATAATACAAAATGGGTGCTATTTTGACTCAAAGCCTTTGAACAAATAAATGCCTTTCCAATTACAAGATAGTATAAGCTGTATTTTTTTGGCCTTTTTTACGCCAGCTCTTTTTTTTTTTTTTAATTAATTAATTAATTTATTTAATGGCCTCATGAACTTTGCATATCTAGCCAGACTATTGTAATTATTTATTGCGTATTCGTTTTTTTGGGCGGAAGGGGTATCGTGAAAAAAGGGCCAGAGGCGACGGCGGGAATCGAACCCGCGACCGCGGGGTCTACAAGCCGAGAGTCTCTCACGAGGCCAGCTCTTAAAAGGATAAAAATCCCTCTGTAGTGGAACTTATTTTACATACAGGCTGCCCTTCTATTTGGCCTGGCTGAATTTCTTTTGAACCAATCACGCTATCAAGAAAATGTTGAATATTTTTTTTGGCCTGGTTCCAAATTTTTACCTGTTTTTAGAAAAAATGTATATAGGTTACCTCTCGTCAAAATTTCAAATGTGACTATATACGTCCTGACAGATCGTTTTAAAGGAATGTTTACGTTGAAAACGATGGTCAAATCCGATTTTAAATGCGTCATACAATGACTAACAAAAGTTATGGTTAAATGTTTGATAATTTCTTATGTTTTGCGGTTTATTCCAATAATTTGCTTCTTTATTAAAGTAAACAATAATCGGTTTTACTTTTTAGATTTCGTCATTATTTGACAAACTCGCATTATGAGAGCAGATCATAATTCCTGTAAGTGAATCAATTTTACGATAGTTCCTTTTCCCTGCATTCTGTATTCCATTGAAAATGAACGAAACAGCAAATTTTTCCGATCAACATTGAGTTGATATGCGTGGGTGCTTTATTGATAGTGGTAGTATAGCGCATCGTGCTGTCGAGTAGTTCCTCTGCAACAACGACCAAGCATGATTCGCCGGCTTGATGGATGACCTTCACACAATGTAAATCGTCACCTCCGGGAGAGGTAGATAAGTAAGACCTCACGGCCCGATCTGTTGACCTCCTCGGTCAACCGATTTAACACATGCTTGAACATTTTCTGTCGGGCCTTGTAAAAAACAGTGTCTGCGCCAATCGTAATCCAGCAATCTCAGTTGAAGAACTGCGGTGAAGGACAGAAAATGTTTGTCAATCCATCTACGCTGAATCTATCGCTCTGCGAACCAGTAAAGAATGGTTAAAAGGAGGAAATCTTTGAACCTTTGCACAAAACAGGATGGTCGAACATGATACGTGCTTAATAAATAGCAAACCGAATGACTGTTTTTTTTTTCCTTTTTGCCATAACGCTGTCATTTTTTACCAATTAAAAATCCTCTTGAACCACTGTTTTCAGCGTACAAAATCCTTTAAATTTATGTATAAGCATGTCGTATTTGAAATTTTGAAATTGAATTGCGACTGAGTTACCATGCTGATTTTTCTGTAAAGAAAGATAAAAATTTGAAACTAGATTAAAAAATATTAAAGACGTATTTTTTTATTTTTTATGGCCTGCTTTAGTACCACGACAAGCAATTAGATTTGTGATGTTTGGAGGCTGACGAGAGTAAAGCTCAGTGCGTGTTTTGCGGGAAAGTCCTTTGAAACAGTTCAATGGTTCCAGTTAAATGGCGTCTTCATTTTTACGGGGCCCATCCTGAACTCCGGACAAAACAGGCTGACTTTTTCGTGAGGAAGTGCACAAAAATGGCTGCTTCTCAAATCTTCATTGAAACCCGTGCAAAAATTATTAATGAAAATTTACTAAAAGCGTCTTACTTGATATCGAGGGGCACAGGAATGTAAAACTCATACCATCGCTGAAACCCCCAGAGAAACATGTGGTAGTGATAGTTTATTTTGATTGCTGTTTGAAAAAACAGTAAAACCGCTGCTGGAAAAAACGGATTCTTTATTTATCAAATAATGTGGAAGAAACGCTGGTTTCTGGCATACAATATAATTCATTTTCTCTCCAAATCGACGAATCAACTGACATCTTTGGACTGGCTATTTTATTGGCTTCTGTTTGTTATTGATCTTCCCTTCTGCAAACCACTTTCCCCCAATGCAACAGTTGATGAATTATTCCATTTGTTGAACGATTTGTTTACAACTAGCGAAATTACTTGGTACTATTGCATAGACGTATGCGTAAACGGTCCAAACGCAATGATTGGTCAAATGATCGCTGTGATTATTAAAATATAAGATAAATCGAAGAAATTCAGCAACACTCATGTTTTCCACAGACATTCTTTAGCTGTGAAAAAAATGTCCACCTGTTGTAAAAATGTTTTAGATGAGTCTGTTCAAATAATCACTTATATCTAATCGCTACTTTTTGCAATACTATATGGCGATATGGGAAGCCTTCATCATTCCCTGCTTCTCCAAACAAAGAAAAGTGGGAAAGCACTTTCCCAATTATAGGAATTACGTTCCGAAATCTTAACTCTGTTTATGGACCACCATGTCGTTTTGAATAATCAGAAATAGCAATGAATTGTCACATTTTAAGATATTTTCATTCAAGTTATTGAAATGAGGCTTTCTGTCCAAGGGAATCGTATCATAACTTTCGATGTTAACGTCTTCGCGCCTTTAAAAAAAGCCAGTTTTGAGATGAACCTGTTGTCGAGGAAGTGGTGAGTGTTTTACTGTGCTAAAATATTTCTTTTCAGACAAAACGAACTGGAGCTTGCCATCGGCACGTATACTGATGAAAAATGTGAACACTTTCAAAATTTGGAAATGTCCTTTGTCCTACTTCTCATCTGCCCGAGATACAATGCTGCAAGACCGTGGGTGGTCATACCGTTTTCAGTTACTACAAAGCCACCGTCCGTCTTCAAGTGAGTAGTTTGATAGACATTACTTCAGACACCACCTTGAAATCTACTTTCCAGTGCGATCCGTTCCCCCCATTTATGACTCCGTCTGGGTAAAAAAAAATTTCAACCTCTCATCGAAAATGCAAAACTTGTTCTTCTTCCGTTTGCAACGACATAGCTTTGCGAATCACATTTTCGATCTATAAAAATCTATCATAACTAAATACCGAAGTTTTCTAGACGCTGAACCAGTCATCCGTCCCGACATATACAAATTGTGAACGCTGAGAAACTCACTCTTCTCATTAATTCGTTAATCATATTTAAGTGCTTCAATCTAATGTTTGTTTTCATAGTGTTCTATCACTTAATAACGAATGGACTGGCTAATCGATAAAATTTTAATTTATTACGATTATACTTAAATAATAAGTATATAATTTTAAATACATGACTGAAAGGAGTACGCCCTGTATTTCATACTGTGAAAAGGGGTCCGCTGACAAAAAAAACTTGTGAAAGCCTATTTTAGCTCTATTATTCTTTTCCATTCACAATTCCCAAACTGTAGGCACCATTGTAACGTTTTGTATTCCTCAGCATTTCTGAATATCTATATAATTTGTCAACATTTTTTATTGATTGAAAACAAATTATAAGCATACCAAATCATCCGAATCGCTACCGATTGATTTGTTTTAAACAGATTTTCTAAATGAAACATTGAGATTCTAGTCAACGCTACAATGTCCCTTAACGTACATTAAAAAATTAACTTTCAAATTGGGTCCACTATTGTTTGTTAAAAAGGTGGTGAGAAAAAGAAGAAAATTAAAATCACAACTTCGAGAATCATTTTATATTCTAATTACATAATAACAAGTTTAGCTGAAAGTTAAGGGGATATTTCAACATTCAGAGTTTATATGACCCTTAAAGAATTAAGTGATCTTTAAACGAACAGATTTGCAAGTTAATAGCATCCTTAGATTAGTGCTATCATTAATGACGGGTAAAACACTTAACTTAGAACGGTCGGAACAATTGATTCTCCTCTCTTCAAAAGCCCTTCGATCCATCCCTCATCCCCCTTTAAAAAAAACAAAAAAAAACGGCAAAAGTGACATGGCAGTAACTTGTACGGACTAAATTGAAATAATTCATCAATGTTGGACAATCGGAAAAATATTGGCGACGAGAAAAATAATTAATTGTGCGAACGCTGGAAGAGCCCATGTTTCAAAGGGGTTTGTATTATTTAGAAATCGAGACATCATCATCGTTTTAACGTTTAAATTCGTATCCCAATTTAATAAAATAGCACAAATTAAAAACCACTAAATGCGTTAGAATTTTAGTTCAAAAATGGCATAACTGACTTTATCTAAAGGCAGCGGAATTTTACGCTAGTGTCTCGCCCAAAATCACTCTTAATATTTTACAATTATCTATTACACAATTTCGATTGATTGTATTATAGCAATAGGTTCGTTTTAAAGGATGGACGTTCCGGTGTTTTCATTTTTGTCAAAAAATTGTAATTTGTATAATTTTTAAATTTTACCTTTGATTGAGTGATATTTTTAAGAGATATAGATTTGGCTCGCATCATACCATTGTTGGAAGTTGAAAGAAGTCAGGCGTATGGGGCCAGAAGGGTTCATATTTCGAGAATAACAGTCCGAAGGGTCTTCAATAGCTACCAAGATACTGGAGGTTACTCATGAAGACATGGATCACAGGTCACCTCCGTGTCACAGATAGATCACTATTGTTTCGAATGTACTCCATAATTGACATTCTATCACTGTTGAGGTCAAGCAACGACTTCAACGATTCAGAAGTATTAACGCCAATATACTGCCTACTACTGTAAAGCGAAGACTTTCAGCTGGATTACATACAAAAAGGCCTGCAACTATTCCTGAACATTTGACAAGGCACGGAAAAGCTCACCAAGTTTTTCAAGAAATCACATCAATTGGATGAGCCAAAGTTTTTTCAGGTCTTCTGACAGCCGAGAGAGAGTGTTTAGGAGAATAGGATAGCGATATATCCCTGAATAGTCTCAATCCGAAGACGCTGGTGGTGTTATCGTTTGAGCACGCCTTTCGATGGAAGGTTGGACAAACTTCATCTTCAACCTCGGTTCGATACACTGAATAGGTGTTATTAGAAGAAATCGTCCCTCATATGGCAATAACTGTCGACGGTTTCATTTTTATGCAAGACGCAGCACACAGCTTGTATCGTTTGACACCCATCAACACTTATGGAACGAGTTGTTCAAAAAGGGTAAAAAGTTAATAAAAAATAGTATGCATGAATTAGAATTAGTGCTGTTAGAAGAGTTTCCATAGCAACATTTTTGGTCACATAGTTGTACTGCTTTGTTTGTTTACCTATATGTTATATTTTTGTTTAGAAATATCCAAAAAAATAAATAATGTAAAAATTATAACGATTGCAAATACGTGCTTAAAAAATACCAACATGTTAAAACCACTGTTTTTGCCTCTCTGAATTTATACATGCATAAAACTAACCTATGTTGGTGGGGTCGGTGAAGTACTTTATATTCTACCACAAATCCATCCACAAATACCCATGTGTATGATCTTATAAATGCATTCATACAATATGTACAGATAAAATTTGGGGAGTCACCGGTGTATTTGATATTTCGCCAATGCCTCCCCGCTTTCACTCTGAACATAATAACCATAAAGACCTAGCCTCATTTGGTGGGTCTGTATTCCAGACATTATGTTCTATTATAAAACCGTACAAGTGCGCGCGTACATACAACCAATCATTCACTCACTCACTCACCCTACCCATCACGTTAATAAAATCATTCCTTCCTTGCGATAAAAAAAAGTCACACTTCGATGAGTCTGTGGGGTACGTTATATTTCACCATAAACCCATTTATACATCTGCACTATCGAATTTTTAACGGTATTACATGCGTTATCTACTTCATCGTATCTTAGTTTATTTACTGTTATACATGTACCAGCAATAGCTATAACACCTACCTTTAAAATGAAACTCTCAAAAATGATCATATAGGGAATATGAGAAAGAAAAAAAAGGAAGGAAGCCTCATTGGCAAGAAGCATTGATTCTATGAGAATGTAGGATAGATGTTAAACGCTTTAAAAGTAGTCTTTCAAGGATTTTGGACATAGAAGGAAGAGGTTTTGATTGGTTCTAAGAGGATAAATTTTGCAGGGTCTTTAGGACGACCTGTCTGACTCGTATCCTATCCACCTACTTTCGACATCCAAGACCAGCTGAGCTTATCTAAAGAAAAAAGTGGAGAACAAAACTGAATGGGAAAAAAACTACTCAGCGTATGTTCACAGTTAACAAGTTAACAACGATCAGCGATTTTGGCCGGTGTTGTTTCCTCCATCAATTAAAAAATAAGACCGTTTTAAAGTTTTAATTGGTCATTTGATAAATTGAAAGATTAGATATATTCTATCTATAAAGGCATGGATAGTATATTTTGTTAAACATATTTTGTTAAATATATTATTAATTCAACAAATCAAACAGTGGAAAGGGATAAATATAAATCCTGAAAAACTTTTGAAAAGCTCATACACAATTTGTCCCTGTTGAAAACAATTCCCCCAAAACAAGTATGATTGGGGAAGTCATTCTTTTTTAAGTACAAAAAAATCTGCAATAATAAATACAGAGGAGACAGTGTGAGCAAACGTTAAACGTTTGGATTCCATTAAGGCTTTTTGTCCTGGACGGGTTTGAATGGGTTTGAATGATTTCTGATGGAGTAGTACGCAAAGGGTCAGTCATTGTCTGGCTTGAACCCCTGGATGAGGTTAATTAATCCCAGTTAATGAACGCGGCTTTAGTCTTGGAATCTTGGGAGACCACTATTATTAATAACCGAGCCACAGACAGCTATTATAAATTATGAGGTAATCCATGTCAGTAGATCAGCCGTGCCACCCAGCTGCGCCTAGATATGAATAGGTATATGGCCGTCCTTAGCAATCAATCTGTCAAAACATTGACCACTTGCCTGCACCAATCACCTCTATGGCCCAGCGTTCAATCCGATCGTCAATCAATGAACTCTGATAAGGCACGGCCAACGCTTACTGGGGAAAAATCCTTTTCCAAACAATTAAATGACTCCAAATCTTATAAAATTGGCGACGTTAGAATGACTAATGGGTAAAAAAGAAGCTATCATGAAATAACGCTTCGACAATTTTAAAATATATATTTTATTACGTAAGAAACATGAAAGGAACTATTGAAAAATCTGGTCAGTTCAATCTAAAAATCAAGCTATTATTAATAGTTTTATAAATAATAAAAAATATTAATTTTGTAGTTTAAAGTTAGCATTGTTGGAAAAATTCTTACTACGTTGTGATATTTAATTGCGCTTGTAAGAAATATAAATTTCACGTGAATGTAACAAATCATTGAACGTATTGTAATCGACCAGTTTTATAGCATTAAGTAAAAAAAGGAAATATAAAAGTTGTTAGATTGATCTTTCACAATCGAATGTCAATTCTCCAATTACAGTTTAAGTGAATTAGTTGACCAAAATTGCCTGGGTAGAAAGGAAATAAAAAAAATATACAATAAAATTGAGCTTTGCCGGAACGACACATTCTCCGGACTAAACCACTGCAATCCAGCCTCCTTTTTTCAAAAATGCAACAAAAAACATGATTAAAAGATTGTGGCAGCGTCGGGTGAGAAGCGCTCACGTATCAAGAGGTTAGGGATGGTTAGGGATGGTTAGGGGTCTGCCTTTTAAGGGTTTGACTTCTAGCAAAAGGGTCATCCTCACCCAATTAAGGTTACTTTTGCGCCAAAGACCGCATATGAAGAGAAATGTTTCTCTATGTGTTTAACCTAATTGAACGGTAGAATAAATTGGCCTTATATGGAGAGCGCGTAGAAATACCACCCGATACAAGAATTGTTCTTGAGCAGGGCAAAATGGTCCAATTTTACATTTTTGAAGTTAATTCGTACCGTTTTGAACGGCTTGGCTCTCAATTTTTTGTCCACTGACGTATTTTATTGCAAGCTTTTTGAAGGTTTGTAGTGCTTGACGCTCGGTTCTGTTGAAATAACCGCTGTATCGTCTGCAAAGGTTATTTGAGTTTGACGCCAACAATATTTGAAAAATCGTGGTCTATAGTGCGCCAAGTAGTTGATCTAGTAGACATGGCCCCGCATTGGTTCTCTTTAGTCCGAATATTCAAACTTCGTTTAACTATAAAATGTCTTTCAGTTAAATACAATTTGGTAATATAAAATTGGTTTTGGTAACCATCCTTCTTAATCTACTTATGCGTCCTTCACCCTGGACGTAGTCATAAGCCTGTGATACGCCAATGAAGATAAATGGACAAAAGCGTTCTTATTCAACTCGTTTTTCTATTAGACTGTTTATTGTTCTGCTTATCCTGTTTAATTGCCTTACCCAAATATGTATTCACTTCTTAAATAATTATTTCCTCGAGTGAAAAAGAAATATGGGTCAGATATCACGTCCCAAACCATGCAACAATTTTTATCGCCACCGACTAAATACGAGCCGTGTCGTAATGGAGCAAAACTACTCCTAAAAGCTATAAATCTGAAGGCGTTAGGACGAATATGGTAGGTGGGCTCCCAGCACGTCCCCGCCCAAGTACAACAACATTAACCGCATCACCTACGAAACAAGCCTTGTTTTGATTTAGAGGAAAACTCCGCCATTAAACAGCCTTCCCTTCACCAGAAACATTTACTTCGTAAGTTGGGAACAGTATATCAAATAATCATTCATCACTAGAATATTCGTCATCGTTGTTGCTTTACCCTTGATAGTGAATTGAATTGTTATGTTTAATTTAATTTGTCTAACGCTTACTGATGTACTGATCTATACTCACGTGCAAACCTTTTTCCGCTTCACCGACAAAATATGACATTGAGCTTCTTGATGGAAGAAATTGGCATTACGATCTTTTCTTTGATAAATGCATTTAGGGAGAAATATGAATGATATTAATTATTTATACTTTTTAACTGAAGTCCTGGTTGAGATGAAAAAGTGTTACGAGTTGGATTCGAACCCACGACTTTCTGCTTAATACGCTCGAACCCACTTTAGCTATCGTGACATCAATCCACTCGGACATAATTTCGACCTACATCCTGTCGATTTTTGCTTTATTTTGCTCACATTTTTAAATATAGTGTAATCAGGATTCGAGTCTTCGTAACTTATTCATTGGCAAAAAAGAGCAGTCAGCGACGTATGTATTTCTTCAATTATTACATCAATCCGTATATGTACAATTGAGCGTTTAGGTTAAGATGAGGAATCCAAGTTATTATTATTTTTCTTCGTGGAGTTCTGTTCAAAAGTTATACATATAGTCGTTTTATATTTGTTTGTTTATTTATTTATTTATATGGATCAACGTTAGAATAGCTCAATTGATTAGAGCAGGGTGATTATTTATGTATAGCTAGCGGAAGACGTCCAAAGGTTACAAAACGGGTGGATAAATTTTCGACGAATATATTAGGTCGTGTATCACATGTATAAGATCAAGTGTAAGCCATACGATTTTAATACGTTTTTTAATAGTTTAATTAAACTTCATAGAACAACAATTATTTAGTTGACAAAATATAATTTTTTTTCTGTATGTGCTCGTTCAATAATAGCTTGCCATTTAGGGTCATGTCCATATATTTTGTTGTCACTATGTGTTATGCTACTGAGCTTAAGGCTGCGGATTTCCTGCTCGTCACACAAACCTTTTCATCTCAACCAGTACCTTCGATAAACAATATAATTATTTCAAAAAATTAATACAGTCAATTATGACGACTAAATTCATACACGGATTAACGTGAAGGATATTGGAGAAAGTTACAGTTTCGTACTCACAAAATTGCTCATCGTCATCACCATAAACAGAAAGCTCGGAACTAATACGGTTTTTCATCACAAACAAAAGGATTAAAACAAATGCTTAAGAAGCCTAGCATTGGAAGGTAATGTGTACACATGGAGATAGGAGAGGAAAAGCAGAGAAAAGAAAGTTGCCAAGTCAGGACCGAAATCGGTCATATATAAACAAAGGTTGGTTTTGTACAAAAAAAAAAGTTGACTTAAAAATTTAAAAAGAAAGAGAAAATATGGATAAAGAGCTAAAGTTGTGGAGCACCAGGAAATCGAGTCCGGCTGGACCAGAAGAATCGTATTCTAGACGTCAGGGTCTCGCGGAATTTTTCTCATCGTATTCAGCTCGATCATGTGTCCTGGAAGTGGCTGCCACGAAGAGGACGATTTTCCCACCGTCCGGAGCGGAAACATGCGAAAATCCAGGAAGCCAGAGACGATGGAAGGAGTGAGGAATTCGGCGGCGCTTCGGGTTTTGCTCCTTACGCGTAGCCAAGGCCATCCTAGAGTTTGGAATCGGGATAGATACCTTGAAGCAGATTCGGAGATGGACTAAGGAGGAAGATTTACCCACGGAACAGGCGAGGAAGAAAGCACACAGGAAAAACTGTCGGATGGACACAAACAGACAATGGGGACCAGCGACCACTGGGATATAAATTCTGTGTGTTCGAGTTGAACCAGGCTTTATAGGTTGTTTTTTGCTTGGTTTTCAAGTAGCCCAGAACGCAAATTAATAATTACTTCGGTCATTTTGCTGGTTAACAACAATCGTTAGTTTTGTTTTATTTAATTAATTGAAAATATTCGACTGTTTTTTATACATTTTTATTAAGGCGTTATTTTTCTTTGTTATGATTTGAGAGTATTTCATTTTCTATTTTATTGAACACAAAGCCAACCCTCCGTATGGCCTCCAGAGGTGCGGGTAAGTTGGGATGATTAAGTTTCGTCTTCCTCTCTTCTCCTGTGCTGGGGAGTTTTATTTATTTATTTTTTTAATTATCTACCCTTGCTCCTTTTCTCTCTATTTTAGTCGTTCTATTTTTAACAAATAGAACGGCTGACGTGCAACCATGTTTATTTATTTAATCGTTTATTTATAGGTACGTATTTTTTAAATTAATATTTTCTCAAACCCGTCTCTACTGACATGTATAATTTTGTCGGTAATTTTATTTCGTAGCAGTAGTAAAGTTTTAAGCCTTGTTCAGTTTGACTTGTAGTAAAATGTATCGACTGGCCTTGTACCTCTGCTATCTGCAATACCGTAATCTAGTTACAAGCAATTTTTTTCCCATTTAAAATAGAAAGGATAACTGAAATTACACTTAAATCAGTGAAAAAACTTATCCGGCACTGAGCATCTCACCGTGACACTCAACGCCACCCGACGCCTTGTCGCGCGCTCCTGGGGAAACATTTGTTCAACGTCAGAGGAAACTGTGTATATCGCAGTAGTTATTCGCGAAATCGAGGAATTCTTCTCTGAGGAAGAATATGAGAAACAAATGGATGCAATGGCAGGAGCATCTTCTTGCCCTCGGGCCGGGAGGGGTGTCGCCAGCAGATAAATTAATAGAAAACAAGTAAAAATAACTCAACATTACAAATATATATAAACTGGGTGAATTACATTGTATTTATATTTTTTAGAAACATAGGAATTATAATTTAGCGTCAATTTAAAAAAATCAACAAATAAACCATTCTAATTGCTTAAGAGGATTAACATAAATAATTCCATCATAAAAATTGAATTTAGTAATCAGATTATACTTGTAATTTCATGCTCATTATATTTCCCTAAAGTGTCTACAACCTTTTCGTTCAAATAGTCACAAAATTCTTGAAGCGTTAATAGAAGACAATAAACCATATTGTAGTAGTATAGTTAACTGTCGGTGGCCGCAACCGTTTAGGCGTTGACACGGCGCTCATCACTGCAAGGAACAGGTCCTGGGTTCGAATCCAGCGACATCATGCAAGGCACTGGTTAAAAAGAGTTGTCGTACTGTAACTATTAAGATAACTTTTCCTGAGGCAATGACAATTAACTGAATATAACTAATAGCAAATTCAATTTGAGCATTTATTACAAAATATGAAATGACCATTCTATAGAAGTGATTAATTATGAAGTGCCAGCCAAATTTATTAAAACATTAATTTATTAGTCTGCAAATTATTATACCGGACATAAATAATTGTTTTAATTTTGATCTTAATGAAAGTAAAAGTACAGCATATGGGATCCGTGAGAGATATTGCGGCTAGCGATAGTGGAAAGCGGATGTAGCCGATTTTGTAGGCGGCTGCAACTAGATTTTAACACTTTTACCAAAAGAATTATTTTCAAATTAAACAATTTTACATTTTTAGAAGATTTACATCTTTTACGATTCGAAATGGAGGAAACATATTTTTATGAATAATTAAATTGAAAATGGAAAGAAGGAAAAACGAACGAAAATCCTGGATAGGGATCGTCGGTGGCCGAAAAGGTTTCGTCGTTGACACGGCGCTCATTACTGTACGGTAATGGTCCTGGGTTCGAATCCAGCGGCCCTTCATTCAAACCCAATATTCATAGAAATAGGGTTCCCCCCCCCCTAAAAAAGAAATATAGAATATAAAGCATCTCGTTATAAATATGTATATATTATTTCAATGTTTTCATAATTGCGGTAGCGCTATAACGGTGCGCCATAACACAGTATTGACACGCTATTGAAAATTTTCAGCTTGGGAGGAAAGAGATTTTAGCGCCGCTATACATTTTTTGTAAATTATCTGATGTATTGTTTAAAATGCTTTCCTTCGTAATGGATAAGATCGTAGTGCAACCGACGTGAGTGCATGGAGGAACATTCCCTTCTTTTCCCTCTTGTCATTGCAAGTTATTGCATTTTCTGTATGAGCTGCTCCTTCGTTTAGATGGGTGTGTTGTACACTGCATTTTTTCAGAGTTTACCATATGTAAAAATATATTGGGGTCAAATAACAGCTCCTCGCTGACTATACCAACTAAGTATGTATCTAATTTTTGTTACCAACTATTTTTTTTTTATTATTATAAAATGTTTTATTAAAAATATATGTAAGATATTCTTGGGTTGGTGTTCGCCTTCGGTTCGATATCACGTTTTTCAACCATGTAAAGGAGATTTTACCAAGAAAAGCTATGAGTATGTCTTTGGAATACTTACGAAGAAGGACTCTATGGTAAAATTCACAAACATTTAGATGGAAAAGTCATTGAACGAGTCACAATTGAGTATTTTAAAAAACAGGGGTTTTGTCATTTCTTTTTCTTCGGGGTTTCTTGGTTTTCTTCGAAAGCGGGAATTTTCAACAGAAACGTTTTTATTTTGTGAAAAATGTAATGTAGTTCGAGAAATAAAAGGCAGATTGGCATTTTATGACGCTAAAGTTGAGAAATTATGATTTTATTTTTTTAAAAAAAATGCGATTTTAGACTAAAAATGTTAACACCTCAGGAACGTCGTTCGGGTGGCGTTGAACTACGTTTATTTGCTGAACCTACGATGGCCGTATTGACATTTAACCTTGCAACACCCCGCATAGCTGCAAAATCGATTTCAACACATTTAATTAATTTGCTAGGCGAATATTTAAACAGAAATTTTTTAAAAATTTTTTGGAAGTCGGTAAAAACAGGAGATGTAAAATTCATAAAAACAGTCTAAATATCATACTACTGAAGCAGGGCAAGATGAGCAGCGACGTGACAAACAGAATTTTACAGTGCGATGCGGAGTTCAGTAATCATGTTTTGCTTAATAAACCAAGAAGCGCCCTGGAGAAACTGTGCGGCAAGGGCATCAAACATTAGAAATACTCATTAATTAACTAGTTTGTACATTAGATTTAATTTATTGATTTTCTAGTGATACTCTGAAAAAAATATCTACGAAGTCGGGACATTTACTATCTGAAACCTCTCCCTTTTCCAACTCCGATATGAACAAAAATTTAGGTAAATTGTTTCACCTTAAAGTTGGCCAACAAAGTATAAGTTCCTACTGCCGGATATTAAACGAATCCAAACTCAAACAAAATGAATTCATTCATCAAATCACTGTACCAACAAGTTCAAAGTCTGATAGTCATTTTTTAACAGACAAAACAAAACCTAAGCAGGAGTTATAAATCTTTAAGAGGTAATTAATTATGTCAAAAATTGTACAACATTTGAAATTTTTATTTAAGGATGGTGTTCTCGTGATAACTTTCTCTTCGACTATCTTTTTTTGTGTTTGTCAGGTGTAACATATACTAACCCTAAGCATACAATTTTATAATTAAAAATTTAAAGCAAAATCTTCATTGAAAAAACAGTAGCTGTTTATGAAATATTTATTTGTTTTTACACTCAATGAAATATTTCAAATGGTAGGCCATCTATCACTATCTATCCACTGAAAAAATCTTTCGGCAACTACGAAAAAGAAGCTGTAATTTTCCTTACCAAGCTTCTTTTACTTTTACTATTCTATCCTTATAACAACATATGACCGCAATGGAAATTTTCGTCAGTAGATTCTAAAGCCTGAAACACCCCATAAACTCAAAATCCTAGAAAAATCCTTAAACCGATTCTCTCCATCCTTCCAACCTCTCCATCACACGACCACCAGTTTGTGTTCAGAGGATTCCGCTATTCAGCACTGCCATCGCTACCGCTCATGAGGGAAAGGAGTGCTATTTCGCATTCCTAGAAGTGAAGGTTTAAGAATTTTATAAGGCAGAAGCGTTGATGTCATGTATTTCAGCTTATTCTGGGCCAAGGAGAATTTCCCAAACGAGTTTGATTGCTCATGTTTTGCGCTTATACAAAAATCCGAGTACTGCCTTTGTTTTGGCGTCATCTGTATACCATATTGTATCTGATTTCCTCCAGAATTCCCCTTCACGTTTGCAATATGATGAGACTTCATAGAAAATATTAACAGTGTTTCTGAGATCTATAGCAACATCAAATCAGGTGGATCCTGCTGAACCCATCCTTTTAAAACAATATTTTTCCAAAATTCTTTAATCACAGCACCAAAATGTATGATGGGATAGAATAGAAAGTCTTTGTTTTGTTTCAAACCACTTCTAATTATCTTATTCTCAAAATGACAATTTTTTCTGTCAATGTTTTGAACAAGTACTTTTTTAAGTTTAACTTTTAGTATACTATCATTAGATTCCGTTGTCCGCTTGACCAATTAATATCTTTCAATTAATTGAAGTTTTTAGTTGAGATAAAAAGGCAGTGTTACTAGCGGCATTCGAACCCACGGCCACGCCGCTGCTCTACCACTTGAGCTATGGTGACTTCGATCGACTCGGACACCAACTTCCCATTTCAACCCAACCTTTAGTTGAATAGCGGCGAATCTAACCGAAGGTCGCGGGTTCGAATCCCGCTCGTGGCACTGAATTTTTTATCTCAACTAAAAGCTTTATTTAATTTTAGTATACGTTTTTTCTCTGTTCTCTAACATAGAAGATTGTTCATTTGCCTGTTCGCACAACAAAGATAAATAAATTATATTAAAAAAAAAAATTATTCAGATATCGTGAGATGCGGTCTGGTGTGATGTAGATATCAGAAAAACATTTTCTTTATCATGCCAACGTTTCGATCTTTTATTGAGATCATCTTCAGATCATCTTCTTTTCTGATACCTACATCACACCAGACCGCATCTCACGATATCTGAATAATTATCCGTTAACGGTCACTAATCACCACACATTAAAAAAAAGCTTAATATTAGGAATATAGTTATAATGGAACCACTTCGCCCGCACGTATACCCACTCAGGACAATTTTACTGTTGACTCTCACGATACTATGTATTACAGGGATGTTTCCCATGTAGAGACCCAGATTATCTGTTTTCAAAATTGCTTTATAAGACTCAAAATTGGCTAGATAGATAGATAGGTATAGAGAGATAGATATCGTATTTGCCATTGGGGCGGCTTTCAATTTGGTTGTATAAATTACACATTTGTTTCTATTTTTTATAATGTTCAGGAAAAAAGTTTGAAACGTGAAAGTTTAGCAGCGATTCTGGATATAGCCGAATTGGCTGCCATTAAGCACATTTAAGAGCGGAAGGGTTAAGATAATAATTGACTCAAGGAAGATAATGCTGCTCATTTGGTTAGAATCGACCTACTGTGCACAGCTTTCATAAAAAGATTAAAAGCTCAATTATATTAAATGCTTTAGTCTCACTTTTAAGGATAGGCAAAAAGAACTCAAATCTGAAAGTTGAATAGCGAGAAAAAAAATTCGCTTTTGTTTCGAGTTATATATTCTTATTTTTTTCCTGAGAAACGATCAGTTTTATCAAATATTGATCCATACACAAGAACAACACATGACATTCATATATTTGAAACTTATTTATCATTTGTGCTTCATTTTAAATTTTATATCTGTTTTAAAGGATAATTAAATTGTATTCGTTGGACAGTCGTAAATGACTAGTTTCACTAGTTATAGCTTTTATAACTATAACTCTATTCGACTGTGTTCATAGAGAAATTCAAACTAACTTCAATTAACAACTTCTAATTAAACTTTACAATTTGAAGGCATCATATTGGTAGGGTTGGAATGGAATCCTTTTAAACGAACTGCTTCCTGATAACGAAATAGCTTCATCCAGTAAAATACCTCCCCAAACTAGGCCATTTAAATTTAACTTTCAAGGAAAAAACGACCAGAAATAAATTGTAAATAGCAGAAATGGACTACTGTTCCCGAGTTTAATTTGATGTATATACGGAAAAAAAATTGCTGCACGTGTGGTTGGGCGAGCTACGTCACCCGACATCATCAATTTCGTTCAAGATTAAAAAAAGGACTAACCAAAGGAGATTGTTCATTTTCTTGTTCATACAACAATGATAAACGAATTACAATAAAACAAAAGTAGTAAAGAAATAGAAGAGAGGAAAAAGTTTAAAATTTCACATACATTATTAGTTACAATGAAAAAATCTTAACACCATGTTCAAAAATAAACGAAACAAATCATTTCTAATCACACGGAGTTGTTCATCACGTAACAATAAAATAGTGAGGTTAAGGATTTTTTTCAATTATTTCTAGGATTATGTGAAGAAAACTTACAATCTAAACATTCATAACATTCATAACATCCTGGATAAATGAAAATATAATGTACTCAATATCTATGTACCGTGTTTAAAGAAAAACTCTACAGAAACAGTTTAGCCAAAGTAGATTGATAACAGTTTTCAACAACTAATTACATTAAAGAAAAAATAAGGATACAATATATTGAAATAAGTCGTAGCAGTGAGGATTAGATAAACATCTTTTTCATTGTTTTCCCGACGGTTCGGCCTTTATTACTAATCATTTATTTGAACAATATTATTTTTACTCGCAATAATTTTACACGAAAGAAACATGACACCACAACACTAGCACGAAAATGTATGCCCTGAAGGTGATGTGATTAACGTTCGAAACGTACGAACAAAAATGAAAAATGTGTTCATCTAAGATTTTCCTGACCGCTCCTCACTACTTCAACAAATTATTTCAAAGGTAGAATTTTGAACTTTTGAAAAATTGAGAAAAATTATTAAGGCGGGAATATTGTTGCCGTACGAGAGAGACAGAGAGTATTTGACACAACAAAGAGACAGAACAGCAGAGAGAGAGAGAGAGGGAGAGAGAGAGAGAGAGAGAGAGAGAGAGAGAGAGAGAGAGAGAGCGAAAAAATAAGGATACGATAACTCAACTTGTTTTCAGCTTAAATTTTAGCCAATTCAGATCAAGATTTTATTGAAAAGGCGAATTATCTGATTTAAAAACTAAAGAAAACACGTAATAACTTGTCAGGAAACAACTACACAAAATCTATAGAAGAAAATGAAATTCCTGAAGACTGAACAAGCTACTAAACTCTCAGTTTGCCGAGATTTCGAAAATTCCTTACTAAAATTGTATTGAATTTGATTATGTTCCTACCACCGAAGGGAGTATCTGTTCAAGATGTGTGCACTCTCAACGCGATACGCAAAAATGGCAGAATTACACAGAAGACAAACACTTTGAGCCCTGAAGATGATCTCAATAAAAGATGGAAACGTTGGCACGATAAAGAAAATGTTTTTCTGATACCTACATCACACCGGA
>CM077100.1:10817676-10865795 GCA_039619505.1 Cimex hemipterus
AGAGAGAGAGAGAGAGAGAGAGAGAGAGAGAGAGAGAGAGAGAGAGACAGACAGACAGACAGACAGACAGACAGAAAAAAATAATAGGCACAAAGAAACTTATTGAAACACTAAGTGCATAAGTACACGTCGATACATACTTAAAAATTAATTTTTTATCTGCGCTTTTACGCCAATTTTTTTTTCTTTAATAAAAGAAGGGAAGTTGAAGAAAGGACACACTAAGTCGTACGCCAACAGCCTTTTTTTTATCTCAACCTTACATAAAGATTAATTAATTGAAAGAAGTTATTTGGTCAATCGGACCATCAAAATTAATATTGTAATAAAGAAGAAATGAAATATTTGCTGATTTCTCACAGTAAACGGCTGTTTTATAAAATAATAACTAATTTTTATACCTACCATTTTATATGTCTGATTTAAATTAGCGCATCTTTCATTTTTACGACACACAAATTGTTTAGTAGAATTAAACAGGTTTTTTTCAGCAAACGGTTATTTGGCCTCAACTTCGCGTTGTATCGAGAAATAAAAAACCCTCCACTTTACAAATTTTGACCATTCTTAAAAGCTTTTGCCGAAGTAATTTTATCAGCAGCCACGTCAAAAGCTATGACTTTCATATTACGCAAGCTCGGGCTTCAATGTTCAGTCAAAATGAATAAAAATACGGAACATTTTTTTGACGGATAGCCCTTTAATGCTGAAAGAGCGTTGTTTTACTGTCTTCTCTTATCAATACTTTTCTTTCCCCTTTCCGAATCAACATCCTCGATAAAATTAAATCCGTTTAAATCTTAAGCTTTCGAAACGGAAAGTCTAAAAGAAGTTTGCTCATAACTAGTGAAAGTAGAAAAGATCAGTAGGTACATTAAAAAGTGCTTTCAAGATAACAAAACGAAGATAAGACAGGTATGAAGCCCGTTATTATCTGAAAGGCACACTTTTACATTTAAAATTATAAAAATATGTTGAATGGGAACTTCGTAACTAATCTGCTAATTTTACAGCATCTTTAATACTAGGTACACGAGCTTAACTGTTTTTAATAAGTAATAGCTAATTTATTTTTATTTGAAGTGTATTTAATTAGGATATGGTACTTTTAGATCTAATCTTCTAACTGCAAGGAAAAAAAGAACCATGTTGTTAGAAAGAGTTTACAAGTCAGTCATTTTTTTCGGTGAATCAAATATTATTTAACCAACAAAAAATTTTATCTTAAAATAAATCACAGTAACGGAGAAATTTCCGCTGAGTTTTTGGTAAAATATTGATATAGAGAAAAGGTTGTACAATGCTTTAAATACTATGATAAATCAAGGGATATTATAATGTTATAAGGGGGTTTCTGTGTGGCTACTTGGCCATGTAAAAGCAGTAAGGGTAAAGATTCAGAGATAGAAGTAGGAACTCCTGGCAAGACTTTGGTGGCTGCCTCTTTCGAAAACAAATGTTAATGTTCCTCCTTTCATACTTCCCTCCATTGAATAATCCCTTATTGTCTTGGAACCAATTTCCTAAGTTTGTAACTAATCCTAACTACTTCTCGGGTATACCTTTTGAAAGGTTTACATTGCTATTCATAGAACACCCAGCCGGGTGATTGATATTGCTCGAGATTATTATTAAATTATGAGTTCCATCGGTGGGTGGCCCTTACAGATAGTTGCATCAAATCTTTATAATTTGGTAAATTTACTTAGGCTTGCCCAGGAAGTTAATCTATTTTAAACAAAAAATTACAATTGAATACACTTATAATAAAATGGTGGTATAGATAAAACAATCGTTATATTATTTGTTTATATAATACAAACCAATTAACTTTGGAAAGCAACAAAATACTCTTCAAAACCTAAAGGAATTGGTCAACTCCAAATTTAAGCCAAACACTAAAAATGTAACAGTTTTGGGGGAAGCGCCTCAGTCTTCAATTACCAACGTAGCCTCACTAGAACCTGAAATCAAAGAAACGCTATAATTCACTCGCAATATAAAATATTCCGCAAAGTTACAAACTGTTATCACCCAAAGAACTAAAGCCAGTCATCAAATCCGTGTAAAATAAAAAAGCTCATGTACTTCTTGTATATTTATCGCGATATTTTTTTCTCGGCTACTTCCGCGACGCTTGGAAACCCGTCCATGCACACTTAGTGTTTCGATTTTAGAAGATTATGGGCTGTATGGTCTGGGGATGTTTCAGTGGTGGGTGGCCGTGGGCTGTCGTGGGTTTTTTCGTTACTGATAGCTAGTGGGATGTGGTGCGATATTTCGATGGTTGTGGGGTTGGATGTTTGGGCGCCGGAGGGTTGTGAGACATAGAGAAACGTTTCGTTGGTGGAAAGAAGTGGAATTCCGATATACCCGTCATTACTATATAGAATTAAAACATCCCTGACCGCCAAAAATCAGAATAAGAGATCCAGAACTTCGGCCTATTCTTATCCTCCGAAGACCATCTATCGGCATGTTCTTGATACGAAGCAGCTTCTCTCATATTACAGCCCATAGACGCTGACATTCCTTCCTAATCATATGTTTATCCGTGAAAACAAATGGAAAGCCATACTATTCAACTACACCAGTTCCAAGAATTTAGCTCGGTATAGGTAAGGCGTGATAACCTGGTTAACGGATTCAGCTGGAAGGACGGGTGGTTTGAAAGATGGAGGTGTAGATAAAGACGTGTTGCATTTCCAAGCATACATTTTTTCAAATTGCAGTTATCATCCAATTGTATTGTCGTCGTACAGTTTACAAACTATGCTAATAAAACATTTTTTATACATCTATCTCATTCTTTACTTTTAAAAAAATTGTTTTTTTATCTGGTATAGTATAGTATGGGAAATGAACAGATTACATTAAATTTTATGTATGAATGTAATTTGCAAAAATTATCAAAAGAAATTGGTAGAAGAAAATTGGTTAACAAGATGACAGTTCTTTTTCTACGCTCCGCCCTAATTTTAAAAATTGATCATTGGTGTTAGTCAATCTAACTATTAATTACGGTTTTTTGTTGAGATGACTTTTGTTAATGGCACGAGAGGGATTCGAACCCACGAGGTTGAGATGGGGAGTTGATGTCCGAGTGGATCGAGGTCACGATAGCTCAGGTGGCAGAGCAGCGGCGTATCTAGCCGAAGGTCGTGGGTTCGAATCCCTCTCGTGCCATTAACTTTTTTCATGTCAACTAAAAACCGTAATTGATTGTTATATATTAATTGGTCGGGCGGACCACGAAAACAGTGAAAAGGTTAGACAATCTATTCATCAACAATGTAAACAATCATTAACAATAAATAATATTTTTGAAAATAGTTGATATCAATGTCCACGATTGATTTTCAAGTAGCGTGCACGAGTTCGTGAATTCGTTTTATCTCTCCACCGTTCATAGCTGGGACTTTTACAAATACTTAAACTACCAAACAACAAATACGAGAGGAACGCATATCATATTATAGAAACTGAGGTTTGAAAGCTAGTGGACGAGATAAGAGTATAACTGCCGCTGACAAACCTTTCGTTTTATAGAAGCGCAATTTTATGTCCATTCAAGTACGCGATACCCTTGAAGAGAAAACGGCTGAGAGAATCGAACATCTCCAGACATCCTTTGTCAAGTCCCAAACAAACATCCGGTTAGAGAAGGGCTTTTTATCGAAATCAACGACTCTATTGTGAACCCGCTTACGCCAAGGTAATTGGCGTAAAGGGTCATGTTTCCGGTGAAATGCTGCCCACAATCCCTTACGCCCTAATCCCTAAACGGGCCGATAAGGTACTGCTTCTCTCATAGCTTGCTCCAATCGTAATTCGCTCTCATGCTGCCGAGAGAAAACGTACGTCTTTGCTTGCCGCTTCCCTGCTTACGTTCATAAAATCAGATGTGTTAGCATTCCTTACTTTAAGTTTAAATGTTATTTTCAGTCTAATTTTCTATTAATTTAAAATCACAGGTGTGAAATCAGTCGGCCACCAACAGAAAAGGTTCGTACTGAACCTAGCAGGTATCGTGGAAATCTAAGTCGTCAAATTATTCAAGGCCTTGGCTATGCTGAAAGGTTGGGGCTGCATTCCTTGGTTTCGAAAAACCTATCTCAGAAATTCGAGTTTTATTTAAATTTAGTTTATTTAATTACTTTGATTATTTGTTTTTGCGGCCACACCAGCGCGCGCCATGTTTAACGGCGCCTACATTACTATGCTTATAAATGGTCCTCCGGGCCGGATAAAAACGTTGAAAAATATCAATTTCAATGTAAACAGCTATTTGAAGTAAGGTTTGCTATCAGCTCTCTAGGGGTTAAAGAATGAAGCGCTACCGGCTTTATCGGCTTCATCGCCACTCGGTATCTTTTTCTCTCTGTTCTATTACATTCTAATAAAAACTGTTATGTTTTTTCGAAGAGCGATAGCTTCTTACAGGAAATTTTCTCGCTTAAAAGAAAATTACCACTTCGCTCTCCGTCAAAAGAACTTTCGTACAAATATAAACAAGGCCTACTTTTAAAATAATAATTTCGTTAGTTTATTAAACGTTCTGTTTTTATTTTATTTTCTACCTTAGTTAAACTTGTTTGTTGTTCATCATGTCGAAGAAAGAGTTCGGCTGATATCAACTTGATCGTAAAATGACTAAATTTACATTAAAAATGGCTGATGTTTTTGCACAAGCAATACACAATTTGGGCAACGTCAAAAGTTTTACCCTTTCAAATTTGAGCAGACCAAAGTCATACTATGCGAGGTTCAATGATTAAAGAATAAATTTAATGTCGCAACGATCAAATAATCGAGTTTAATGGATCCTTACTCCTTAAAGATCGAGGTGAAACTACTTAAACCAACATAACTTTTATGGATTCTTCATGGTTGTTATTCTATCGAGGCAGCTGACTCTGGATTAAAAAAAGAGGAAGAGCATATGCGACCTGTTGCCATTACCATACCAGTACGTTTCAGTGCATCCTTCATGCTTCTAAACATTCCTCTTCCCAATTCCATCGGTCGAATTGAAGATTAGCCACAATTCATTGCGATCTATGACTCTCTTTACCATAATTGAATACGTATTATGGAAAGGAATATGTATGTATTTAATATCTTCAATGACCTTTCGGTCATTTAAGGATTTCAGATCTGTCGGGAAAATTACAAACTAGTCAGTAAAGCAATGGTCGGTCGCTACCAAGAGAGATGTAGCATAGCGGTCATATACTTAAAGGAGATGATAAATTCAAACTCGTTATTTCGCCTTCCCTTAACCACATAAAGTCGTTGATGAATATTCATCGAATATCAGTAAACGCAATCAATTGACAACTTAGTCAGGATGATGCCATGACAAGGCTGAAAATCATTAATAGCTCGCCCTTCCATCTTTAAAACTCTCAGAAACAAAAATGACAGGAAAATAATTGCTGATGTCCGTTTCACTTATCTAATTTTCCCTTAATATTTGGGCATCTATCCTCTTCCTGAAACCTGGCAAATCATTTCCGACAGCCTCATCATATCGTCCTGTTAGTTTACTTACCATCAGGTCCAAAACATTTGGTAAAAAAAACATTTCCTTCAGAGACTATTGCCAAAATTAATCTTCAATAAATAACCTTCTACCAGACCATCAGTCAGGCTTTCGCCCCCCCCCCCCACAACATTCCCTATCAAGCAAGTGTCTTATATCCTGTTTCCTTATGCGTAGAGAATGGGAAAACTTCAATGTATGGGAGCCTTTCTTGATATGGCACTAGTATTCGATATTGTATAGCACAAGATTGCCCTGTAAAAATTAAGGTCCTTCCAAATACTCTCTTCCTAATCCTCTGCTCTTACCTAACAGAGCAGTTCTTTCGGGTCCGAAAAGAATCAGATAACTCCGAATACTGTTCGTTGGCAGCGGGAGTATATCAGGGCAGTGTGCTCGGACCAATCTCTGTAAGATATACTGCAGATGTTTTCACTACAACTACCATCCTCCTTGCATCTTATACCGGTAACACAGCTGTATAATCCTGGAACTCCGATCCTGCGGTTCCTTCCGAATATCTACATGGTCATATCACATGTACTGCAGATTGGTATAGATAAATGAAAACAAGTGCTCTCATGTCATAGTTACTCTCCAAAGTAAATATCCTCAAGCATTCTAATAAAAGCAAGGTGCCTATTCCCAAATCCGACTGCGTTCCACCTAGACCCATGTTTATCGTGGAATTACCATAAACAACGGAAATGACAAGGCACAAACAGACGCTACAGTCTACTCTACAAACTTATAGGATGACCATCCAAGCTACCTACTAGAAACAAACTTACAGTCTACAAAAGGCTACTACAACCGATTTGGACGTACGGAATAGAAGAATGGGAACCGCTAAACCTACCACTATCCAACGCCTTCAATCCTTTCAGTCTAAATGTTCCGTATTTTGCCTTTAACGCTATCTTCCTTAAAATCCCATTCATTCAAAACATAATTTCTCAAAAATGTAAAACTTTTCACAATAATCTCTCCTATCACTCCGACAGTTTCTCCCAAGGTGCTTCTGTGCTTTCTGACTTACGCCTTGATCATCCGGACGTTCCGGTGGTCTTTCCTACTGATGGGAAACGTATAAAAGTTATTTGGCTAAATTGGAATTGTTTTAAATTTAATAAGCAGTTCTTCGATGGTTTACTAACTAAACGGCCTATACTCTCATACGTGGCAAGGATATTTGATCCGCTCGGATTTCTCACTACTATTACTTTCTGGATCAAGTATTTTTTGCAATGTGTTTTACTTTCCAAAGTCAATTGGGATGAAACCCTTCCTTCCGACTTCTCTCTTTCTGGCAATCTTCCGAATTCGAAATTCTATCTCTGGTTGTGTTTCAAATCCCTTCTTCCCCCTCCGGAGATCTTTTTTCTTTCCAAAAAACTACCTGCCATTTATTAGGAATTTGCGATGCCTCGGAGAAGAGTTATGCTGCTGTCACTTATCTTCTCTTTCATAATAAAAAGCAACTCTCCCTTTTAAAGACCAAAAGCAAGTAGCACCTCTTAAATCGAGCTCAGTACCCCGAATCGAACTAGATACTGTACATCTTCTCTCTCGTCTTGTAAAGCACATCCCCAAATTAAACTTCCCATTTAGTTTCGACATTATTTTTCCCATTCCATGATAGTCTTTTCTAGGTTATCCAATCGCCCTCCTCAACTCAAGACCGATGTTGAAAATTGAGTGGCACAGTTTAAAACCACATCGGTTGCGAACAAAAAAAATATATTGATAGTTGCCCATCTTGACTCTTACGTTGCGAGATTTAATGAAGGGAACAAATCAGGCAAATATATAGAAAACCTTACAGAAAACAAAGATTTCGCTGAAGAATACAGAGATCGGATTTGATCAATCGAATTATTTTGCCACCGACGCCTAGATTATGTAGTTTAGACCGGAGGAAGGAATCTTGTTGCACCGTATCAAATCTTGACGTCGACATAGATATTTTTTTTTTTTTTTTTAATGAAGGAAATATAAAAATGAACTTGAATTACTCATGAGGTGCAGGCTGTTATTAATCATTCTCTAATAATTGATGTAAAGAGTTTACAGAGGGTGTTAAACAATGCTATACCACTATAAATTTCAGGTAATCTTCAATATCGCTTTTATTAATTTTTTTCTGAAGTAGTGTTATACAACATTGGGCCATTACTTTTCCCTTTTCCATTTCATTCGCATCGATTTGATCGATCCACACCAGAGAGATATAGAAATAAAGTTCACATTATTTCAAATATGGGCCACCCTCATCCCCTCGGAGGCATGGTAAACCTAAAACCACTCAGGTATTGGTGGTTGCACATAAAGATAACTCCTCCCCCTCTATGATGCAACCCCATCCCGCCACTTCTTTGCCCCTTTGACTTTTTTGTGCCGGGGCCATAATTTATCGCCTTTTTGTGCAAAATTGCATCGCAAAAAAAAAGATCGCTGAAACAATATATACCCCTACGTACGTTGAAAATGTATTTCAAGTGTATTATAATAGAACCCATTATTTCGATATCAAATTAAGACATCCCATTATTCTTTTCCAATTAATTAAGGTTTTGGTTGAGTAGTACCTTTAAAACGTTTTTTTAGTTGAGATAAAAAAAGTCAGTGTCACAAGCAAGATTCGAACCCACGATCTTCGTCTTGATACCCCGCTGCTCTACCACTTGAGCCATCGTGACCTCGATCCACTCGGACACCAACTTCCCATCTTATACGTTTTGCCATTTTTCAACCTTAATTAATTGGAAAAAGAATTTATTTGGTCAAGGGGACCATGAAACTTAATAAAATATAATATTCCGTAATTTTCATTCCAAATATTTTTTAATACTTGAGAATTAAGTAACACAAGGAACATATAATAAAGATTTATTTAACAGTTTCTTTTGCATTCGTAGGAAAATAAGCACTCCCATTGCTGGTGGATAGTTGATTGTCATAGATTATCTCCAATTAAACCCCAAACCTGTTTTAATACCATATTTTCGACATTTAATTTTTATCCAATGAGAACGAATAATTGTGTACAACATTACTTGATGTGGTTGATATCAGCCTTGATATTATAGAATTACTAGACCTTTTAGGATGCCTCTGGCCTCGCCCTGATGGATCGGGAGGAGTCCCCCCACTTTGGTGCCTGAGCGAGGTTGGGCTCTTCTTTGGTCGTTTCTTCACCCTTACATTCCCTAAATCTAGTCATTCCCACAGTCACTCATACAATAAATACATACAAACCCAATCACAGATACACATCTTCTGTCTAGAATCCGTGTCTGAGGGTACTTTATATTCCGCCCCGACCCGGCTTGGTGGAGCAGCTTGAAATGATATGCTGCACTGCCGCCCAGTATACTCCTTTTCTAACATTAACTTTAACCCTATGAAATAAATACCCCACTATATACGACCCGTTATCCCAATATCTTTCATAAAGATAAAAAGTTTTTCTTTTACTCGCTGCCATGCTCGAGCATTCTCTTATAGTCCGGCGGTATTCCATTTCAGTCCCTATACGGCGAGGCCTTAATATTATAATTATATACAATCAAAAACAAAACCCCAGACTCCGGAAATATTTGGTTGTATATTTCGAAATATAAGATTTTTTTATCGTTATATTAATTACAAAATACTTATTTTGACGTAAACGAAATTAAATGAGATCAAAAATTCAAGAGTTTTAAACAAAATTGCGTAATTATGATGGTTTGAAAGAAAATGTACCAATACCCCGAAAAACATTCAGTTATTGAACAAATATATAAGAATTTAAAACTAGTTTCGAAGTTCTGATGAAGTAAATACTAAGTTTTTTACATTTGCCTTGTCCCTGCGTTTTAAAGATAATTATAAGAATTTTTTAGAACGTTTAATAGCTGCATTTCTTTTAATAACCTGAACTTCTTGGATTTGTAACATTTTAAGAAGCGTAATTATCGTTTATACGTTAAGTCAATTCTACTTTTAATTTGAAATTAAGTTGAATTTAAATTGTTAAATTAATACTATTGCATTTTGGGTTGAGGAAATAGCTACCGTATGTTTTAACACTTATTACATTATTTGGGTCCTTTCCATTCTAAAAAAATGATTATCGTCAATTAATAATAACAATAATTAAATCTTCATATTTTGTTCAATATGAAATTTTTCAAACATTTCAAAATCCTACCCATTCTAAAAACAACGATACCAGAAACTCAAAAATTTAACGATTCGTTGAAAGTTTTGAAGTTTGCTGAGTTATTGAAAGTTTCACTTCAGGATTCGATAATTTCAATTTATCGTGTAACTGATTGCTATTGTTTAAAGGTAGGATTAAAAGAATCAACACAAATTTTCATATTTTATACAATAACATTTATAGTTTTCTTTACCACCTGAATTTTTGACACATTTCAAACATTTTTTTTCTTCTATTCTAATAATAAACTGAAATTATCGAGTTCAAAACTTCAGAGTGAATCGTTGTATTTTTACGTTTCTGATATCAATACTTTTAAACTGTAAATATGTGAAAAATTATTGTCAATTAATAATTACAAACAATATCGATAATAAAAAGTTTATATGTTATTCAATTTAATTGAATTTCTGACAATATATATATATATATATATATATATATATAGATAGATAGATAGATAGATAGATAGATAGATAGATAGATAGATAGATAGAGAGAGAGAGAGAGAGAGAGAGAGAGAGAGAGAGAGAGTCGATAAATGTATTTATTGAAATGATTTGCAGGTCGTTAGACGCGGTCTGGTGGGATGTAGGTTTTCGAAAAACATTTTCTTTATCGTGCCAACGTTTCGATCTTTATCGTGATCATCTTCAGGGTTCAAAGGGTTTCTTTTCCGTGTAGATGTGTCATTCTTGTGTGTCGTCGCACTCTCAACACGATGAATGACACACCTACACGGAAAAAACGAACACTCCGTGCCCTGAAGATGATCTCACTAAAGATCGAAACGTCGGCACGATAAAGAAAATGTTTTTCTAAAACCTAAGTCACATCGGACCGCATCTCAGGACCTACAAATAATTATCGAGTTACTGTCACTAAACACCACACAATCTATTGAATTTATTGCGTCCTGATGGAAAATTTTGATATCTTCCAAACGAATCAATATGTTTTTGTAGAATTATGAATTTTGTTGTTGTCGGTTTTTAGAGTGGAAATGACATTCAAAATTTCCAACAAAATATGGCATTAGGTTTACTAAAACAGTTGATCAATCGGTCTGTTTAACAGATACTTTGATAAAAATACAGACTTAAGACAACCTAGAGATTTGTGGACTTCAGTGTGATGAACCTGCATGCTTTTTTGTAAGTTTATTTATAATTAGGCTCGTCTGTCACACGCGTTTTGGCATCTCGTCATTCGCTGTAGAAAGTTGAATTCTGATTGAAAATCAGAAAGGAGAGGCAGGCCACAATGTTAAACGACCATGATTTTAGATTTTTTCTCGTTTGTTTTATTCTACAAACACATCCTCCTGATTTTAACTTCTAACAGTATTGATAATTTATTAAAACATTTTCATAAATATTTAAATAATTTTTGTTCTATGGGTATTCCTTATGAAACCGCTAATGAAATAATCTCCTGAACACTAAGTCCAGCGGGGAAACGGTTGTCTCGTAATTTAAGCCGTACTTTATGTATTGTGGGAGAACGGCGGGCTGTCTGCCAACTCGCAATAGAAAAAAAAATACAAGCCATACTTTATAGTGACCACCTGTACGGTGGCCAGGTTCCCAGCAAGGCGGCCTATTCTAGGACGTAGGCTTAGTCGATTTCAGGTATCACATTTCATTTAATAAATCGTATTGGTTGGCCCTCAATCATTTTCTAGTGACCAAAGGAATTACTTCACCGATACACCCATTCACTAAGATGACAAACGACTGGGTACGAAGAATCCGTCCGGCTTTTGAGCTCGACCATGGGTACACAAAAAGCATATTTTCTCGAAAAACTGTACATACTTAACAATTAGGTAGTAATTAGTAACTATTCATACTACGATATAATAAAAATAATAATGTTTAAATTTCTCTGCCAAATTTGCTCTCATCTCTTTAATTTGATCATTAACAAATTACTTGAACGTGATTATTAACGTGAGTGGTTATGAGTGGACGGGTCTTTTGAGAAATACCGAATATTCCATAGGCCCGTCGAAAAAGTTAGGTTAATTATTTCAATCGAAAGTCGGATTTCTATTCAATTTTTAATTTGAACATTGAGTTTGAAAGTTTCCCTGTATAAATAAAAATATATTAATCATACATTTATATTATTGACGTGAATGGAAAGAGGTAGGCGAGGTGGAGGTATCTTGCCGAAACCCATAGGGGTGAGTTCTCACTGGTGCATCTGAACTCTGCAGCCTGCCGACTATGGATTTTACAAATAACTACAAAATTCAAAATTTCTACAAAAACTAAAAATTTACTGATTCGTTTTGGAGATTTTGAAATATTAATTTAGAACTCAATAATTTCAATAAATGGTGTTTATAGACAGTTTTTTTTGTATAATTAATATATACGACCAATTTTGAACAAATTAATTGTCATATGTTTAACTTTTTATGCAAAACTTACTTTCACTTGTTATATTTTTACTTTTGCACTGCACAAGAGTTCATACAGTTTATTGTATGTGATTTTGTATTCATCTTTGTATCTTTTGCATCTCATTATGATGTGCTGGAGATCTTCAACGCAACCGCACACTTCGCATTGAGGTGAATCCTTTTTCCCTATCTTATTTAGATAGTTGCCACATAGCCCATGATTCGTCAGCAGTATATTTTTGGTCGTGGTCTGCGGCCTGTCGAAGTAATCTCCACGGTGCCAAGGCTCTCGTCCTACTAAGGAGAAAATGGTCTTGAAAAATTGGCCAGATCCTGCGGATGAATACTTTTTTTATTTTGGAACTGGTATTGCCGATCTGAGTCCAGACTTCGTTGCTTTTTTGGCTAATTTGTCAGCTATGTCAATACCTTTTATCCCCACTTGCGCTTATATCCACACTAATGAAACCTTCCGCTCATCCGACTGTATTTCTTGGATACACTGGAGAATTCTCATTAATAGTTGCTCCGTGATAAAGCATTATTGACAGTTACTTGATGATTATTTGGAAGTCGTGGGGTGCTGTCTGGTGTGACGTAGGTTTTAGAAAAACATTTTCTTTATCGTGCCAACGTTTCGATCTTTATTGAGATCATCTTCAGGGCTCAAAATGTTTGTTTTCTCTGTAGATAGGTCATTCTTGTGTGTCGTGTTGAGAGTGCCGATGATGAAGAAGAGATAAGAAAAGAAAAGAAGAGAAAAGATAAGAAAATGTTTTTTTCAACCAACTAAAATTAATTAATTAATTTTTTTACAAGGGTTCGCATCGGAGGGGTCTTCCCAACCTTCGAGGTTCCGGTGTTTTTGAAAAAAGAAACCAATTGTAAGTATGTCGGGTTGGAATTCAGGGCTGCTGGATTCGGACCCAGGACCTTTACTTTACAGCGATGAGCACCTTGTCAACGACTAAACTGTTGAGGCCACCGACGCCCCCTTGCCCTTGAATGTAATTTTAAACTATTCTTTTTATGTAAGGTTTTAGTTAAAATGAAAACGAAGTAAGTCAAAGGTCGTGGGTTCGAATCCCGCTCGTGTCACTAGCGTTTTCATTTTAACCAAAACCTTACATAAAAGAATAATTAATTGAAAGAAGTAATTTGGTTAATAGACCACTAAATATTATTTCATGTTTAAGTTTAATTTTAATTTTCTGCTGTACGTACCAAAAAATAAGCAATCTTAACCAATTATCAAAAAGGAAAATTTCAATTCAATTTATTGACTCCCTTTAGGCAGCAGAACTGTTGACAGCAATAATTCAACAACCTCTTTTCTTCATTTATTTATTTATATTACAACAGTATATAAAATGCAGCAAGCAAAAATTATGTTAATTACAATGATATACATATACATGCATATCCGCGATTTTACTAATACATGTAGGATAGGAAATTTGTATGGGTATTTGTAAAATTCAAACAATGTTGGTAAATCCCATGTTCTGAAGATGATCGCAATAAGGACCGAAACGTTGGCACGATAAAGAAAATGTTTCTCTAAAGCTTACTTCAGAAGTATGGTTGGAACCATATCGCTTTCCTTCGCAACTGAATGATAGAAATGAACTCACGTTATTCCATCCGTCCTGCCTGGTATCGATCCAATGATCGATGAAAACTCAAAACTGGTATCGTGGTGCTCCTCGAAGCAAGAACACACACACAATGCCAGACGTACACAACAGATTCGTCAACAATTTCCTTTCTTTTCTCCGCTCGTCGAAGAGAAATTTTACACTCGGGGACGAGGTCGATTGATGGAGCGGAAGCGAGGACTTGCAGAGCATGTGTGGGAGCCGTTCTATATGCCTTTGATATTCTTAAAAGGGCTATTCTCTTGCTTTGGTCCAGAATGGATCTCCCCTTAATTTTTAGCTTTTGCCCTCAAGCTGCACCTTTGTACAAGGCAATTGGCAAATAGACGCCCTTGTACGTGATAGAAGAGCCTTTGGGCTCAACTCCCCGTTTGCACTTTCCTATCCTTTGTGGCTTAAAAAAATACATCTTGTCGTCTCTCTATTTTTGACGAGAGTACCTTTGAAGATCCTCAACTAAGCGATAAAAAATCTGAGCCGAGCGGCAGCAATCCTATTGTGAAATTTATTTCATTTGATATAATAATAAATTAATTTATTTATATACTAATTTAATTATTTGTTATTAAACTGTAGATATATTTTATTAACATTTAGTTATCGATCAATTAAATATTTACTCAAATTAGCTTTTTGTACTAATGTACTAAATTCCGTGCTGTTTTCTGCATATTTATATACTAACTTTATATTGTAACAGTAAACAAAATTAGAATGTGGATATTATAAAGAATATAACAGCAAAGGGTGCGCTATTGAATAGATTAAATTTTAAAAAAATCCCTTCCTTCCCTCAGCCTTAAGGCAAGGTCTAAGGCATAAAGATCATCTAGATTTTCCCGTTTTGGCAACTAATAAGTGTAAAAAAATTACATGAATGTGTATCGTGTTTATAAATTGAATTAAATTTTAAACCACCACGTGGAAGAGTTACAACAAGTAAATTTGTAATTGTAAATTTAACAATTATCATATTATATAAACGTTCAGTTATTCCAGATCGCTACTCCCATTTCCCGTTACTTAGGGCAGACGTCAAGGTGAAAATTTCGAGATACTATGAAATTTTGTGTTGAGAATATTGAATTGAAGACCATTAGACATTTTTGGTCTCTTGTCAACACTAAAAGACAAGCTAAAATCGTTTCCTCTGTTATTTATATGGATGGGGAAATGATATCGGATGAAGCACGAATCGCTAACGGTTTTTCTTTCTTTTTCTGGTCCACCTTTCACAATGGCACGAGTATATAAGATTTATCATCGGATTTTCCTCGAAATCTTTATCAACATTGAGGTCAGTGACATTGATCAAAGTTTTATCAAGTTAAATGTTTCCTGCGCAATGGGGATAGATGGGATTCCTAAAATGTTCATCAAAGCAGGCTCTTCTTCGATTTTCCAACCTCTACCTGTAATTTTTAAGACATTTGTTAAGAAAATAATTTTTCTTCACAAGAAAGAAATTTTCACAAATCGTACCCATTTTTAAAAAAGATAACTTTCTTCTTCTAGACCTGCCTGCTTATATTCGTTACCTATAATATTCTCGATTCCATTTTAGCTAACTCCCTCAGTGATTCTTTTGACTTTAATCAGCATGGACATATAAAATGAAGATCCGCCACTACTAACCTGC
Organism: Cimex hemipterus; assembly: GCA_039619505.1. Taxonomy (NCBI): domain Eukaryota; kingdom Metazoa; phylum Arthropoda; class Insecta; order Hemiptera; family Cimicidae; genus Cimex; species Cimex hemipterus. The sequence goes on from CM077100.1 coordinate 10,833,136, forward strand.
TGCATTACTATGAATACATCGGCCATTGTCTTGAGAAGCATGAAAATGTTCACTCCTTCTACACCGATTTCTCTTAGGCTTTCGATCGAGTCGACATTAGAGTTCTTGTTTTGAAGATCGAACTCTTCGTCATCCTTTGCTTTTCTTCATCTCTTCTCTTTAAAGTGGTGGGTCATTCTCTGTAAAATATAATATTGTAAGTCTCTGACAGTGATTTAGCTCGTCTTTCGTAAACTGTTAGTTATTATTTTGTTTCAATGATGTATGCCAAATATTTAAACTTAACCAATTTTCGATGTCGGCTGATAATTTAAAAACGCTAAGTTACAACTTGCAACTTGAATTAAATTTATTCTATGAATAGGTTTTCATTCCACAAATGTAAAATTATTAAAATACCCGTCATGATCCTGATGATGTGCAAGCATTAATCAAAGTTGATACCAGTTCCGACCTTGGAGTGATGTTTAATAAGCGTGGTGATTTCAGTAATCAGACAGACTAGAATGGTAAGGCCCTTCGTAAACATAGATTTATTAATTTTAGAACAGGTTAGAAATGTATTTGCTGTAAGAATTTTTTATCAGGAACTCGTCAGAAGTATTCATGAGTATTCACCCAACGTTTGGCCTCCTTTTCATGGTACAGAAAGGCTGCAGAGGAAGGGTACTAAAATATGACTGTAAACTTGGGTATGCTGGACTAGGTTGCAAGGATAGATTGGTTGACTCTTTCAAATCACAAGGCATTTGGAGAAGATTTGATCTTCTGCAATGGAGTTGGGTGTGCCCGTGACCTGCTCGATAAGGGATCTCTTCCGGTGCCTCGAAAGCCTTGAGGATGCGTTGAATGAAAAGGTTGCTCAATCGGTTCTTGACGAAACAGGATTTTTATAACTACCTACATACGTTCAACATAAGTCATTAAATTTATTTCGACTAATCATTAAGCCAGGTTTTATTAGTTTTTGTTAAAAGGTAATATGTAGTAATGGCAAAATATAAAATGTTGACCGCTTATTGATTTTAAAATTTTTCCCAAAAGTTCTGACCATGGCATGTTTTCGCCTTGATCAACTCCAACTTTTTTAGGTGGTTGTTAATAGGGCATTTCACAGACCTACAATTATCCTCAAACCCTCCCTGCTGAGAGAGATATGTTGAAAGTACATAATATCTGGTATTGGGTTGTCCGGAAAATAATGCAGGATTTTAAGTTTTCATTAAAAAAATCTATATAAAATATTCTGTTTACGTTTACAGGATTACTCATTTGTATGAATGTCAACACTTATTAATCCTCTTCCAAATGATATTGTTTGTTTACCTCTGTAGCATTCCGCTACTTGGAAATAATTCAGTCATCCTTATAATGTCAAAGCGACATTATTTCGAAGAATTTCGTACGATTTTCTTTTACGAGTTTAAACTCGGCCGAAGCGGAGCCCAAACGGCTAGAAACATTAACCAAGTCTGGGGCGAGGGTTGTGTTAATGAGTGCACTGTGCAAAGGTGGTTTAAAAAATTTCGGGAGGGAGATTTCAGCCTTGAAGATGAAGAAGGTCGTGGAAGGCCTTCCTCTCTTAATGATGATGTTCTGCGATCAGTGGTGGAAGAAAACCCCAAAACAACTGTTCGAGAACTTGCAGAGCAACTCAAAGTCAGTAAAACGACCGTCGCTGACCACCTCAAGGCGATTGGAAAAGTGAAAAAACTCGAAAATTGGGTTCCACACTCCACATGTGTCACGTGTAACGTCACAAAAATTATTGGAGCTTGGCTATGAAACTTTGCCTCACCCACCCTACTCTCCGGACCTCTCGCCTACTGACTACCATTTTTTTAGACACCTGGACCACTACTTACAACACATAATATTCAAAAATCAAACGGAACTGGAAAATGCATTTATTGACTTTATCAATTCTAAAAATTCTGAATTCTACTCAGACGGAATTAATAAGTTACCAACACGTTGGGAGAAATGTATTGAGAGTATGGGAAATTATTTTGATTAAAGAACATTGCTTTAAAGTAACTAGTTTCTTTTTTTTTGTTTAATACCAAAATCCTGCATTATTTTCCGGACAACCCAATAATAAGACCCGTATCCTCAGAGCAAGTTTATACCGGCTTTCTAAGAAATAGTTTGTGGGAATGTTTTTATAAGTACCTTCGAAGCGATCACCGCAGGAAAAACAGAGATCTCACTGAAAATGGCGCAAAAGCGCGTTTGAGTAGCAACGAATCCGGCGAAGGTACCCGGTACTGTCTCAACCTAAAATAATCAATACCTTCCTTATTTATTTTTGATATTATTAAGAACAACAAAAACTGTAACAATTTCAAAGAAAAACGGTTTGCTCCGAATGTCCACTTGTATGTACAACGTACTTAAAAAGCCTTTGACTATTTTTTAAATTAATTATACTTTTTTAAAATGAAGAAAGAGCTTTTTCTTTTGTACTATACCATCTCAATATTGGTTTATGGTTCAATATATCAATTTTATGATAGGTACATGTTTTGTACTAATTGAAATTAATTATAAATGGCATTTCTCCGATTATAAATCAAGTATAAAAATTAATTGTCATAGTGGCTGTTATGAAGACCAATAAATAAAAATTAAAATTATTCTTTCCCTCTGATACTATTTTTAGTATGTTTATTCTTTCTCTGATTATCGTACAATACATATTATTTAATTACTTGATAACGCATACACTATGATTATCTAAAAGTCGAACCTGTTTTCTCCTTCTTAAGATTTAAAAGTAAAAAACAAGTCCACGAACATATTAATAAAACGTGTAGAGATTAGTGACCGTTGATAGATAATTATTCAGATATCGTGAGATGCGGTCTGGTGTGATGTAGGTAACAGAAAGGACTGGCACTCTCAACACGACACGCAAGAAAGGCAAATTACCCAGAAGACAAACACTTTGAGCCCTGAAGATGATCTCAATAAAGATCGAAACGTTGGCACTATAAAGAGAATGGTTTTCTGAAACCTACATGGACACACATACACACCAGACCGCACCTCACGATATCTGAATAATTTTAATAAAATTAAACCCAAACTAGACCAGCAAAACGTTTTATTTGTAATTATACATTACTTTATAAATAAGTTAAATAAAAAATTGTGAGAAATTTTTTTACAATAGACCGATATTCCCATCACCACAGATACGAACACCACAATTATATTCAACGATATTCACAAGTTACATTAAATAAAAAATACAAAGCTTGTTTACCTCTATTTTAATAGGCATTTATAAAAATTTTTCAGTTTTAAAAAAATTATACCAGGGATTGAAAACTTCAACGAACCCTAGTTTAGTCAGACATTTTGAATATTATTTCCATTCTCGTAAATAAATTGAAGTTATTCGAATTCCGAAGGAAACTTCAGTATCTTCAGGTTAATTTTGGTTTTTTTCTGTTATCCTTGTTTTAAAAATGGAAAAGACTATCAAAATGTGTGAGAAAAATATCCTCAATTAATAATTACAAATAATAACAATAATTCACTTTTCATACTTTATTAATTGTAAACGAATTTTTGATGATTAATTGTTCTTAAATATTTCATAAATCCTGTCTATTCTAAAAAGCATGATACCAGAAATTCAAAAATTCATTGATTTGTTGTCGGGAAATTCGTTGAGAAAAACGTTTTCCTTCATAACTCGAAAAATTCAATTTATCGTGTAACTGATTGTCATTGTTTAAAATTTGATGTAAAAACCAGTTCTAGAAGGAACAGATTTAAGTTGTCAGCAAGTGTTTTATATATACCAAGTGGCTTTTTATATAACAGGTGGCCTTTTTTTTCTTAGGCACTTATTTTATTGTAAAACAAAGGTTTTTTTTCAAATTTATTGTACATTACAACTACCTTAAAGTAGGTAATAAGTAACAGTGAGAACGGTAATTAAAACAAAACCAAATTAAAACCAAGAGTGGAGAAAACACCCATTGGTATTACTCCAATGTTACAATAATATTGTGTGTTCAATCGATTTGTGTGTCATTATCACTTTCACTGTTATCACCATCACTTCCTAGAAGATCTCGCGGCCATTGTCTCTTCAGTCGGCGAGGTGGGTTTGAGGGGATTCGTCGGGATGCGAGGTTTCTGATGTGTTGATTTACGTTAGTTGGGAGGTTTTTATGAAATTTACGGTAACGGAAACGTATTTCATCTTGTACAAACGGAATATGTAAATCTGTATGTGTAGTTTGGTTCGATACATACAATGGAGCATCTAGTATTTTTCGTAGTATTATAGACTGGGCAGTTTGAATGCGGTGGATATTGGAATGTTTGGCTGAACCCCACACTTCCAGTCCGTAAGTCCAAATCGGTTTAATTATGGTGTTGTAAAGCAGTCTTTTATTTTTGAGAGGTAAATTCGAGCGTTTGTCAAGAAGTCGTGCAAGAATTCTAAATCTTGTCATAACCTCCTGACGTTTCAATCTTGTGTGAGGATTCCACGTCAGGCGTTTGTCGGTGTACAATCCGAGGTACCGCACTTTGTCCGCAGTTCGGAGGGGAGTGTAGTTTAAGAAAACAGGGGGAAAGATCTTTTTACGAAGAGTGAAGGTAATGTGGGTGGATTTTTCCGTGTTAAATTTATCCTTTTCTTTTTACACCAGGACTCTAGTAGTATGAGGTGTTGTTGGAGGTTTCGACTGGAAATGACAATTTTTTTAAGTAGAATCTGCAGGTGCTATTAGAATTTTAATAAATCACCCAGTGATCAACTTTTGTTTCAAACTTAAGGACTGCCCATTTGCCCATTTTGAAATTCCTTTCAATTCTAAATACAAAGGTAATAGAAACTCAAAGATGCATCGATGCGTTCTGCATATTTTGAAGTTTTCCATCAGAACTCGTTAATTTCAATTTACAGGGTAACATTTTTTTTTAGATTTCATAATTATAGTTATATGTTCCTTCCTGAAATTAACATTAAAATAGTCTTAAAAATTAGTTTACTATAGAGCCCATGTTTATCAGAATCAGCAAACTCTGTTTAGTCTCTGGAATGATTTTATTAATTTAAATTTAAATATATTAATAATGATACCGACACAAAAATCAAGTTTGCTATCATCCATTGTAAACTTTAAAAACATCATCTTGAATCACACGATTGATTTATTCTAGTGAAATGAATTTATGTTTTTAAAGTTTTGCTTGAATTTTTTTTTTGTCTTTTCCTCGGCCGTATTTGATCGTAACATTGTTATGCTCACCTTTGTACATTAAATTTTAAAGAGGTAGTTTTCCCTCCTGATTTTTTTTTTCACTCGACAGGGTTTTTGATATTTTTTTTTTTTTGTTCTGCCTTCTCATTTCCCTGGGTTTTCAGTCCCGCCCTTCCGCCCTGCTGTCACTTCCGACATCCAATTCAGAAATTACGATTCAACATCAAAGCCGAACAATATTCGTCACGGAGATAAAATTGTGAAAGTGGAAGAGTTAATTCGCCATAAAAGGGGCGAAAAACTGATCTCTTTCCTTTGTCCGTCACATTTGCATTAAATTGACTCCTGCGGTCTCCAACAAATTGTAGATACCGGATCCAGGAACTAGCGCACAACTGACCGGGTTTTAACTATTTAGCTGAAAATCTATGTAAGATAAACAATCATTCTAGTTTGTACTTTTATTTATTTTATTTTTTACGAGGGTTCGTAACACCAGAGGTCACGTTGACGCTCGGGGTGTCGGTCTTTAAAAACTTTTCGTGAGTATGCAACTATATTGCTTTGTTTAAACTTTTAGTCTTCTTTCGACAATATTCACTATTCGGTCAATCTTAAAACTTTATAATTTAGGCAGCACTTCTTAATTGTAATTAATGTAATTAAAATTTGTATTTTCCAGATTGTTCCACCATAAAAGGTAAACATGGTATTCCTTTATGTTTTCAGTGGGCATTAAAGTAAGGCGGGCCTGCCCTTTACGCCCCACACTTTTTTTCTTTGTTCTTAAATGGTTAGCTGAACATAAATATACTCCACTCTTAAAAATGTCTAACCTGAAGTTCTACAGAAAGGGTGGTAGTCTGAAATTAACTGAGAAGTGGTTAAATGGAGGTAATCGAATAGTTGTTAAAACACATTTTTTGGAAGTCACATTGTCACCTGGATTATCGTTCAGTCATCACCGTATCTAAAACGTTTCCAGCGCAAAGCTGGGTCTGAACAGAATGTTTTTCTCACAAAACCATCAAATACCATTGAACCAAATTTCTTATTTACATTACCAGCATTTTAAATTTTGTTTGGGGATGTAAGGCGTTGAGTTCTCTGGTTTGACACCTGGGTATCTTGTCTCACAATTACTCTTGTGAATTTGATCCTTCCGTACACCATATGCCCTAGTGGATTACTCAGCATTCCTTACTTTTACAGAAGATAGGAATGGTTCATCGAGAGGAGTCTGTGAGGAGGGCACACTTTCTTTTGTAATGAGCCCTTTTAGATTTAAATATGAAATACAGTGCTTTTGGCTGCAGAGCTCTACGTTGATTCTTTGCCAGGGAGGACCATCATCATTTCTATTGCGAATGCCCCATGTTAATCGAATTTCGTTAAAACTCTACATGAAAAATAGCTCCCTCGTTCGTACAGCAATTGTCAGAGATTTGACGAGCCCACGGCTCTGTAAACCAATAATTGCTTTTATGAGAAAGCCCTAGGACCACATGTACAACCTGATAAGAGAGTTCAAATTTTAATTCTGCACTTCTGTTAAATTAGTGCATTAGTATTTTTTAAATATTATTTCTTATTTCAATTAATTAATCTTGTTATGTAAGGTTTTGGTAAAAATGAAAAAGTTAATGTCACAAGCGGAATTCGAACCCACGACCTTCGGCTCAATACGCCGCTGCTCTCTAACCACTTGAGCTATCGTCACTACGATCCACTCGGACACAAACTCCTCATCTCAACTTTTTAGAATTTTCCCTCATTTTTGCCATTTTCAAATGTGTCCGAGTGGATCGAGGTCTCGATAGCTCAAGTGGTCAGAGCGGCGGCGTATTGAGCCGAAAGTCGTGGGTTCGAATCCCGCTCGTGACACTAACTTTTCATTTCCCCCTGAATATAATGGAATTATTTCTTATTTTAAGATTATATCTATTTCAAGCAATTACAATAAAAAAATATGAATTATATTTTAGATTGCTATTTTTACTTATGTATTTCCTTTTCAACTTTTAGTCAAAATACTTGTCAAAAAACCTATTGTCAAACGTATTGAATTATGGTGTAGTCAAAGTAATTTCTAATTCCCGCCGTCGGTTTTTTGCTTTGCTGAAATGTATTGTACTTATTTTGAAAACCATTACGTTATTAATCATATTAATCATAAATGCATTTACTTCTTTTTCTTCTTCTTTTTGTAAGTATGTCAGGTTCAAGTGCAAGGCCGCTGGATTCGAACCCGGGACTTTTACCTTACAGGGATGAACGCTGTATCAGCACCTTGGCGTTGCGGCCACCGATGCCCCTTCTCTTCCTTGTTAGTTTTGGATTTGTTCAAATCGAATGCAAAATTTTGCTTCAATCTCCATGCTGACCTAAATTTCCTGTCAAGCCATAGGCCAGAATATTTACCAAGGGGGACACGATATCAAATTGTCATTTATCACAAAGTCTTCACTGGGCGTAGAACGTTTCCTTGTAAAAAAAATAGCAACTGTTTTTTGAGGAATAATTCTTATTTTCCATTTCTTAAAGAAGTTATTCATTTTACGTAAACTATTCGTTCAGCCTCTTAATAATAGTGCAGGTACGTCTAGGGATACAAACCATGCCTCGATACTATCCAAGTATCATCGCTACCTTGTCTGCCCAATGACCGATACTTGGTATCGATACTTTTGACTACCGCTTTTAAATGTTCAGTATCGAATTCAAATTATCAAAATAAAAAACGAGTTGTTTAAAAAAAACTATAATAAATTGTTAAATATAATTGCTTAAGAATCCTTATGATTGCCGAAATTCCACCTTCCCTCCATTAGTCCTCTTCATAGCCAGGACCCAGTACCTGCTCACAGCCAAAGTTTGTAACTCATATTAATATTGTTCTATTACCTGTTGCGAACTTGTGAGTTGTTTTCGTCGTTTGGTCAGTGAAGTTAATCCGAAATCCGCATTGTTTTTTCATGAAACATGTCGCCCCCCCCCCCCCCAACGAGCAAGTTGTAGTTGTATTTTACTCGCCAAGATAGAAATTCATCTAAGTGTAAGCAATGCTCCCAGATCTTGAAGACGAGTGGTAAGTAACTTGGCAAAACGCCTTCAAACTCACTCCGACATTTCTTCAAGATATAGTTGAGTTCAAATAAATAATGTAGTAAACTAATAAAACGGATTTAACGAAAATAAACTTAATGGAATTTTAAAAAACAATCGACGCCATTTTGCAAAGTATCGATGCTTTGTTGTTTCGATTATTAAGCGTATCGATACAACACTCGATAGTTTAGATTCGATAAATATCGATACTTTGTTTCGATAGTGTATATTGCGCAAGGAGGTCGAAAAAAGAGCAATGCAGTCCAAAAATAGAGCCAATTGGACATACGCTTAGGCCAAAAAAGAAACTATATTGGTCCCAGCACTGAACCGTAACACCAGTGGCTACGTCAAATTCTTCAGAAATGGCTCTTCCATAATGAATTCTAAAGCATCGATGTTGTATTTAAAAGCTGACTATTTTTATTAAGTACCTAGTAAAATTGTTATAGATTTATTTGTATACAAGCTCAACATGCCAAACACAATCAAAGCAGTATGCATTTATAAATTAAAACTGTAAGCAAAGTGGATTATAAGTGTACTACGTTGACCTTGGGCCGAATGATAAGGGCGAAAAAATAAACATACAAGTTATATACGAGCATAAACATTTTTTTTAAATAAATAAGGTGATGACAATACTAGGATGCAGGTGTTGGTCCTAGAATTACCACCAGCACTCTCTCCCACATCAGAGATTTTATAAGGATTTTCATTCAACAAACGAGATAGTCTTAAGTTAGATTTACCAAAACCGTATCGACAAGATTTGACTTAGATTTGTAAAGAACTGAATGTATATCAGCCTTTATCTGCAATTTGTTGAATAAAAGTTTTTAAAAACGCAGTCGACAAAAGAAATTATTTAACTTATACATTCCAAATGACCCGTGCACATTTCTTGTCATTGTTACATACAACCAGTCCTAGCAACCGCTAAAAATCATTATAATATGAAGAAATTTTTTAAAATATAAGGTTAGAAGTTTTAAAAGGGAGTGCTTTGTGCTTCATTAATGAACAAACGATAAGTTCATTAGTGAAAGTATTACGTTCCAAAAGGAAGAATCAAGGCAGGTCATAGCTGCAAAATAAATGAGCTAAACTTTTATTAGCAAGGTAATGACCTCTAAATGTCCAAATAGCCCAACGATTCGTGATTAGTCAATATAATATATAACGTTTAAATAATATAATAAAATAATGCATATTTATATGATAAAAGTTTCATTTAACTAATTAGTGATTGATAAATTATTCAATGTAATTAAGAAGTGAGTTTTTTATCAGATACATACTTATCAGAGTGTTTTTTCATTAATTTATCATACCAGAACAATTTATTGTTATATCCTTGCGGGTAAAACTTTTCTCCAAGGTGCCAAATCAGTGTTGCCTAAGCACCTTTGGTGTTTTTAATGATGCAGCCAATCAGGACGAAGATAACTCTGAGTTTAGGGAAGTACCCGGACGATTTAGAGAGCAAACTGAAGTCTGATTGAGTAAGGAGCTTCTATTTGCAGAGTTTTATCTACCTGCTATCTTGTCTTTGTAAAATCCCGGGAGTGAGCCAGATTTTTCCCATCTCTAATTCTACCTTATCCTTCCCTTTCCTTTGTCTAGAGAGACAATTCCGTATATATCGAAAATGATTATAGTTTTCGAATTCAAAATATTTATAGTTGATTTATTGCAATTCATACGATTCTAATAATTTATATTTATAAACATGTGAATTTAAACTGTATATATATTTTCACAAACTGGCATTTTATAAAAAAAAATATATACTGCATTTAGCATACGGAATTGTTCACATGTGGAGTATTGATGCCCATGTAATAAAAAGAGAAAATGCAAATTGACAATTTTCCCAACACTTCGATCCATTCCAATTTATTTGTTTGTTTGTTATGTAAAGCCACCCATTTTGAATAAATCTTACAGCGATACGCAGTATCAAATAGAACGTGGTAATGAATATAAAATTCAGTTATCTGAAAGTAAACATCGATCACGAAAAGATTCTACCAGACAGAGTAATAAATGAAATTAAAATATTTCAAATAGGACAGGAAGCTATCTCCGGTAAAACGATATGCTAAGAGTATGCGAGGTATCGAGAAGGAGAGATTGTTTCAGACTAAAATAATTCAAGATACACCACTCTAGAGATAAAGGGGAAAACAGAAGGTCTAATGCTATCTTCCTCGAGGCCCAACTAAACATGGCTATCAAGGGAAAACGGGCAGGTTTAAATTTTTTATTATCAATTCGTTTGTCTTCTTTCAACTGTCAACGATTCGTATTTCTTGACGTGGCAAAATGATTTGACCTATTTGATCAACAATATTGGCCCAACATTGGCGCCGAAATGTCCATAGGAATTTGTCAATAATTTAATATTATAATTAAATTAATTTCCCATCATATACGGCAGGTTTGATATAGGTTAAATTTTGTTTGTTATACCACAAAATTTACTTACTACCTTATTAGATGATTACATAGCTCAGTACAGTATTTATGTCACATGCCGTGTTTGATTTAATCCATGCAAATAATTTTACATTTCAATGTTAACCAACTATATCATATCTCAACTAAAAACGTTAATTAATTGATCAAGCGGACCATGAAAACTAATGAATTTAATAGGATGATGATGATGATGATAATGATATGTCAGGGTGTGTATACTGCGCCCTTTAAGAACTATTGTATCCCCCGTTCTCTGCTTAAAGCACATCGGTGAGTCCTATTTCATCAAGGAATTTGATTAATAGGCCCGGTTTTATTGGTTGAAGCTCTTCTATGGTCACATTGTACGTCCCAAAACACTTCCTCCTGCGGGCTAATGTCGCTCCACAGTTTGTTAGCAGATGTGTTGGTGTTTCCTCTGCTTCTTTGCAGAATCTGCATGTGCCATCCTGGATTATTCCCATTTTCTTTAGATGTCCATTTAGTTTACAGTGTCCAGTTAGGAATCCTGTTAGGATTCGCAGTCTATTCCTGCTTCCTTTGACACATTCCGTGATTTCTTTCTTTCCGAAATTGGTTAGAAAATTCTTGGATTGTTTGTGTCCAATAAGCGAATTCCAGAGTTCCCTTATTTTCTTTTTGTCCTTCTGTCTGAGATATTCATTGATAGTGTGGATTCCTATTCCACAGAAGGGTTCAGGTCCTGTTAGCGGTGTGGCTGCCCCTTCTCTTGCGAGGGTGTCCGCCTTCTCATTGCCTTCTACCTGCCTGGGACCCAGCAGAGGCTTACTTTGTTCTGCGCACCTAATGTGTTTAGTTTTGTTTTGCAGTTCAGCACCATTCTTGAACTAATGATGTTTGAGCTTAGTGCTTTGATAGCCAAGCAGCCATCAAATATTCTTTCTTGTTTTTGTATCCTTTATCTAAGTTGAATTGGACACATCTTTCTATTGCGTGAATCTCTGCTTGAAAGATACTGGTGAATTTTCCCATGGGTTCCGAGTATTTGATGCCAGGTCCAAATACTCCTGCTCCTGTACCTTCTTGTGTCTTTGATCCATCTGTGTACCAAAGGATGGTGCCGTTTTTATAGGAGTTGATTTCCGTTCCTTCCCATTCCTTTTTGATGCCCAGATGTGTTCGGAATTTTTGATTGAATTCAAACATCCTATTCATGTCATCTCTTGGAGCCATGAGTAGTGGATAATTTTTCCCCAGTTTCTTGCTGTCTCTCCATTTCAGTTTTATTCCTGTTGGAGGTTTCTCTCTGATGAGATTAATTGTGGTTTTCTGTGCTGTCCTTTCTACCATGTGATGTAGGGGGATTAGACCCAATATTTTTTCCATGCTAGTCGTAGGACATGTTCTCATTGCTCCCGTTATGCAGATACATGCAAGTCTCTGTATTTTTGTGAGTTCTTTTCTTTTTGTGACTTGTTCCGCTTTATTAGCCCAGGCTATGGCTCCGTATGTAAGTAGAGGTCTTACTATTGCGGTGTACATCCCCAGTTTCTTCCTGCTATTCTTCTGCACACCATCAGGGCTCTTGTCGCCTTTGTAATAGTGGAGCTGATATGTTTCTTAAATGTTAGTGTCTTATCTAGTGTGATGCCCAGATATTTGACTTCATTTTTAATTTCTATCACAATGTTGTTGAGTTTAATTTCCTTCATGTGATCTAGCTTCCTTTTTCGTGTGAAAGTGACTATGGTTGTTTTGTTTGGGTTGATACCCAAACCTGCACTTTTACACCATTCCTCTGTAATTTTCAATCCCTCTTGGATTATTTCGCAGAGGGTTTCCTCGAATTTGCCCCTGCTGTCAGGACTATGTCGTCTGCATATCCCTGACATTTTATACCCGAGAGGTTCAGGGTTTCGAGCAGTTCGTCTACCGTTAGGCTCCATAAAAGAGGTGATAGTATCCCTCCTTGGGGACATCCTTTTGTTGTTCTGATTTCTATAGTGTTTGTTCCTATATTCGTTTCAGCGATTCTTGTTCTTAGCAGTTCTCCAATCCATTTGGATGTGATTTGGTCTACGTGCTTTTTCCTTATGGAGACTTCTATTAATGTGTGAGACGCATTATCAAAAGCTCCCTCAATGTCAAGGAACGCGCAGATTGCTATCTCTTTTGTTTCCAGTGTTTCTTTTAGATCACTGGTTAACTGGTACAGTGCAGTTTCTGTTGATCTTCCTGCTCTGTATGCATGTTGACAGTAGTGGAGGGGTTTGGTTACCAGTGCTGTCATTCTGATATTGTTGTCTATCAGCTTTTCGAGAGTCTTTAGTAAAAAAGATGTTAGACTGATTGGTCTGTAGGATTTAGGTGATGTGGGGTCTTTTTTCCCCATTTTCGGTATAAAGACTACCTTTGCCCTACGCCATGTCTGTGGTATGTAACCTAATGCTAAACTGCTTCTATATACTCGTAATAAAGTTGGAGTAATTATATCCATTCCTTTTTGTAACAGGATGGGATATATTCCATCCGTACCTGGTGCTTTATATGGGCTGAAAGTGCTGATTGCCCAGAGGATTTTCTTCTCTGTGACTAATTCAGCAGCTTTTTTCCAATTTTCTTTCTTGGGATTGTTTGCTTTTACCTTTTCCAGGGAGGTGTTGGGGGTGCTGCCTGGAAAATGTGTGCTCAGAAGGAGCATTGCTTTTTGTTGCATGCTTTCTGTATAGTTGCCTTCTGCATTTCTTAAGGTAATGTTTATGTCTACTCTATCCTTTGCCAGTGCCTTATGGAATCTAGCTGCTGTGGAGACCGTGGAGATTTCTCCGCAGAATTTGCGAAAACTCTCCCTTTTCGCTTTGCGGATGGATTTAATAGGATAAAATGAAGTATATCTTCACTAAATCTCTACGTAGACATTTCATTTATCGCCGAGAATTAAATAGATTACACGGCATTTGAAAAATGGCAAAAAGGAGGGAAAATTCAAAAGATGAGATTGGTTAGAGAAATTAGTGTTTGAGTGGATCGAAGTCACGATAGCTCTCAAGTGGTAGAGCAGTGGCGTATTTAGCGGAAGGTCGTGGGTTCGAATCCCTCTCGCGCTATTGGCTTAGTTTTATCTCAACTAAAAACCTTAATTAATTGAAAAATATTATTCGGTCAAGCGGACTACGAAAACTAGTGAGGTACTAACAAGGATAAACTTCGATAGGAGGGCCTATTTTTGGCGTTGTACTTGCGAATTCAAATATAACTTCGACCACCGACTCCAGAATGACTGAAACAACTGTTGTTGTCTCTTCCAGCGCTGTCGCAGATTCTTGGAATAAAACGAAGGATAATCTGGAAAATCGCCATAGTACGCCGAAGAAGAAATAATAATGAAATGACGTGATAATACAAACATATCAATTTAGATAAGTGAGCTACTAGAGCAACTGGCAGGAGTACGGGATGCTTTGGCTCTTGAACAAGTGTGGATAGGGAAAGAAAGTCAGCCCACCCTGAAAAGATTGCGTTCATCGATAAATAGTGTCATTTTTCCTTTGGATTTCAACAGAACAAGTTTGACATTAAAATTTAATTTCTAAGCGATCTTAACTATAATGAGTAGAGTTGGTCAGTGAGAAGGCCAGTTTTGGTTCAAGTCAATTATATCGACCTTGCGAATTATGAACGAAACGTTTAACTCTGGCAGTTAAGACCTGACGTAAACGAATAGACAAAGAGAGCCGTTCAATTTCATCAATGAGAGGGTTATTCAATTAGATTCAGCAACGAAGTTTTAACTTTACTGTTTTAATCCAGGAAGTAAGTTTACTATTTAACTGAGACGGAGGCGTCCAGGCGGAAGTTGCTTGTGTTAAAACGTCGGGGCCGTGAAGCCAGATCTGAAGAGTGTCATGGAATGATGAATAATTCGGGAGCTAATCCTCGGGAAGGCAAATCGACGGGATTTAAAGCTAAAGGGATATGCGCCCAAGTCGCAAATGGACAGCTTCAGAAATTGACACCACTATTGACCAGGAATTGTTTTGGAGGATGGGGCGGAGTCTAGAGCAAAGACAATACAATCCGGGGATTGGAGCGGTTACCGAAATCGGTAAGCTTGCCCATTGTACTCATTTAACTATTTGCGCTAACAATATAGCAGCGCAAAGTTTGAGGCGAGAGCACGCTACCTTCAGAGAGACAACTTTAGTTTTCGCCTTCAATAAATGAGAATAATAATGACCTAAGTTCGAGAGGATGCAAAAATAGACGGCTGTTGTATATCCATTCTCAGGAGAATCGTAAAATCCCTTGCTATCAAAAGAAGCAGAAAAAATACTTCTAGTGTTACGAATGGTGAAAAGCATGTTGGTTTCATGAGTCAGCCCAATCAGCTTCTACATGAGGAGGAATCAAATCGTCCCATTCGACTTTGGTTAACTATACTTTTTGCAAAATCACTTTCATTACAAAACCCAAAAGACTACGAAAAACAATCGGACCAAAGAATCTGGCAATGTACGACATGTCGGTACGCTTTACAGCTTCACACTGGAATCACGAACTCAAAACTTGAATGCGGCTGGTTTTGCGGTTCTATCTGAAACCTTTTAATCGTTTGGCCATCGTCGAAAAATTCAGTTGCGATTCGATGTGGTCTTGGGGTAAATCCATCAATACCGATGGAGTGCTACTTGTTCGTACGGAGCTCTGAACCACCTTTTCTAATAAAGCACGTAGTTGTTTACGTAGAACGATAACACAAGGGACATTCCGATCTCCGTTGGTATGCTGTTTGGGGCTGACGTGATTTCTCACTACGGTGATAAACAACCTATGTAAGTTTAAAAATAGAAGATTAATCGGACTACTTAGGAATAACATTTCATGAAGCGCCAGTATGGATGGAAGCAGAAGATGTCCAATCCAACCTCACATTGCTTAAAAGAGGCCAAAGAATAATTGCAATTACAATGGCTAAAGGTTATCGCAGCGTCTCGTATGGGATAGCAGAACGTAAATCCTATTGAAATAAAAATTAAGCAAAGGGTGACGCTAATGTGACTCGAAGGAATTATTAACTTTCAGGGGCGTGAGGATGATCGATCAATTTCTTACAAGAATTGGAGTCACCCAGCAGATATCAGAATCGTACAGACTGTTAACTAAAGAGATAATAAGGCCAGCTGCCGCAACGGTTTAGGCGTTGACACGGCGCTCATCACTATAAGGTAAAGGTCCCGGGTTCGAATCCAGCGGCCCTGCATTCATATTTACAAATGGGCTTTTTTTCAAAAACACCGGTACCCTGAGGGTTTATATGACCTCGGCTGTTGCGAACCCTCGTAAAATAATAATAAGATATATATATTATATGAGGAACATTACATTATGTAATATATGTTACAATCAGACCGAGCAATTAGCAATTTAAAAAACGATTGTTTGGGCAGAATAATTTACATCCATAAAGATAGATGAATAGGTAAAATTTACCACAATGACCATACAGTCATAGATGCTATTTGCATTGGAAATAACAAAAAATGCTTTTGGAAGAAATTAGCATGGAAATAGGAAATTTTAGGATGCTGGGGTTCGTGGAATTCTGAAAAAGAAGCGGCTGGCCGTCTAGCTAAGGAATGAGCTACTGATTTGATTCAAACAGTAAGCTACAATAGAGTTCCGAAAAGTCATGTTAAAGGAATTGGGTATACCAAAGCAATGGATGAGAGATAAAAGATAGCAGGCTTCAGAAAAAACGTCAACAAAATAAAAACTTCTTGCCTGGCATTCATTATATCCAGGGCAGCGATAAAGGATATTTTACCATTTACACTCAGTCTCAACACGATTTTTATTTGCACAGATTCAAAATAAAAGAAGCTGACAAATGTAGGCTGGGTGTCCGGGACATTGACCACATATTGTACGACTGTCTCGTATTGGATCGCCAGACATTCGATGAGTAGAGCATACGTTCTCCAAGGGAAGAATGAGCCGTTTTCGGAAAGGAACTTTTCAGAATGGAAAAGTTCCCAATATTTAGTGAATTTTGAAAATAAAATAGATTTCATTCTCATGAGACACAAAATTTCAAAATAACAAACATTCATTTGTTTGTTAAGTTTAAATGGAGATTTTCACTATTATTTCCAATATTTACATATTTTTGTCTATTTTTGTTGTCTTGCTAAAACTGAAAGACCAATTAAATCGTGTTTTATTAAAGTTAATAAAATTACAATTCTAAACAAGTTATAAAATTACGTTTTGCCGTCAATCCGCTAGTGCATAATTAAACAAAATTATTAGAAACAATTGTATTCAATTACATGTATAAATTTAAAAAACATGTACAATAAAAAAATTTAGTTTTAAACGAGCTCATACCTGACTACCTTTCAGCCGTCCTTATATTTGTGACTGGACAATCATCGGTCGTATCGATTTCCCATTGGCGAGGCAGTCTGTACAGATATTTTTCTTTGTCAAATGGAATGAAAAAATTCTGAGAAGTTGAAGAAATCTCGCAACATCCACCAATAAATCCTTATATCTATGTGACAACATGAACCTTTACGTCAATTACTTTCAAATAAACGTATATTAATGAACTATTATTTTGACAGTGAATCTTCTATCACCATATTCACATAAATTTGTTAATTCAATAGTAGAATTATCATTTCCAGATTATTGCATTGATAAACAGGGTGTCTTTTTTTCAGATGGCTGGAATTATTTTCTCTTTAACCAATAACGTTATAAAAAAATAGACTTTAATATTTTATAGTCTGGTTTCGAATTTTTACCTTTTTGAAGAAAAAATTGTACAGGGCACCTCAGGCCAGGTCAAAATTTTAAATAAGACGATAAATGAATAAATTAAATGATAAAATCGATCAAAAATGACAAGTTATTAGCAAAATTTTGAAAAAATACATATCGTTTGTTTCGTTGTTATTCCAATAATTTGCTTCTTCACTAAAGTAAACATTAATTGCCTTTACTGTTTACATTCTGTCATTGTTTGTCAAACTCGCATTATGAGAGCAAATGTTAATTCCTGGAAGTAATTAAATTTTACAATAGTACCGTTACATTCAGTAGTCCATTCAAAATGATGCGAAGAGCACGTTTTTCCGATCTACAGTTAATTTATATGTACGACTGCTTAATGATAGTGACGGAGTAGCGCGTCGAGCAGTCGAAATTTCCTTGTCGTCCCAGAGTAAACCACAAAACGTTTATTCGTGTTGCTCACAATATGAAGAGGTATGCATCAGTCGTTCACCCATCACGAAGAAACCGGCAGCGCAATTTAGACGAGGAGCTGAATATGTTACTGTATGTTCACAAAAATTCGAATTCCTCTTTCAGAAATGTCAAAGTGGTTTAGGTTTTTCAAAAAATAAATTAGAGATGTACTCCGGACTAACAATTTTAAGCAGTATCGCTCACATCTCGGGACTTCTGGACTCTGATTATGACAGGCGTCTAACGTTCCTTGCACAAATGTCGATTTGGGAGGCTAAAGGAAACTTTCTTCCATACATCTTATAAACTGCAGACTTTAATGGCATAGTAAACCGTTGGAATTTTCTAACGTGTGCAGAAAATTTCGTACTTTTGTCATCATCAGGTAGTTCAGAGTATCCACATTTGCTGTGGACTTCTCGGAAATAAATTAATTAGTTCTTATTTCTAAGAAAATTATTTAAATGGTATTAAATTCCTCAACTTTTTGAGGGAGGTTTTACCAACGTTGTTAGATGATGTTCCTCTGCAACAACGACAACGAACGAATGTCCAGCTTGATGGATGCCCTGCACACAATTCTTTGAAGGGGAGATGTTATTCATTGTTATGGTTATTATTGTTATTGTTATTATTATGTTATCGTCACTTCCGGGGCAGGTGGAAAGGATCTCATGGCCCGATCGGTCACTCGATTTAACTCCATTTGACTATTTTATGTCGGGCCATTTAAAACCAATGTCTACGCAAAATCATAACCCAATAAACTCAATTGAAGAACTGTGGCAAAGAATTAATTGCTTGTCAATCCATCTTCCCCGCCTCTATAGCTCTGAGCACTGGTGAAGGGTGGTTAAAAAGTGCAAATTTTTGCAACTTTACGCAAGGCGGGCAGTTCGAACATGACATGTGATAAATAAATAGCAAACAAAACTTTTTTTTTCCAGAACTTTGGGCCATCTAAAAAGGACACCCTGTATATATTTCCTCTATAACAGTTTTTTATAAGAATCATTTAAACATTTTAAATTAAATGTAGATAATTATTAACTGCCTATCCTCTTAAAAAAAAAAAGAAAAGAAAGAAATGAAACCAATTCTCTCTTTAAGTTTAATATCGAATCAAAGAAGGGATATTAAGGAATCGATTATTTATCAAGAGTGCTAACCAATCCCGTCAATAAGACTTCTCATGTTATTTTATTCATTAATTCATATGCGTCTGGTTGAAGTGACAATGATTGATGTGAACTAGTAGCCAGTGGTCAATTAGAACGGCCGACTCTGCCCATCTACCTGTCACTAACAAACATTCTGTACCTTCCTCATACCAAACTTAGCGGAAGGCAATTTTTTTTCTTTAACAAACTCCCTTACACGTCTTAGAGGAGATTCGAAAAGATTTCAACGAAACTACTGTTTAAAATCAATCGCGATAGGAGTAAAAACAAAAATTTCTCCTTGTTTCACAAAACGTCCCATGAAAAATATCAGAAATCAGTTTGTAACTTATAGTGGCAATGTTGCCTAAATGCATTTATTTGCCGAAACGGCCAAAGATCGCCCTATTACTAATATTGCCTTCTAGGAGCAGGAGTACCGCAGGGCAACATACTCGGACCAATCCTTTTTCTCCCCGTCGCCGCAGACAATCCGGCTTCGCTCTCTAGTCTCTTTTCGTGGATAACGACACGCTTATTCAATCTTCTGATCCGACTTTGCGTTAAAGCAGTGACACGGACATTGGCAAACGAAAAAGTAATTGTATATGATAAATCAGGGTAAAGGCAAACTGTAAAGAAAAAGAATAATTGCAGAATATCCTTTCATGTTGAAATATTTTCTATGATTTACACGGTTCACAAATACTAACATCGTCTAATTACAATATTAAACATGCTTTAACTGTTTGCATTTAGCTTGAATTGTAAAATATGAAAATAATGGGCAGATGACCCAGTTGGGTTCAGTAGACATATCGGAAATTGGAAAAATGGTTATAAAAAGTTAGCGATGCATTGCTGAGCTGCTTGCTGTTTAAATTATGTACAATAATTTGTGGAGGTTAGGGGCAAACAAACGGCTGAGGTCATCGCCGGTTCTTAGTTTGATCATGAACTTTCACTTGTATTTTTTAAAATGCAACAGTTTGAGTGACTTTATATATAACAGTAAAATGGAGACAATAAGGATAAGTTGGACAACAAGTCATACATCAACGACTGTTGTCCAAAGTAACAATAACAATAATATATAAGAATAATACGTGTAATTATATCCACCGGAAGTTATAACAATTTCAAAACTATAACCACCAAAAAATAGTGAATCATGTAACAAGTATAATTTTGGTTTGGTTTATATTTTACATGCAAATGTAAGCCATTTTTAAATGATAAATGTACAGTATGGAATGCCAATACGTTGCATGTAAAACGTTATCTTTAATCGATTAGCATCGATCCCATGGGTGGGGACCCTCAACACGACACGCAACCATGGCTCCATTCCACAGAAGACAAACATGTTGAGCCCTGAAGATGGTCTCAATAAAGATCGAAACGTTGGCACGATAAAGAAAATATTTTTCTGAAACCTACATCACGCCAGACCGCATCTCACGATTTTTAAATAATTCTAAACAATAAATAAATAGTAAATTCTAACCACACATGTAGCAGAGTTTAATTTTTATATAAAATTTGATAAAAATTTGTGATAAAATTGGAAGTAATTAAAAAAAAAGATAAGTAGAAAAGTGTTATAATATTTGCTAATGTATAATTTAAAATTATTTTCCAATAAAAGTAAATGATTATGACACAGGATATCAAAACTTTCTAGCTAAAATATCTCTTTTATCTATTAAAACACTAAATTTGGCCAAAAAATTAGCAACAATATAAAAAACTAATTTTCAAGTGTTATAAGTTATAACACTGCGCTATGTATAACATAGATAGGTACGCATCCATGTAACACATTTTATCTTGTGTAAAATTTGAAATTATTTTTAGGAATAATGATAAGTAGAAAATTTTTGTAATATAAAGACAATAACGTATAATTTAGTCCTGTATATTACAATGTAAAAAATCGATTTTCATATACCATAAGTTATAACAATTTCAAAAATATAAAGTACGAAACCATGTAACAAGTTCAATAGAATTTAAAAAATTTATTAATTAGTATTTAACATTTACGTAAAGTAGCAGTAAAAAAAGAATCAGTTAGAAAAGTAATTTTTCACCTCCAGCGATTTTTTTTTAAATTCGTCAAGACGCTCAAGATAAATTTCGAAATAACAGTTTGCTTTATATGTCGGGGCTGCGGCAATTCAAATTGCGTATTATTTCCGACAAATTAGCCTGAATGATTAGACAACTGAGAATGGTGAAATTGGAGCATAGCAGGGTATCAATGACCGTATTTGCTCCAGGGGAACAAATAACATCAGTGTTTAATTGTCATACTCATATATTATCTCCAGCATCTCTAATTAATAGCTTAGCTCGTTTATATTCAATATTCAACCTTTTTAACTTGATCTTTTTTGTATTATTATTTATTTATTTTTTGGTTGTTTTACTTTTTCAAAACATTGTTCAGCAGCGGTACACAGGATTATGCTGCATATTTTAATCTTATGATTATAATTATTAGAAGGATTCATTTTTTATTTATTATGTTTCAAGTAGCAATTTCAAAATGAGAAAAACTGATTTCAGTTATTTTTCAACGAATTCTACGATCTTATTTATCTTCTCTTACTGCGTTAAGTTCTATCTCGGAGGTACCGTTGGTCATAAATAGTTCAAGGTGTATAGCACGTAAGGTTTTTGAGATTCCAGGGGCGTATATTTTTTTTTCCTTTTGTTCCATCTTTGTTTATACGGCAAAGAGATTAGGCCGCGACCATAGACCCTTATAATCCCTTTTCCCCCTAGTTCCAATTCGGGAGAGCCGGTTGAAGTCAAGATGAGGATAAGAGGATAAGGGGACTGTCCCTGTTTATTCATGATGATTCGCCAGTGCGCCGCTTACCGTGTTCTATGTTTATTACAACTCATTTTCATTTATGTTTAAATTGTTTGAATATATGGGTAGAGCGGGTTCATCTCGGCGGGGTTCCCTAATCGACCGGCCGCCGGCTAAAAACGCCCTTTCGCCCTTTCTTTCCAAGATTTTCAACCACATGTGGATTTTATTGTCAAAACTAAGTCCGTCGAGAAACTCGAATAGGAATATCGATTTGTCTAAAAAATTGAATTAGAAGTGAAAATGAAGCGTAGAGAGATACAGGATCCCGCAATGCGGGCTCTGATGTAATGCCCTCCTGGGAACTCCCTACTTCCTGCCTTCACTAATTCCCTACCTGGCACCCTGTAATTTGTTTAACTCCAGATTACCGGATCTCCCCATTACCGGACTGTATTTTGCTACCCCTACCCAACGTCGTCATAACCCTATAAGAATCCCTTCGTTAGTAATGGAGAAAGCTATTGGCACAATTGGCAATACCATTATAATATTCCTTTGGGGACCACTTAGTAGGGTTTAATGGGCGGAATCGGCGCATATCTCTTCTTGTGCACCTGAAGAGGACCAACATTACTGCCGACTATGCATCTAATCGTTGCCCACAGCTGGATAATTCCAAAAACCAGTTTTACTCCCATAAAGCACGACCGGTAATATGTCTAGATTACAAAATTGTTAAATGAAAAGAAATTATTAAAATAATAAATGATTTAAGTAACACATGCAAAGATTAATATACACATATAAAGTGCGATGTGCATAGGGCATGCATCACACACCTCAGATCTTCGAATTGAAAGAATATTTTACTACTTGGGCTTGGTTTGCTTTTTCTAAATCTATGCAGAGTGCTTCGTGAACAGATGCCAATATTTCGGGATTTGTCCAATCTGTCCAAAGTCTGATTCTCAAATGTATTCCAGATATTTCACTTTCCATTATTCTTCAAACTTGTGTTTCGAATTTTTTCCCATACAACCGCTGTATCTGATAGAATATTAATTCTACTGTCAATTTGATTACATCGCTGGAAAGAACATTAAAAGCCCTATAAGATTTTGTTTTGAATTTTAAACTTAAAAAAAAATTAAAATCAGATAGTACATAAAATATTTCATAGTACATTCCAAAGTGTCTAAAATTTAAGTAAGATTTTCTTGTCTCAGGAAACTGGAAAAAAATCGTCCCTACTAACTCTCAAAGGTCAATTATTATCTGTGTAAAATTAACGCTTAGTTTCTAAAAATTTGTTTATTTATTTTTTTGGTTACAAATGGTTTAAAAAAGTCGTAAGATGTTGAAATTTTGAAAAATAAAAGCCTGGCATCTTTTCCGGACAGATTGTACTGCTCTAGAGAGTAAGATCCTGCTTCTCTTCTGTCATAATGAGGAATCTACGACGTCGTCTTATTTGTGACCTAGTTAAACTTAAGAAAAAAATTTTTGGAGAATCGTCAATTTTTGTTTTAACGGATATTATCCTTTGTTTCCTTAAGGTTAGTATAGAAAAATTAAACTTATAAATCAGTTAATATTTTTTTACATTAATGTAGTCAAATTTACAGTAGAATTGATATTTTACGAGATTTATGGGAAAGCGTTGTGAAAGACGGAAATAACCACCAAAATGAAATACTTCGAATATAAAGGAGAATCATATTATTTATTTATTAAATAGATTTTTTTAGTAAATTTTTTAAAGGAATTTTGGCGGCAATTTACATTTAGAATAACCTGCTGAAGTATTGACGTCTGTACGCAAAGTACCTTGTAGATAGATAAAAATTTCTAGAAATTTAACTTTTTATTATATATAATCTTGCCAAATTTGAACATTTGAACATGCAACCGGCCGTGATCTTTCTTGCCAGTTGATTATCCATTTGCTAACGGCCCAACAACCTAGATTTTACTAATGTAAAGTTGCGAGAGAAGAATGGGGAAAGAAAGTCATTCGGTCTTACTGGAGCTTTTCCACTTTTCAATGTGAAAAATATAGGTCGGTAACACCCTTTCTAAATTTATTGCACCACTGGCAGGTCTGAAACAAAGACTAGTTGCAGGGCGGATAGGGTTAATGGTAATATAGACGTTGAAAGTTAAGTGTAAACTTTTTCTACGTTGAAATGTTCCAATAGTCTATTATTTTCATCTAAAAAAAATTAGATTAAACCTTCTTCTTATAAAAATTATGACAAAATTATAAGCTAAATTTTAATCGGAAGTCAGTAGTGTATAAAATAAAATAATGCAAAATCCAAAAAGTTATTTATAACAATGTTATTATCGATCACATTTTGCGCCGTATGTCATTGTAGGAACAAATTTGAGGTAAACGAACCAACCGGTCTTACCGAAATAAATAAAAAATTAAAATACTTAAAGAATAGCACTTAATATTTTATTAAAGGTAATATTTTGTAAGTTTTGAGCAAAACTACTATAAATCCAATAACACAGTGACATTTACCAACTGAGAAAGATATTGATATTTAATATAACATTTTTGGTACATAAAAACTTTGTAACTAACACAAGGGACGTCGCCGATTATCGTATAAAAAAATCACAACACTGTATCTAATCCAAATTCAACTTTACCACAAACGTTGGAAAGTTTGATTTCTACTTTTCCAGCTTATGTCAAAACGGTCGATTTATTTAAATATAAGTGAGAAAAATAAAAAAGAAATCATCAAAAACTCCCTAAATTTTTATTTTATGTCTCCAATTTTGATTTATTTACAAATTCACTAATTTCGTGATCCGTTTGACCAATTGATATATTACAATTAAATAAGGTTGAAATAAAAGTCAATGGTACGAGCAGGAGTCGAACCAGTGATCTTCGGCTTGATACGCCGCTGCTCTACTACTTGAGATGTCGTGACCTCCATCCACTCGGACACCGACTTCCTATCTCAACCACGCCTTTTGAGTTTTCCCTCATTTTTGCCATTTTTCAATGATGTTTAATATGTTTAAAATGAAGTATACGTCGCCAAAGCTCCCCGTGGCTATTTCATTTGTCGTCGAGAATCCAATCCGATTACACGATAATGAAAATGACAAAAAGGAGGGAAAATTCAAAAAGTGGGGTTGAGATGAGCAGTTGATGTCAGAGTGGATCGAGGTCACGATAGCTCAAATGGTAAAAGCAGCAGCGTATCTAGCCGAAGATCATGGGTTCGAAATCCGCTCGTGCCATTGACTTGTGTATCTCAACTACAAACCTTAATTAATTGAAATTTATTTACCAACGCTAAACATGTGCCGTCGTGTGTGACCGAACTCGTTTTAGTGAGAGATCTAACTTACTGCGAAGTTTGCTGTGGATTGGTGAAGTCTTTAAGTTTACGGAAGTACCCGGACGATTTAGAGTGAAACTTAAAGTCTGATTGAGTTTTTGTCAAGAGAGTTAGTTCTGTTTGTTTCGAATAATGCTTTCAGTTTTCGAATTAATTTATAATTGAAGTCCAATACTACAAATAATAAATTGCTAATAATTTATATTTACACATATTTGCAGCTGAACTGCGTATATTTAAAAAAAAAAGTGTACATTTTATAAAAATATTTATACTTCATTTAGTACTCGGAATTGTTCACAAGTGCAACTTTGATGTCATGAATAAAAAATAAAATGAAATGCAAATTCACGATATTCCCAATATGACACATTGATCCGTTGAGATTTATTTTTTTCTCGACCTGAAAAATGTTGCGAATAGCACAGGATAATTTCTCGAAAAACAAGTTGTTGTTTTCTCTGTAAAATATTAGGATGGATGTATTGGTAAATGTATGGGTAAAAAACTGTCTTTCTTTCCCTCTCTCTCTCTCTCTCTCCCTCTATAATAACTTAACAAGACACGAATTGATATTCGTTTTCCACACATTAAATATCTCTGAATACAATTATTCGGGAGAGTTTCGTTGATTACTCCGTTGGTTTTCTAACTTGTAATAATATAAAAACCGAAATTTGTTAAAATAGAGAGATGCAAATCCATCAGCGGATAGCGAGTTCATAGAAATCGGCTAAATCTGGGCAGGTAAAATTTTATTTACAAAATCCCTGCTGTGATTTCGTGCTGCTAGATATTTTGAGCCTTCAACCACTCGGTTAATAACGCTTAAAGTTCAACGAAGAGGCAAAAGTAAACACGACTAAAATATCGATATTAATTAATTTTAGAGGAAATATATATTTCAGAAGGGGGTGAAACATTTAATTTACGACACTATTTTATTGCGGTGATATGGGTGAAAATCAAGAGGGAGCATATACGAAACTTGTGTCGGTTTCCCGCAGCGTGCCAAAGAAGCAAAGGTTAGCGGGGAGTACACACTTTTCTACTTAGGTAATAATAATGTATATGTGTATTTGTGGAGGGCGCGAGGGTATAGTATCTCTCTGCGGGCTCTTCCCACCTAAGCCTCCTCTTTTCAATTGATAGTATGGATTAGCCACCCACCTCTACCCACTCCGACAGTTGAAAAATTATTGCCCAGCTTGTTTTGGTAGCCTCGTGAATTATTGTTGGTAAAACAAAGGGTGGGACGGCAGAGAGGTGGTAGAGTTAGCGGCTCTAGTTATCAATAACGACCGGGTAATGTTTCTGTTTTCGGATTTCTCCCCTTTCTTCCCACTTCTTGGCCAGCCAGTAAAGAACGACCATTTTTATGTTCAAAGAGTATCTCGGATAACGATTTTTACTTGTTGAAAAGGTGTTCTGGCCGGTTGCCTAAAACTTGTAAAAGTTTTAATAACAAAAGATAAAAATATGAACACAATTTACAACTATTGCAAATAATATTTCTTTTTTAGTCCTAAATCTTATTACTTTTGAAACAAAGTAACCCGAACATTTAATTACATTTTTAATTTTAGAGACAAGCCGGGTTATTTCTCAATAAGAAACCTGAGTCTAAGTAATTTCTTTTGTAATGATTTTTTATAATAAAGTTACTATTAATGAAAATTATTATGCTCCATCTTAAATTAGCCGAGGTATCAGATTAATTCACGTTAAAGCAGGAATTCTGAATCCTTTTAATATTACTTATAAAGGTCCTTCTATGCCTTTCTAATATGGGCTTACTTCAAACACTGATGGAACAATTTATAACAGGTTAACTGGTTTTTACGGCCAATCAACAATAGTTTCCGATATGTTAATCCTATTATATTAATCCAGTTCGCTTATCTTCAAAGTTTTAACTTACATATGCCTGGTTAGTTTTATACGGGAATTTTTAACCAAAGTTTATTCTATAAAACCAGAGGGCAAACTCTTTTATAATCTCGAATAAAATCTTATATCAAAGCTATCTTGCCCTTGTAAGCATTTAATAATTTTTTAAATACCATTTTATTTGGGTTATCTGCCCTGTGTTATGAGCTTTTGAAAATAATAATTGTGCTCATCATGCTAATTTTTCATATCATGATAAAGTTTCCACTTGATATTCAAACAACCGAGAACGGCGAATATGTCTCAGGCGTGGTAGCAAATATAATAAAACAAACTATAACCAAAACGACATTTTTGTCGGGAGTGCCTCCCCCCACCGGAGAGTTTAAACCGCAGGAGAATTATCCTTACCCGATTAAAAATAGGCCACACGCGGTTGACACCCGGGCATATACCCCGATATGGCCCACTTAATTGTAAGGTGCCCTTGGTTTCATATAGAGAGCGTGTAGGAATATGAATTGTTCTCGAGAGCACAACTGGAATTTGCGTCCCCTGTTGCGATTTTTGGAGGAAACAGGACTATTTTATTTTTTTAATAACAAATTTTATTGTTCTGTTTGTTTTTAAACCTTGTAGTTCGATGTACGGCAGACGTTGTAATCCATTGCTGCAATGTAATCCTTTGTATTTTACATGTTATAGTTACGTTTAAAAAATTATCTTCATTTGTTTAATTAATAAAATATTTTTTATTTTATTCATTCAATTATTGATGGGCCGTAATAATGAGTTAACTTGTTATAAATTATTCTATCATCACGACAGTAAAACTAAGTTAGAAGTATCAGAAGTTGAAGAACAAATTGTTAAGCCCTCCTGTATTATTACATTATAATATACCATAAATCCATTATTATTGCTGTTTATTTATTATCATTAAAATTATTTATGTTTGTTAAATTACAAATTCTTTTTTAAAGCGTTTCATTTGGAAAGCTCAATGGCTGAAATTGTTGAAAACAAATAAAAATTTTAAAATTTTTTGGCCCTTTATTTTGTTTGAAGTAAAGCGACCTTGAAAAAGAATGGTCTTATGAAAAAATAATTGCCTGGGAATATGTAATAATTATCTTAAGCTGTAATCGTGACTCATTAAATGATGAGATTATGCACGCATAATTACGCTGCTCAAAAATTGTCAGTTACTGCTCTATTCATTATTTTCTCTGGTTGTCCTTGTGGAGGCTTTCTCATTATGCAGTATTTCTTTCTCCCGGGAGTACTACTCTATTATACCGATGCGTCGTCGACAGTAGAAGCAATAATAGAACCTTGTCAATCCTCATCCCTTGTGGCCAATCGTAATTTTCGGCTGGTATAAAAGCTCTCCCTGTTATACAGTGTAAGGAGGTTTTTTTTATCTACAGATGCTACTGACAGTTAATATGAAACATGTTTTCATTCATGAAAGAATCCTGGGTTTCTGAAATTCCTGAACGCTTGCAGAAGGACTATTAAAAAAGCATATTCCTCTTGATATATGGATCCTGTATCTCAAAAATTGGGCCAATTTCCCCTGGAACACTTACTTCATAGAAACTAGGTTTGATATGATTATTAAGTGTCAATATATTCTCTTTATTGGTCTCACTTGAACTCAGATTTATAAAATATATGCCTAAGTCGTCCATACGTATTTCGATAAGAAGATTGTGCACTCTAAAGGGCCACCGAGCACTCACCATAGGCGAGACGACACTCAGGGGAAACATCGGGATTTTCTCTACTTTTCTTCCCTTTATTTTTTTTAATTTACAAGGGCGTACATGGAGGGCTTCCTCGAGTATGAAGCATATATATCTTCACGTCTACAGGGGCCTAGAGGATTAGTAAGTTTTGAACGATGACCGCGAAACAGGAGAGCAAAAAAGCTACAACTTCGTCAAAATTAAAGCCCGATTGTGCCAATTTACATTCGTTAAGTCTCCTTAAACCACAATAAAAGATTTGTTGGTTATTACAAGAAAAACGAGTAATTACAAAATAAAATGTCCAATAAATCATATTCACCCATAATATAAGTAATAAATCATATATATAGCCCCAATCGATTCAGCCACACTTCCAGATATTATAGGAAATTGAACGCTGATTAAAAAAGGACTTATGAACCTGTGTCCGCAAGCCATCCAGTTCTACATGCAAAGACCATGAAAATACCATCGTAAAATTGTTAGTAAACCGTTAGCCGGACCGTAAAAAAGCTCGAAACAACGTCTGTAGGGGATTAATTTCCGCGTGGAATGAGATTAACACCGGCCTGATCGGCAGAAAATTTCATTTTTGGCGATTTTTCGAAGTTAGGAGGTGAATTCACCATTTCTGACATTTTTATGGAAAATTTACAACTTCGGTCAGCCGTTCAGATTTTTCGTACACTATTTCATTCAGTAGGGGATACCCATCAGAAAACAGTTCAAGTCGTGAATTTTCGATAAACGCTAAACGATATGTAGGTTGTTCAAATAGAATCGGTCTGCGCTTTTAGAATTTCCTCGTTGTGTAAGGTTTCGGTGAGCGTGATGGAGGCAAAACTCTAGATAAAACCTACCATCAATCACAAATGATCATCTTTCTTCTGGCTCACTCCAATCGAATCGATCATCCAATACGCTTTCCTGTCAACTGGTTTAGAAGTCGTTTCAATTAAGACGAAGTCAAAACTAGATGATGAAAATGTCTATCGTATTTACATGTTATAAATTGTTACTCAGTTCAAAAGATTCAATTTACAGATTTTTTTTTAACACAAATTGTCTATTGATCTGTTCCCAAGGGAAAATATGGTGCAATGCAAATAACACACTCTAACCTGAATAACTATAATGAAACATTTACTGATGTGTAGACAATCCTCAACCGCACGCCCCTGTTTACTCATTAAATAACGATAGAACCCTTATGTTTTCGATTGCTATAAGACTACAACGTAATTACGAATGAAATTCTAAATTAAACTTCAATGACCATATCAAAAATCTTTTAAGTAAGTTATTAAATCCATAACTAGGGTACCGTTTGCATGGCTCAGGAACGTATCAAACTTTCAATTTATAAGCAGATTACAAACCTGTATTGATATGTACGCTGGGGAAGCTTATGAAAACCGATTAAATCACAAAATGATATAATATAAATTCTAACGGCTTGCTACTCTTGTTAACGTTTCAAGTCGGGTTGATCAACAGACGTGGAATCTCGGATTTCAATTAAACTTTTTTCGGTCTAGGACGTCAAATTATAATTCAGGATTTTTGATAACAGTCCCTAGGAGGCTAGAAAAACTATTCGTTCATAAATGATGTATGTTTTATTTACGACATCCACCCTGGAATATAATTTAGACGCAATGATCTAGCAACGTAGCAAATTGAGTTACAATATTTTATTAACGAGAATCAATTTTGATATGCGTTTTTCGCACTCCCAAAAAACTCCTGAACAATTTTTTTGTTAAGGTCAAACTATGAATTTTTCTCAAATTTTTCGCCTTTTCATCTGCATATTAAGAATCTTATAGCTTACACGTAAATTCCCAACTTTGGGCCCGGTAAATAAATTAGAACCGAAGACATCAAATCAATCGTTCTGTGATGTTTGGCACATGATCAAATGTTCGTTGATTTCATCTTTTTTTAATTTAAAACGATATAAAATCGAAACCTGTTAATAAAAGTTGAAACAAAAAGTATTCACTTTTCCAACGGATAACATATAGTGTTAGCATAATTTTTATAAAGAACATCAGACTTTAAAGGAAAAATGCTCCCGATGTTCCCTCACAAAAATGCATTTTTTTTATTACAAATGTGTAGTAAAAATAATAAATGAATTTTTTGTCAATTTTTTCTCTTCTTTTTCTCTCTCTCTTCCTCTCCCTCTCACTCCTCGATCCCAATTTTCGATCAAAAATCACAAAATTGGTGAAAATTTTCAAAACATTGCACCGACCCCACAGAAAGTTTATCCAAATGTATACGTAAATTAACAAACCTGGTATCTATGAACACTTTGGAATTAGTGGTGACAAAATAGAACCTTTTTTGAGTTTCCATTGTCGTTATTCTTATTTGTCTTACATCGTAAAACCTTTTCGCCATTAAAGAGGGCAGAAATAGAAGCATTCAGCTTTTCAGCGGCTGTGGTACCATATCCAATGAATGAAATCCAGAGGAATCATTTTTCGCCTTTTCAATGTAACCGATATTTTTTTCGAAAATCGCAAAACCTTCATTACCTTTGCAATTCACCCACTGACTTAAAAACAACAAAACGGTGGTTCAAAATCCTAAAACGTACGCTTAAACCTGACCTTAAATAAATTAAAACCGGCGATATAACATTAAACTTTTAGGGTGGTTTTGACGGTTTCATTTTTATTTTTCACACGTATGATGAAATAAAATTGAAACGTTCTTGAGATGGTATAATGGAAAATGTGTTCAGCATTCCAACGACTGTATACCAGATATATTTGTCTAACACCGAGAGGTATTATGAATTTTCAAGTCGAACACCGGACATGGGACAAAAACAAATTGTCAAATCCTTCTCGAAAATGTTTAATTTATGTTTAATACAAAAATGTTGGGTCACACAACTTGTTTCCGATCCGGAAACACATAAAGAGTTAAGTTGACATCAGTTACATATACTCAATGAATGGCGTTATGTATTATACTTTTTATACAAAATTTTACATTTTTAATTCAGTATTTTTCGTTTTATATATAAAACATTTTCATAGGAATATGTGTTTTTCTATTATTGTATATTATATTTTACATTATTTCCATGCATTTAAAAAAAATTTTAATTGTTTAAAGACTTCGTTTTTATCTTGTTGTATATTTATGTTATTTTTTCTATATTTATATAGATGTTATCCAACAAAATAAACTTTTTCTGATTATTCACTCTGCCTAATAGTTTTTCATCATCAAAATTTATAGCATGTCCTGTACATTCTACATGTTGGCTTAAACTAGTTTTACGTAATTTATTTTTTCAATTATTTTTATGTTGGTTAATTCTTTTGTAAGAAATTCTAGTTTTCCCAATGTATGTTTTTTGACATGAAAATTTGAGTTTATACACAACTTTAGTACATTTTAATAGATTATTTTTCGGAAGGCAAAATATAAACTTTTTAGTTAGTGTATAAATAGAAAATATTTTTTTATTTATTTCTTCTTGTTTATATTTTTTTTGTCAGCTCTTCGACGTTTGTTAGTCCTGATAAAAGCCGGAATAGTTTTGGATTTTTTAAGTGGAAAAAAATTTTAGTTTATATACAAACACATTTATTTTAGTTTATACA
>CM077100.1:10865805-10879334 GCA_039619505.1 Cimex hemipterus
TGATAAAAGCCGGAATAGTTTTGGATTTTTTAAGTGGAAAAAATTTTTAGTTTATATACAAACACATTTATTTTAGTTTATACATAGTTTATACACAAAGAAACTCATCCATTGTTGTTTTATAGCTCTTTCAATCAGTTTTTTTGGTAATTAGTTTTTATTAGTATTTATCTGATTCAAATATAGAGAGACAAATAAAGGGATTCACGTTTCCAGCGGTTGTGATGCCTAGAAATCCTGATAAAAGACCGAATAGTTAGGGATTTTTTAAGTGGAATACTTCTTAAATCTTAGAAAAATATGCCCCCGGCTGTTCCAGCCGAGATGTATGTACGTTAAATCGTCATTATGTCTAGAGTCAACTTAATAAATGCTGATTTAAACTATCTAGCTAAGCATCAAGACCCCCTCGTCTACTTCAGATCCACTCTTTACTCCGAACTAGATATATTCTTCAATAGAACTCTTGTATTGAATGTGTAAAAGTTTTTAAGATTATATTAAATAAAGGTTATTATAAACTTAGTTTCTTGCATTGAAACTATAACTAGCATTGTTACTATAAATATTTAGTAA
Source organism: Cimex hemipterus (assembly GCA_039619505.1). Taxonomy (NCBI): domain Eukaryota; kingdom Metazoa; phylum Arthropoda; class Insecta; order Hemiptera; family Cimicidae; genus Cimex; species Cimex hemipterus. The sequence continues at coordinate 10,866,382 of CM077100.1, forward strand.
CATCAAAAATATTTTTTGATTTCCGACTGGCCGAGATATTTTGTGGGAATCTCCAAAATGGCGATAGCATTTAATATATGCATAAATATAAAAGTAAAATTTTTCAGTACGATCATATTACTTTCAACCATATGTCAGTCTTTAAATACATGAATAGAAATGGGAGAAAACAATATTTTAAAAACGCATTTAAATTATTTATAATAGTTTCTCTCGGCTCCGAGTGGTTATTGGCAAAAACGTTGGGTTAAACGTCTAATGTTCCAGGGCGCTTAACACCCCACTTTAGTTATACTGCGCTCTTCAGAAGCTGTCGTATCACAAATTCCTCCACTTACACTACACCCGTCATAATTCATATATGAGTTTTATTACTTACCCCAGTAACAAAGGTTGTATCTTTCCGAGGTTGTGTTATAAATCCAGACACATTTTCTTTTCCCCAGTCGACCATGGGTCGGAATCTCTTCTCTGAAAAATCTGATTTTTATTAATTGTAACCATGAAAAAGCAATTTGTACAAAAAAATGAATAAAATACTTAGTTCAAGATTTAAATTTACAACTGGATTGTGATTTTTTCAATATAAACATATTTTGTGATTTACCCAGGCTCTGAAGAAGACCCGTATAAAGGTCGAAACGTGGCTTCATTCCTGACCTGTCGTCACTACAAAATTATTGAACAACCAGTCACTAAAAAACAGAGATTTGTACCAAAGAGTTGTTTCATGTTTGCGTTTTATCGCTTTCATTATTTTTAATAGAAGTTTACAAATCTTAATGACCAATTCTTCCTGATTACAGAAGGTTATCCTACATGTCATATTGAACCAAAAAGTCCCTATTTTCCAAAGTCTGGAGTTCAATTGATATATTTCGCTTATGTTCCTCCAACCTTTCACAACTTTTTTCCATAAAGCCCGCACATCTCTTAAATTTTAATCAACAAAAAAGACTATTTCGAACAAAATTGAACATAAGTAACAACAACTATCTTCTAAGAATTAAATGGAATGTTCAAATACAAGGTTGTCATCACTTTTTAATTTTCTTATTTTCAATTTTGTCCCAATTGTTGTTTTAGAGTTTCTAAATTAATCAATTAAATGACTAATTTTTTAAACTATTTCATCGGAAAAATTTAATTTTTAGCAATGAAACGTTAATTTTACAATAGACAAAACTGACTTTGCCTCAAATACGCTTAAATGAACAAGTCCCTATTTATCCTAATTATTAAGTCCTAAATATTGTTATTATTGTTAAAGTTTATTGCCGTTATTTATTTATTTACTAAAATGACTAAAATGAAAATAAACGGTCCCTTCAAAAACCGACCAGCGGTCTCGCCCGAAGGAAAGATCATTGGGAGGTATTTTTATCCAATTTATTTGAAATCCCTTACTTATACACATTCGATTAAGCTAAAGCGTTTGTCCACCGGTATGGGGTCTTCCTCAAGTACGGCGGGGTGGTGGAAAAGGGAAAAAATAGACAAAACTGACCTTCCAGAAATTAGTACACGAGTTTAACGATCATTAGTAGGGGAAAAAAATTTTAAGTGCCAATCCATATGTGCCAGTTTTAACCGAAAAGATTTACTCCGGCTTTAGACAAGAAATTTGGAAAATAGTAAAAGTTTATTTTCTAACTAATTTTCTATTTTATTTTATTGAGGTTATTTATTAGTAAGGAAATAGATCAATGCCATAAGAGTTTCTTGCTCTTTCTATTGATTTAATCAAATTTTCAGTTGGATTAAGATTTTAAGCGATAGGGGGATTATGGAAAAAATTGTGAAAGTGTGACGTAAATTTAAAAATCGAATATATGGAATAAAATTGAGAATCGTTCTTTAGACAATAGGGAGTTTTTAGTCCTATTTGAGATGTAGGAGAACATCCTGAAGTGTTGACGTCTGTTTACGGGACACCATGTATATTTCCTTGTTCACTGTTACTTGTAGCCGTATGAAGGTTATAATCTACTGAAAATTAAAGGAAAAAGATGATCCTGACGCACTGTACGTTTTTTTAGATTTGTGGCATTTATCAGAGTGACACCCGGCGTGAAATCGCCTTTTTAGTACTCCATTTGCACCGCGTAGATATTTCATACTTCTTCTTCAATGGCAATTTTTCATTTTGGATAATGTACATTAAATTGCACAATTCATATTATTTTTTCATTACGCCTTAGTTCATTCCGTTGACGGTTTTTCTTTCTTGTTACCTTTTGTGCTTGATTAAGTATAGCATTGTAAGGATTCAAAATGTTATTAAATCAAAACACACCTAATCTTACATTATTATATATTCCAACTGTCCATAATGAAATGGGACCACATTTTCCAAGAAAGTTTAGAAATAAATTAATTTTAACAAACTTTTAAGCCAAATTGAAACGTCCCACAAGGAAAAACACTCGTAATTTTTTTTTTTTCAATTCAAAAATTTTTGTTTCTAGTGAGAAATATTTTCATTTCTAGCTATTTGGATCCGGCAAGGCTAAACGTGTCTGCCGTCGCGTCCTTCGCATTTTGTGGTCGCGATTTAGGAACCACAAAATTCCCACGGCAATCTCCTTCCTGACGCCTACCTCCAATTAAGTTCGCAGGTTGTTAAGTCTCACTCAACTTCCTCTTACACTAGAAGTTGTATGCGAGTATATGTATAATGCCGTATGAGCTTTTCTTTTTTTTTTATAAAAGACATGGCCTTTTATTTTTACCCTGCTTTTATTGTAAAATTAAGTACGATTGCAAAGATAGTTTCTCACGTAGAATCTGCTGGTATTATATTTTTAATAAATTCGCACTTTTTTTTCATATTTTAATGTCCTTTTCATTCTAAAACGCTGATGGCAGAAAATCGAAAATTCATCGGTTCGTTCTGGAAATATTGAAGCTTTTTTCAGAACTCGACAATTTCACTTTATCATCAAAATGGTTACCAAAAAAGATGAAGTTAAAATTTTAATTGAATGAAATGTGAAAGACGACAATCGGTTATTCGATAAATTGAAATTATAGAGTTATGAAACAAACTCAATATCTCCAGGAAAATCAATGAATTTTTAACTTTCTGGTATTAGCTTTCTATGATTCTATGAATGAAGCGAATTTTTTCAAAAACGTGTTAAAAAAATTAATTGTCAAAAAGTCATCGATTCATTTTGTATTGAAATTTGCTTTCTGAACTCAATAATTTCGATGTATAAAAAATGAAAAATTCAATATCTCAATATGGAATCAATGAATTTTTTTGTTTTTTGAAATCGTTTTTTAGAACGGAAACGTTTTTTTAAAGTGTATGATAAATAGGGCAGAAATTGTTTGTTTTTTTAATTTTCTCCCCAGGTAACGCACCAATTTTTTTAAAGTTCTAATAACACCAGAAGGTCTTATGTGAAAAATTACCTCTGTATCCCCCATTTAGTTTGACAATAAAATAGACAGAGTAAAAATAAAAGGTAAATTCTTTTATAAAAACTTTAACTGTATGTTGCTAGCGTTCCGTCGGGACTTGACCAAAACTGTTCACCCCGTAAAAAATTAAATTGCACTACAATATTTTTTATTCAATGCTTGAAAGTATAGCTTATGTTAAAAAAAAAGTAATAATAATTTTGGGAAAAATCATGTGTGGCCCTAGTTACACACCCCTGTTTAACATGTAGCGTAAAACTTTTATGACCGACCTATGGTTAAGGATTTGTTTGATGAACTTGGTTTTTGGTGGATGGAGGTGGATGGATGGATACCAGGACTGGAGGAGTTCCCTCCTGAGCACTGCAGCTGTACAGCTTATTGTACTATACCCTAGCTCCATTTTTGGGGGAGGGCTCACAACACAAAGTGAACTTGAGCCCCCGTTGTACCGGTGTCCTTCCATCGAAGAAACTCATTTTTGAAGGGGGTTGGGACCAGGTTCAGGGTCGCTGAGATCTGGTCCCGCCCCTCCCATTGATGAGTGCCGTGTCAATTTCTTTTAATTGCGGCCACCGGTCCCCTTAGGCGTCAGAATAATTCCAGAGGCGACGGTGGGGATCGAACTCACGACCGCGGGCCGGGTCTACTAGCCGAGAGTCTGAGGCCTTATCCACTCGGCTACCGCGGTCCCAAACTTGGTTTTTAGTACATTTACCAAGGGAAAACCTAATTTGACTATGATTACGATTTATTTTCTTCGTACAGATTTTATCAAGCTTTTAAATGTTCCTATAATAAGTTAGTTTTTATCTAAATTACCGTTACGGCTGAAAAGGTAGACAATGTTTAATATCGTTCTCTTTGCAGCCATAATTCGTGACTATTATTCCAATATTTTTACTTAACTGTTGTTTGTACTTTGTCTTTCATTGACTGTTTTTTCGTGGCCAGGAGAAAACTGTGTAACCTATGATCTTCTTTAGGGAAAAATTTAAAATAAACAACAATTTCTTTCTAACAAGGTTCTCAGTGTAGTATTTTTCCTAGACAAATTAATTATAAAAGAAAAACGTATTGGTCAGTTTCGGCTCACATCATACAAGAAAATATACTAAAGTAATTTTATAGACTAATCTCTAATTAATTTAACTTTACATAATTATACATTTATGACATTTAAGGCGAGCGAGTTGTGAGTTGCAGGGAAGTTACTGATAGCAGCGATGCGACTGCAAACTCATTAAACGGAATTATTTGTGATTTAACTACATATTTGTGTAAACCTCTATGTATAACTGATGCCAAATAGATTACACGACATTTGAAAAAAGGAGGGAAAATTCGAGAGGTGAGGTTGAGATGGAAAGTTAGTTTCCGATAGAATCGAAGCCATGATAGCTCAAGTAGTAGTTCAGCGGCGTATTTAGCGGAAGGTCGTGGGTTCGAATCCCGCTCGTAACGGTAACTTTTTTATCTCATCCTTTCATAAATATTTGTTATGGTTTAGGATTTTGATAGCGCGTTGAAACCTGCTGGTTGGACATTTGGATTTTTGCTCTCATCGAATAAAAAAATCATTTTACTGATATATTATATGAGCTAAACTACATCAATGTGTACAGAATTGAGACTATGAGTTCTTACTTGAAATCATCTACATATTTCTAGCTTGACAGTGGCTGTTAGGCTACCTGCAAATTACAACTTTCTGGACTTTTGAAAAATAAACTATCTTGAAAAATTAATGAAATACGGTAAAATGTTATAGTTTGATGCATAGGCAAAAAGCACAGACTCTCCTAAAAAGGAAACGTTTATCAAAAATTTCATTGAGTAGAATTGTAGTTTATAGAAAACTTGAAAGAACAGCTGTTCATCCTAAAAACTATCGCTACTCCCTTAAATCCCATCTTGGTTGGAAATTGTAGACAGGACTTACACGTTATTACAAAGTTGGATTTATGCGCTAGGTTTACTTCGAGCCTGAAAATACATTCCAGAAAAATATAAGTAAATATTATCACTGGAAAGCCATGAAAAATCTTAACTTTTAAGAAGAGCAATGAACCGGAGTTTTGAGTAAAAAGCTTACAATCAGCTTGATGTTAACAGATTATTTTAAGCTGCCTTTTTGTGAATTTGAGTAATTTGTTGGCCAATTGGCCCCTTAAGGGGAGAAGGAATAGAAATATTTTCATTTCATTATTATTCTTACCTTGGAAAGATAGATAAAAGTAAAGTTGGGCGGTAGAGTTTCTGAAAAAGGGCCCTTACATTTCAAGAAAACAAAAGACAACGGAACCGGCAACTATATTTACCGGAGCCTAAAGCCATAACGAACTACTGGGAATTAGGAGCGCTGAACTTCCTCTTTCTCATCCTCTCTCGTTCTCCCTTTTTCATTGTTGGTGTGTTTGTTTATTTTTTCGAGCGCGTGAGGGGATTGAAGGAAATGAGAAACATCCTCAAATATTAGCATCCCCCATGAATTTTGTGAGAGGAAAAAAAATTAATTATCCCATCTTTATCTTCTCCTTCCAATATACAGGCAGATAAAAATAAGTTGCCAGCATCAAATATCGAGAGGAAGAAGTTGTGGGTTTTGATAAAATAAAGGCCACATTGGTGAAGAAATTTATTGAAGTGCCGACCACGTTTGTTCATATGTACGCAGTTCTTGGCTTCGATCCCCAATGTTAAATCGAATAAATAAATTAAATATTTTACTTTTCACTTTACGATGGAGATCCGCTTGTTCAGCAGTTATATAGAAAGTCACGACAACAGTACATTGTGAATTGGATACAAATAAGAGGATATTTAATGAAATATTGATGACTAAGAAGATACCATGCGTTTTAAAGGTAAAGTTTTAAAAATATTTAAAATACTTTTTTTTCATGCACAATAATGGAATGGGTGACAGAACGGGCCCGCCTCGACTGCCCGGGCTTCCCCAAAACATAGCGCCCCAACGGCCCGGAGGGACCCTACCGGGCATAGAGTTGCAAGGACCTTCTCCACCGGACAAGAAAATCCTCCGAGACTGATGCCCGGCCGTCAAGGGGAACACCACCACCTCCTCCTCAAGATCAAAGAGGACCACGTCCTAGGTGGATTGGAACAGCATGAAAGGACGAGTGTGTTCATGCTTCATCAGAAAGGAAAGCTACTTCAACCTAGGGCATTCTCCTCCTCAGATGGCGCAAAAGATGGCGGAGGATTGCATGGAAATCCAACAACATAACTCTTTCCTCAAAGAAATATAAACCAACAACATAATTCTTTCCTCAAGGAAATATAAACCAACAACATAACGGACTTCCACAGAATTCTCCACCTGTACCTTAAAGGGTCTGTTAAAGATTGCCGGTGCCACATTTTTCCTTGTGGTATTCCTTCCAGGAGACGGAAAGCAAAGGTTAATATAAGGAATTTTGAATCTTGGCATATGACAGAACAGAGAACAAGAAAACTTTCTATTATTTATTTATTTTTTTTTTAAGAGGGTTCGCAACAGCAGAGATTATATCAACCCTCGGGGGGGCCTGTGTTATTGAAAAAAGCCCATTTGTAAGTTTGTACGGCCGCTGGATTCGAACCCGAGTCCTTTACCTTACAGTGATGAGCGCAGAGTCAACACATAAACCGTTGCGGCCACCGACGCCCCCTTTTATTTATTATTATTGTTATTTTATAATACATATGTGTGTAAGTTAGTTCGTGGGACACAAGAGAAGAGCTTTCCTACTTTTCTGAGCCGAGGTGCAGAGGGAGTGGCCCTGCCTGGTTCGTCTCTTTGTCTCTGACGGTCTTCCGGGTCACAAAGGGCCGAAAAGAAGGATTTCCCTCTGGCCAACGACAAAAACCAACAGACCCTCCTCTTCGTTTTTTGCCTATATCCCTTTTTCCCATTCGCGAGGGCTCGGTGCTCCATTGGACGAACTGGCCGAGAAGGACAGGCTCAAGGGATCGCAGGAAACAAGGTTCGCGGTCGGTGGGTGTCGCCGGATCTACAAATCCGATTCACATGAAAATATGTTATCTCAAATTCAGCAAAATGTCTGAATTGGTTGGATTAGGCTTTTATTCTTGCTTGCCTTTGGGATCTGGTAAGCTTAACGTAAAGCTCTAGAAAATCATGTAGATTTCATAATAGACCAATATTGGTCACAGTGCGCAAGGTCGTAAAGAGGCCGAATCGTTTTAAACTTAACTTGTTTTTAATTTGAACAACTTAATACCTTTAATTCCTTTCGTCAAATATGACGTAAACAATTTTGTTGCATTCTGAATTTACTAAAAAATTAATCATACTTTCATTCCTGAACGGAGTCTCTGTGATTCTAGAGACCCTTTCTTTTTTAACGTACCAATGCTAGAAAATCTTCGTAATTTACATTTATTTGTAAACATTCATCCAGTTTATTACTTATTTATCTTTCTATTATTCAAATAAAATTTGTTTTAATCAAGAACAAGTCTATTACTGTATACATAGGTGCGTTCTCCTGATTTAACTTTGGCTGTTCGAATTTTATTCAACGGGTTTTTCAACAAACAAAAATGATCCTTCAGTGGACTGCAAGCGCCATTTTAAAATTATTATAATTTAAGTCTAAACCAAGTTAGTGTAATGAGGTGAGCTTGATAGGTTGATCCTTTGTTTAACAGTTGTTATAACAATAGGTTTTTTACTATGGGACGGGGAGTACCGTAGGCAAAACATCGCAATGACAAGTAAGCTTTTTGTAAGCCTGTTAGAACGACGTTTGTCATGTTATTAAAACCGTGGGCTTTGTTAATTCGCTAGGATTTTACGATTGAATCCTTCGTATGTTGACAATTGCAAAATGTCAAATGCCAATTGCGGAATGGTTGAAATGACCAATGAGATTACACTAGTTTTTCTTTTGATTGAAGTTCTAGTGAGGCTGTGTTACTATGTGCATATTCCAAGTGCTGTCTTAAAATCGATACTTTTTACTGTCTGCTATTGAATGAGAATTTAATTTTTTTGCCTTTTTAAAAATATTTTGTCTTTCGGAAATGGATTTGTTTGTATGATATTGGCAATGAAAGCTTAAAGGCCAAACTTCCTTCGTTTAACTATAAATATATTATCTAAAGTCGGGGCTAAAGTATTACCGTCTTGGGAGAAGCCTTCAGTGGAACCAGAACCCTCTTACAAGTTTCTTGAATGAGAGGGTTGATAAATCAAGATCTCGGGTTTTGGAGAAACCCCACTGAATTAAGACCAGCCAGGATGTTTGTTAAATTTGCAATAATGAAAGCAAACAATTTCCTTATACGAGCCCCAAAACACATCCCACCATTCATATATATTTTTTTTAATACGAATCATTGTATTATATTATAACTCATAAATATGATTATTAAAATGGCCTTTGCTGGCCAATTACCATTCCTTGGCTCGAGCACTACACAAATGAAATGTTGGGAAGCTAGCCAAATATCTTTACAAGCAGCGTTGTAACTATTATTATAAATATTACTTATTATTAATTTAAACAATAAATTATTCTAGATTTATCTCGGCCTAGACCCTTTATATAGACAGTTTTTAGGTCTCAAGCATCCTTTGCTCTTTATTTTATTTTTTCTCCGTCCATCCGTCTGCATCCCACGATCAACGCTCCAGCAGAAAATTTAAAATTATGTTAAGACTTTTGAATATTGGGGTTAAGGTTTTTAAATTATGTTAGGCTGCTGCCACCGCGTAAGGCGAAATATTGATATAATTATAAGTCTGAAAGACAGACTAAGTTGTTTCTTCCTTGAAGTACTATAAAACTAAATAATAAAATCCAGTTTAAAAGTAAAATCATTCGATAGGTGGCTCCGAGTTAGACTAAACCGCAAAAGAAAAATCCCTCATAGGCGCTTATTTTTTGGGGCAAAGCCGGCTAGAGAAAATTTACTCGTATAGGTATTTCCCACTTAACTGAACGGTGTCATTCCATGACTCTACATGGTTTCCTTTTTAGATGGCCAGGTTGAATTGCTCTTGAACCAATTAGTTTTTACACTGTTTTGGAGAAAAATCGTACAAGGCAGCAGTTCAAATTCAATATTTCAAATACGACCCTATACATCCTGACACCTCGTTTTAAAGGCATTTTGTACTCTGAAAACATTGATGGAATCAAATTTTAAATGGGTCAAAAATTAACAAAGATATGGCAAAAAGTTTGAAAAACGCGTATCGTTTGTTTCGTTGTTAATTCCAATAATTTACTTCTTCACTAAAGTAAACATTAATTACCTTTATTGTTTACATTCTGTCATGTTTTTCAAATTCGGATTATGAGAGCAAATAAATTTTACAATAGTACCTATTCGTTGCATTCAGTACTCCATTCAAAATGATGCGAAGATCATCAACAGCGAGTTGGTAAATATGACTACTAAATGATAGTGATCGTGTTGCGCGTCGTTCTTCCAGAAATTTCCCGATCGCCCCAGAGTAAATCACAAAAGGTTTATTCGTGTTGCTCGCAATATGAGGAGATATGAATCAGTTGCTGTTCCATCACCAAGAAACCGGCAGCGTAATTTAGACGAGGAGTTGAATATGTTACTGTATGTTCGCAAAAATCCAAATTCCTCTCTCCGAAATGTCGAAGGGGTTTAGGTTTTTCAAAAAATAAAAGTAGAGATGTACTCCAGACTTCCAATTCGGACTTCGGGACTCTGATTATGACACTGGGTCTAACGTAACTTGCACAAAAGTCGATTTGGGAGGCTAAAGAAAAGTTTGTTCCATACATCCTATGGACTGATGAATCCAAGTTCAGCTCTAATAGTCAAATTGTCTCCAAACCGTTGGAATTTTCGAACGTGCGCAGAGGAAAATCCGCAAATTTCGTACTCTTGTCATCAAGAAATGGTTCACAGTATCAACGTTGCCTATGGACTTCTCGAAAATAAATAATTGGGTCTTATCTTTACAAAAATGATTTAAATGGTGCTCAGTAACTCATTTTTTGAGAGAGGTTTTACAACGCGATTAGATGATGTTCACCTGCAACAACGACAAAGAATGATTTTCCAGCTTGATGGATGTTCTGCACACAATTCTTTGATGCGTAGATGTTAATTGAATCGATATTTCCGGGATAGGTGCGTAGAATCTCATGGCCAACCTGTTGGCCTTTTCCGCCACCCGATTTAGGTCCCTCCACTTGACAATTTTCTGTGGGGCTATTTAAAAAACAGTATCTACGCCAATCGTAATCCAGCAACTTCAGTTGAAGAACAGGCAAATTACAGACAATTCTTCTCAAATCCATCTCCCCTGGCTCTATCGCTCTGAGGACCGGTGAAGAGTGGTTAAAAAGGGCAAATTTTTACAACTTTACGCAAGATAGACTGTTAGAACATGAAATAAGATTAATAAATAACAAAATGACTTCATCCTTTATCAAACTTCATTCACTGGTTTCGTGGTCCGTTCGACCAATTAATATAACACAATTAATTACGGTTTTTAGTTGAGATGAAAAAAAGTTAATGGCACGAGAGGGATTCGAACCCACGACCTTCGGCTAGATACGCCGCTGCTCTACCACCTGAGCTATCGTGACCTCGATCCACTCGGACATCAACTCCCCATCTCAACCTCACCTTACGAGTTTTGCCTCCTTTTGCCATATTTCAAATATCGTGTAATCTGTTTGGATTCTCGACGACAATTGAAATGGCGACGGAGAGCTTTAGTGAAGTATACTTCATTTTAAATCATTAATTCACTGGTTTCGTGGTGCGTTCGACCAATTAATATAACACAATTAATTACGGTTTTTAGTCCGAGAGGATCGAGGTCACGATAGCTCAGGTGGTAGAGCAGCGGCGTATCTAGCCGAAGGTCGTGGGTTCGAATCCCTCTCGTGCCATTAACTTTTTTTCATCTCAACTAAAAACCGTAATTAATTGCTTTATCAAACTTTTTGCCATAACTTTATCATTTTATTGCCAATTTAAAATCAAATTGAACCGACTTGTTTTCAGCGTAAAAAATGATGGGCTAAGTTGTTTAGGGTCGTATTTCAAATTTGAATTTGAACTGGACCTGAAGTACCATGTATAATTTTTCTAAAAAAAAAAAAAAACGTAAAAATTTGGAAACTACATAGAATAAAAATATTAAAACGCATTTTTGGATTGTTGATAGCGCCATTGGTTCTAGAGAAATTCAGCTGGGCCTTCTAAAACGAAAACCCTTTATATAGAGGGCGTGTAGGAATGCAAACCGATTTGAGAATTGTGCTTGAGCACGGTAGAGAGTCTTTAGCTACCCTATTGCAATTTTTTAGAAAATAGGTTAAAATGGAATGGCCAGTACCTATGGATAACTCCTTTTGTGTATATTGAGGGAGCAAGTATCTAATAGCACGAATGTGTAGTGGAAGAAGATGATTAAACGAACCCCGTGAAAGTATCCCGTGGATCCTAAAAGTAGATTAATACGACAACAAACGAGGAAATTTCTTCATAAAAGGCCGAATTTATAAACATTTAGGTGTAAAATCAGTTTTGATATCAATTTGGCAAAAGACATTGGTAAAACAGAACGACACGAGGTGTTTTCTCCTCGAATATACAGGGACGTTTCAAAAGAAAAACAGTTGGCTTTAATGCTTCGCTTCGTTGGGTGGGAAATCGGAAAAATGACAGCCCGCCTGATTTTTCGCTGTCGGAACAATGTCACCCGTCCCCCTCGCGCGATAATTTCCGGTTTAGCAAATCAATTATACATTAGATTGGGTAAATGTTACAACGTAACTGACAGATGATGCGCTTAGACGTCAGAGTTAAATTTCAAAAGTTCAAATGTATACTGTTTTTTCTCGTCAGTTCAGTTTATTTAATAAATTTATATCAACAGTTGTTCAAAAATCTGAACTTTTAACCCCCCCCCCATAATTCGAAATGTAAATATTATCCCTGTAAAAACAAAAAAAGATAATTACGCGTCGGAGGGCAAAGTTGTGGATCAATCTTGAAATTGAAATGTCAAACGAAACACGGAAGGAAAGACCGGCGAGGGGAGATCAGCGAATTACCGGATTTATAAGAAGATTGGCAGTCCAACTCATCGTTTGAAGGCTAACCCATCATCGCCATTCATTGCCATTCTACATCAATAACCCCCCCCCCCCCAGTGTACATTTCTTGTAACTTTATCCATTAATCCTTACCATGTATTAAAGCGGAGTCACTATTGCAAATCAGGGCTGTTTATTTTTTACTTACCTGTTATAATTATATGAACCGCATACACCCAGGAAAATGACACGAGCAAATTCTTGCTAAGACTGTTTAAAATATGGTTGGTTGTTACGCAATTATTAAAATTGCTACACTCTTCTATCTGTCTGTCTCTCTCGTCTCGTCTCGTCTCCCTCTCTCCCTCTCCCTCTCCCCCTCCCCCCTCTCTCCACACACACACACACACACACACACACACACACACACACACACACACACACACACACACA
>CM077100.1:10879344-10916263 GCA_039619505.1 Cimex hemipterus
ACACACACACACACACACACACACACACACACACACACACACACACATATTACATCAATATCTCTCCTACTTTATCTAAATCTCTCGAAAAATCTCTACTTCTTCCCCTCTGCAAACTCGAGTGTCAACAAATCGACAGAATTGATTGGCAGTGGAACGCAGTTTTACAAATTTCTATTTGCCACCCTTCCTAATCTTCACTCGAAACCATGATTTTAATATTTAATGAATACACAACACATTAAATAGGAAATATAAATTTCTGTTTCGAGGCGTACAGATGGTAATGTGATACATACAGATGGTGTTGGACTGTTTCATCATAATGATTTGAACCTCAGCGTACAGAATAGTTTGGTGCATAAGTGTGCGTGTATGCTTATTAGTGAGCTCATGCTCGCAGTCCGGCTCAGGTTATGATCGAGGCCGGGGGTTATGTTATCAAATCGCTGATTGATGCGCCGCAACCCCATTTCCCTGTACAAACCTCTATTGAGCAGGCAGGAAATTGCCAACCCCGTCAGGCTCGCCAAACTGAGCAAATTTTATTTGATACTGTTCCCATATCTGTTTGCCAAAACATTTACTCGAATCCAATAAAATGGAGCAATCTGAGCAATCTATTCTATTTCCGCTTCCAAAGAGGGCGGAGCCGATTACATCCTAAGCCCATTATCTAATCTCGATCAGTCATTAAAAATAAAACAAATGAAGAGAGGATATTTTCAGTGTTCTATCGACATCATTCCTGCTAGGCAAACGCAAAGAATTCGATCGAATTATTGTATTTGACTATTATGAAAACAATGACTTTTTTTAAATAAGATTAATAAAAAAAATTATTGCTAATTTCATTACCAAGTCTTCAAGATTGTTTAAATCGCTAGCCAAATAGCTTTATTCCATCTCAATGATTTCAACTACAAATGAAACAAGATATTAATAAAATATGCTCCACGAAACGCACATGTGCAGTAGCACTACAATAGACACTGAGAATGCATAAAACATCAGCTTAAAGGCAAAAACGCTCCAAAATATCTAATGTTAAACCATCAAACCAATCGGTTAACGCAGCAACAAGAAACGCACAGACAAAAGGCATCCAAGGAAAAAAATAACACAAAAGACGGAATCAATACAGTACGACAGTGTTATCCAAGCTGAGATATTTAATTCCATCTTGCGCTATAATTGTCTAGACAAAATGAAAAATAAATACACTACCACTGGACTTATTGTTTCAATGCATTATACTTTTTTTTTTTTTTTTTTTTTTTTTTTTTTTTTTTTTTTTTTTTTTTTGTTCTCGTGCATATAAAATCGTTGGCTTTTGCGATTTCATCTATACTGGCACTACGCATAACATGTATTCCTCCCATTTAATTAAGTAGCATCTGTCGACGTTTATAGCCTAGAATTTACCGTACTGGTATTTTGAACTTTCGCTCTACAATTATTTATTTTCCTTGTGTTTTTTTTTCGAGGTTATATCCAGTTTAGTCCGGTGTTCATTTATTTAACTTCTTCTTCTTTGTCCAAGGGTGAACCTGTCTGTAATAGCCAATCGGTCTTAGTAAGTCAGTTCAACCAGTTGTCAATTCTAAACGTCAACTACCGGATAGTTAATTAATCATGTGAACACATGGATAATTTATCGTTGTGAACACACGAACTGATCACTTATCTGGGCCCCCTCTGATCCCAAGCTGAAGTGAAAAAAATTTAACAGAAAAATATTGAAACTGAGTAAAATTCAATGGGGAAAAATTTAAGCGGGACAGACATTGTATAATTTGATCCGTTTTAAGGTCATGTATTTGCTTTTTATTTAAATAAAACGAAAATTTACCTATCAAATAGTGGCGTAAGTCGGGGTAAGAGGATGTTTATAATAAAAATTATGGGCATAAAAAATAACAAAACGTACAAAACCAATGAATATAATGAATATATCAATATATCGTTTAAATTAGATTTTGTACTGGTCCCATACCGATGAAAAAAAATGGTCCTGTAGAGCAAAAAAAACGCCTTTGCTATAGTTGGCATGAATGTGAACGAATAGAAAGTGTTAAATCATTGGACTAAAAATACCAATATATAAAACATAGCATAATCCATGTAAACTGTCAATGATAACATAAAAGGCTAAAATGCAAATATATTATTACACTATAAACCCTGATGGACAAAGTTAACGCACCAACCTTAAATTTTGTTGGATTTAGGTTTATTCATATTTTGCGTACCAAAAATAGCTTTGCTTGTAAAATTAAGTCATTTAATAATAAAATGATCATTGTCTGTTGATAAAATAAATACAAAATAAATAGAATACTAACTTGTTAATTGTGGCTTGATTTTCTCGACAATCTCGGGAGGAGAGCCGTTTAATAGCTAGAACCTGCAATACCTTTGGCCAAAGGTAAAACAGAATCATAGTCTATTAATTACCTTCGAGGCTCCGTCCGAACCCTGTATGATGTGTCGTATTAAGGATGCGGGAGGAGACACTCGCGTTATTTTGAACGCAATAATTTACAAAACTAAAGAAAAAAAATGCTTATGAAAAATAAGAGAAAACTAAAAGAAAATCACTTTTGGAGGCTAATTAATCGTGGACTGTATGGAAACGAGATGGAAACAAACAGGACAGGATTGTGGGGAGGGAGCAGAGCATTTCGGAAACAAATAAACAATTATAATTCACGATTTTTATAAAAAAAAATACATTGACTAAAGAAAAAAAGAAATCGAGTCAATTGAACGGCTTTGCATTCCCTGGAAAACAGTTGCGATAATACTTTGAGAAATTCTTTCCCATTGATTAAGAACAGTCGTTTCCCTATATTCTATGGTGCTCCTGGGTTTCGCAGTCGTATTCGTCGCATAAGGTGATCCCTAATGTGTTTGATTGGGTATGCTGGCCATCTTTTCATATTGAACTCAATTCCAACCTCATTCAGGAAGTCGTCCACAATACGTGCTCTATAGGATGTGGCATTATCCTGCATTAGCAAGAATCTCTCACCTATGTGAGGGGCAAATGGCACTACATGGTCTTCGATTACGCCTTGTACTTCTATAAAATTAGAGATCTTCCTCGCACAACAGCCAATTCAGTACGGGCGTCCAAGGAAATGTCATCCCAGAATTTCAATGCCAACTGAGGAATCATACGGTTTAGTGGCCCTGAGAAGGGCCGGGTTGTATTTGGAGAAGCCGTGACCGTGTGCGTGGCGCCCTTGGTAGTGGTCTGTGACCATGAGTAATCCGTTGGCTGAGGTCCGGTCGCAGTGAGTCGGTTGACTCCACAGAGGCCGAAGTACTGCGGTGCAGCTATAGCAGGAGAGCAGCTTTTGGCGTTTTCGGCCAAGTGGGCTGCTTAGAAGGCGGGAACAGGCTAATGCTGGGAGTACTTGTCGTCGACGGTGTTCCTTTAGTGATGGCTCGTCGGAATGACGAGGAGTCTTCTGATCTTATCCATTAGTGATGAGAGAACTCGTCCTGTAGACTAGTCTGCTTATGTTGTCCATTACCGATGGTTGAGACCTGCTTATATAGGGAAGGGCTCTACTCTGATTGGTTGCAGAATGGAGGGCGAGAACATTCTACAGATCGTAGTGGCATCTAGCGGTAGCTTCAAGCGGCCACTCATACAGCATGAGGTTTATCTCTCTCCTTAGTGTCTCCATATGAATTATCCCCTTCTGAAGATTTGAGGCCAGCTCACACTTCTTCTGTAAGGAAAACTCGTCCCTAATCTTCCAATGTCCAATTCACATGCGAATTAAAGCCTGAACATTTTCTGAGCTGTTGTACGAAAGGCTCCACGCGTTATCTTGTCATAGAACTAGGTCTTCTAGTGTGAAGCGCCCTGTTTCTCTCAAGCGACCAAGAACACTTCCTATAATAGAGTGATTTACATTCAGAGTCCTGGCGACTTCGTGCTACTTGTATTCTTGTTTATTTATTAAAAATGGTCAAATAAGACCATTTATTAATTTTGCACTTACTAATTTAGTAATAAAAATATGACTCATTTGTCTGGTAGAGTTCACCTCGTAGCTTTACTGAAATAACTAATAATGCCTTAGTCCTCTTCAGTGGTTTAAAATGTGCCGACTACGTAGCTGGCGGGTGCTGGCCTGGGTGATCGGGAGGCTTTGAAGACAAATATAGTGTTTATAAGCATACCGTGAATGGAAGATGCAGACTTTTTAGGCAAACCTCCTGAATTATTGACGTCTGTTCGCGGGGTACATTGTAAAATATAGTTTTAAATAAAAAATTATAAGTGAACCGTAGTTTAGAATGGAAAGTTATCACCAGATTAAATTTCTTTCTCCAAAGATCAAGTTCTGATTTTATTTAAAGTACAGAAATATAATTTTTACTATTTCTTACGTGCCTGTTTTGAGTTTTATAATTTCGGTGTTTCCAAATGATAACCGCAGTAAATGAAATTCTTGTAAAGCGGGCGGGATTCGCCAGTTTAAAGTTTTCCCGTGCATGCCATGTTGGATAGAGGCGATTCATAGAATTTTCATCCCCCACCCCCAGCGCCGTGAATAAATTTAAAATTCCGCTTGATATGAGTTCAGAAGAACAGCAGTATAGAAGTTGTAAAACCCAGTCCCAACCTAATAAAATAGTACAAAAAACAAAACATTCAACGTAAAAATCAAACAGAACACATAAAACAGAGAATGCAAACATAATGAAAAACCAATTTCTTTTTCTTGCTATGCTTTCAAGTAATTAAAGAAAAGGGTACAGTCTCAATGCCTAAATGACCATTAGGGTCGCTGCCTTTAAATTTATTAAAAAAAAAAAAAAGGCGTACCGGTAAAATGCTTATTAACGAAGAAGTTGTTATAAAATTTTCCAAGCTCTACCGTGAATTTTCCCAACGAGATTGCAAATTTAGTATTTTGCTCATTTTTAAGTTGGAAGTTTTTCAAACTGTTTTGTTTTGTTGCTAAAAATTAAACTGAAAGCCCTAGAAGCTTAAAGAACGTCGTAAATGAACGCTCTTTTCAATGCTTTTTTGGATTTTCGCAAATATGAATAGTTAATATATTACAATATGTTACAAAAACCGCATATAATAGTCGAGAAAAGCATAAAATGTTTAATTGTGCGAAAGGTTTGAGTATTGGATCATGGTATCGTGTGTTTTCATCCATTTTGGGCATAGAATGTGCTGGAGAAGATCTATTGACTAGGGAAACACCCTATATATAATGCATCAAATATATTCACCTTTATTTATTAGAATTTGTCTTAGAATTTTTTCATCCGAGAGAGGTTTTTGACAAGTTTTTTGTCGTACCTTCCCATCCCCCTGCACCCCTGGTTTTTCCGTACCGCCCATCCTCCCTATTGTCCCTACCGACATTCAATTCAGAAATTACAATTCAACATCAAAGCTGAACTATATTCATCATGGAGATAAATGTGTGGGAGTGTGTGAAAGACCTAATTCACCAAAAAGGAGGCGGGAAACAGACCTTCCTTTGTCCGTCACATTTGCAATTCATTTGACCCCACTTATTACCCTAATAATTGACTCCTATGCCATCAAAAAAATTGTAGATAGGGATTTCACAAAAATGTACACAGCCCGCCGGCACTGTTAGAACGATGTTCCCGACCATTCTTGCCCTTCATTTTTTTTTAAATTAATTAATTATTTTTTACAGGGTTCGCAACAACAGTGGTCATATCAGCTTAGGGGTTCCGATGTTTTTAAAAAAAAAGCCCATTTGTAAGTATGGCGGGTTGGAATGCAGGGCGGCTGGATTCGAAAACCAAAGACCTTTACGTTCCAGCGATGAGCGCCTTGTCAAAGATTAAACTGTTGCGGCCACCGACGTCCCTTGCCTTCGGCCTTCGGCTTACTTCGTGGATTCGAATCCCACTCGTGACACTAGCTTTTTCATTTCAACCAAAACTTACATAAAAAGATTAATTAATTGAAAGCAGTAATTTGGTCCATAGACCACTAAATATAATGGATTGGAACGATGGCTGATTCTGACTTGATGCTGATGGGTGAGGATACACAGGGGTTGTGGTCCTTGTAGTCTTCCGTTGCAATTCCCTATTTACAGTACAGCCTTTGTAATTAGCAGGATGATTGCCATCGCAAAGTACAAGATCTCGTAGCTTGGTGCAGGCTTTAGTTAGATGACCTCCAGCACAAATCACTCACGTGGGTTTGCGTTGGCAGTAGCTCTTCGTACGGTCGTATTTCTGGCATCGTTTTCATTGTACTAATAGTTTTTGCTTATTCAAGAGTAAAAAAGTGTCCTGAAGACGCCTTTGTTGTTAGGGCTTGGTTCCTGATTACGAAAAATAATGGGAGAAACATTTTGGTAATAGGGTGGTTAGTGTTGCATTTCGAACTTAGTGCCCTAGAGCCAAAAACTCCTCCTTGATCTGGCCAGTTGGTACAGTCTAGAACAACAGAAAATGTCTAAATTTGAAGGAGGATTTCTAATCCTGATGGACAGACCAACTATTCTATTCCATTAAGTGTCTTTGATAAATAACAATAAGTTTTCTTTTCCCTTAAAGCTGATTTATACAAATAATTTTAAAACAAAGAGCATAATGATTTTCAAAGAGATAAGACTATATCGTAATAAATCTAATAAAGTGTATTAACGATTTTACATTAACTTGTCAAAAACAAGATTCAGACCAAGTATTATACTAATAAAATGCCATTAAATGTCATTACCTATAATCTTAAGTCAAGTTATAAGTCTCTAAGAGTAGATTTCAGAGTACCGCGATAATCCGATCAGGATTTAAACAGATTATCACAATTCCTGAAGGTAATTGATATCCTCTCGACCCTTTTAACTTGGAATAAGATACCGGAAGGTTTCCTTTGTGTCAAACAGCTTGGTAATGCGATATTAATTAAATGAATAAATAATTACGAATTCATTTACGATTTGTATGCTGTAGCGTGGTGATTGATGATCAAATGAATAACTAGTAGTACATATTAGACAATTTAGTCAATCGCTGTGACTCAAGAGAGGGTCACTCCCGGCGTTTAATTAGTAAACAGCGTGAAAGAGATTTTATCTCATTTTTGCTTTGTAAAAAGTCCGTTTTTCTTTGTGACTTCTTACTCATTTAGAAAAGCATAATTCGTAAGCTTCTTACTTTTTTTTATGACTCGGGCCAGGGAATAACAGCTACAAAAGCGTGAAAAGCTTCTGAAAGTGTGGAAGTTTTGAGGGTTTTTCACGAGCTTCTTCCTTGGCTTCGATTTTATTAGAGACGCTCTCACAAGTAAAGTTGGAATTCGGAGAGGGACAATATTTTTCTTTTTTTTTTAATCAAATTACTGTCATTATTAGTTTATATATTTATTATGACTATTTTTAATAAGACTGGCCGTCTTTGAATAAAGATTTAAGGTATACACCAACTTAAATAAAAAATAATAACAATTTACTTGGACGTAAATCCTTTTCAAACTAAAACCTTCGTCTGTTAATTTTATGAGCATATATTAAAGATTATAGGTTTTTATATATTTAAAGGCTGCGACCTTATCTGTCAGCAATAACCCTAATAATAAACTGAAGACCCCTGGTAGAAAAGAAAAGCCCAGTTACCTAGTATTACATCAAATGTCTATAAAAACAGAAGATTGACAGAAAGACCAAGAAACATCGCTGGGAAATTTTCTTGCAGGATTTGATAGTACACTTTTTCAAGCAGGGGCCACATTACTGAGACAGCCTGGAACTGACAAAACTTGTTGCAGACGTACAGAATTAATGCAAAAGGCAGAAAATGCCTCCATATTCCATGAAAAAGTAGTAGTGGTGGTGAGAAGAAGTCTGCAAATAGTAGTCTCACCTCTACTGTGGGGACTTCGTATGTGTGTTGTGGACTTCATAAGAAAACTAAATGAAAGCTGAATCTATATGCAGGGCTATGCTTATGATATATACTACTAAGGGGAAAATTCACAACATTCCCCTCTCAACAAAAGGGCTCACCGTAAGAGCACTCAACATGGTGGAGCAATGGGGCTCACTATGTGGACTTAACGCAGTCTTCAAAACTACACTAACTGCATTGTTTGAAAAAAAAAAACAAAAAAACCTAGGTCTATGCTTCAATAATGAAATACAATAGGTAACAATGTGATTAAATCCCTGGGGATAAACTTTGATAAGAAATTAAACTGGAACCCTAATCTGTACACTAATGGCCACACGGAAATATACTAGACAAATATGGGAGACTGAAACTGAAGATGGCCTATATGCAGCAGTTATAAGACCCAAAGTAACCTATGTCTTTGTGGACCAAAGCTCAGCAAAAACAAGCTACCCAACACAAGGCCACACACGAAGACTGCAAACCTATGTATTGCCAAGCAATGAAAGCCACAAAGCAACAATGAAAACAACCCCGTCAATTACACTAGAAACATTGCTTAACTTATCTCACCTCCCTTGGAAATATTCAAGCAAGTGAGAAAAAGCTCACACAATAATTACTAATAAATCAGATACCCATTCGTAGAAATGAGGGTTGACTACATGATTCCAGAAACACTCTTTTACATCCTATAAAAATCTCATCGACTACAAAGAAGAAGAATTTAGGAGAACATCAGACACAATTACGTGTTATACAGATTGAGCTGGATCAGGTGTTTTCTGTACAAGAACAAAATATGAGCAACTCATTGGAGAACACCTTGGTAATTTAAGTTAAAATACATGCCATCAGCGCTTATGCCTTAAAAAATCATCAAAGAGGTTATATTAACTACAATCCTCATAAGATCGTTTAGCCACGCATCTATTAAAGCATTAATGTGTAAAAAATCACATCAAAATTAGTCAATGAATCCATCCAAAATCTTTAAAACCTGAGGAAACAACCTGGTGATATCTTGATACCAGGACGCAAAGGAATTTTGAGTAAAAGCAGGTACACTGCCCAAAATAGGTCTGCAAGACCATATCCCCGAATTAATACTTGTTATATAAAAAATCCAATACAGAATGCACCATCACAAAATGGATGCAAAAAATACAAAATTAAAAGTGGATAAAATCAAGGGGTGCGACACTAGAAGCTTATGCTAAAAAAAAAAACCTCGTGAAGCCTGGCAAACTTTGCCTACAGAGCTAAACTTAGAGGAGTAGTAGGGATACCGGTAATTAGCATTTCAGAAAACATCTATACGACATCGGTATATTCAATATCGACACCCATTTGTAGATTATGCAATGAAGAAGAAGAAATAGCCACCCATATGATGTTCAAATGCAAAGCAACTACAAAGGAGACTACCTCGGAGGCAAATAAAACCCGCTGAAAATTGTAAAATTCAATTGCACTGAACTTAGAAACTAGAAAAGGACAGTAAGCCACAAGACCGCAGTGCCTGATGAACACAAACCTGACTTACTCGTATCCATACCAACCATCAGTTCAGAAAGGATAAAAATGGTTTGGGAGGGAGGTAATAAATTACAAAAATACAAAACACAAAATGATTCATATAATATTCATAATTACATATAACAAACAATTAAATAAATAATAATTAATCTACATCCTTTATTAGTGAATAGCAATACTTTTCAACTAGTATTGATCACTCACGCTTGTAGGAAATCAAGTTCAATTTATGACAATAAAATTTATGTTGCACTGTAAAATACCTCAGTCGACATAGGTTTTTATTTAAACAATGATTTTTGTACGCTAGAGAAAATCAATATGAACTTAGAATAGTCATTACTTTAAAACTTTTAATGCAGGAATATAAAAGTTTAATTATAGCAATGAATAAATAAATAATGCTTTGTCCAAGTACTTTGGCCTTATTTTTTTTTGCTTTTTTTTTGTTTTTGTTTAATGTGCACCACGCAGTAAGTACCATACATTAAATTATATTTGCTCTATCATAACCCCATTTATTTGTCTACTCTAACATTAATTACCAGTTAAATCTTCATATTTATATTAAATAGAATCCAGTTATATACAAAAATATACACATATGACTAATTAATTCTACTCCAAGAAAAAAAATTTTCAGAATATTTCACAGTGTATACTGTGTATATACATACATATATTTTGTATATATTTATAATATTTAAACATTTCCATTTACAAAGCTTACAAAATAAACTATTCTGAATCTTACAACATATTAGGTGAGTAATATGTGTCCAAAGACATCTATCATATAGAAACTCAATGTACATCTCTGTTAACAATAAAATGTTGGATTTTCTCCCCTATTTCTAAAATTACTCATTAGAGTAAAAATTTGACAAAATACATTGTTAATTTTAGAATAATAAAAGGATCAAGCATTATGTAAATAAAAACAATTAATTGACTTTGTAAAAAAAAAAAAAAAAAAACCACGATAAAAAGGTTGTTTCAGAGAAAAACTATTAAGAATGTTGCTTTAAAAAAATTCTTAAGTCAAATTTCATTGCAAAATATGAATATAAATTATGTATAAAAAAGTATAAAATATATTTATAAAAATATAATCCAAAAGAATAACTGATTAAAATCTCAAGATGTGGATTTTGAAAAATTAAATTATTGAATCCCAATTTCAAAATCCTTATATTATATATATACGTAATATATATATAAGTATATATTCCAATGTACATATCACTTTCAAGGCTACTATATTCTAAACGACCGGTGAAATAAATAATTAAGACAAAAATGTTCTGGTCATTTCTCTTGTTAGGAACCAACAGGATAAAACTAAGTACGTTTGATTTGATTTATATTCACAAAATTTATATAATTTTGAAATGATTAATTTTCCAGCGGGTTGATTAAAATTTAAAATCCATAATACAGGATTATAACTATATACTATTTTTAATTGTATGATTACAATGTTTAAAAATAACATATGCATTTGACATAAACAAGAAATTTGTTTTTTTTTTTTTGGGGGGGGGGATTATTTGTACGGTATTTAATCATTGAATTTTCAGTGCTAATTATAAACATCGAACCATGACTATGTTTAAATTAAATTTTACCAAATGGTAATGTTTAACTATTAATTCGTACAAGACACCATATTTTAGCAATTCATTCAATGCCACAAAACTTAAAACCAATTTAAGCTGTTTCAACATTCAATATTTTGCAGGCACTATGGCATCCAATTTAGAATTATCATTTGAATTATAAAGAAATGTCGCATAAAATATGAATATATTAAGAAAACAATTGTATTTTTTTTTTTTTTTTTTTTGGCTCTTTGCACAGGGTGATGTCATGCAAAGGAAAATGAATAAATCTTCAATTTGGTAATTACATATCGGATATTTCTTCTGTACAGTGGGAATAATCTTAGAATGACATTCAAATTCAACTTTGAAAAATAAACAAGATGACATATTTTGTAATAATTTTGAAAACAGTTTAAATTGATAAATACGTACATATTTGAAACTGAACCGGTAAAAGGTCAAAGAAGGGCTTACTAACTTCAATTCTAACATTAAATATTTAGAAAGATGGATTATTTTGGTTAGTTTTATTTGATTCATGAATGTTCTTTGTAAATGTATACAAACCCCCCCCCTCAAAAAAAAAGTTTCAGATATATAGAAATAAAATTGATAAAATGTTATTTTATTAATAATTTTGTGAATGACTGGCTAAAAAATTGTGTTCATGCATTTCTTTTATTAATTAAAATTTAAGTTTTAATTGCAACTTAATTCACATACAAATTAATCAGTTATAAAAAGATAAAAAAGCCTTTTTCTTATTACTGGATATATTAGAAATGAAAATATTATTACGTTGGCTTACTGAGTTTATGCTAAATTTGTTTCAATTAAATTACATGCACCCATAAATTTTTTTTTTTTTTTTTTGAAATGACAAATTATGACATGTACCATGATGAAAAATGCACGAGAATTAAGAACTTATTTTTGAAAGTTGATCTAACATTGTTATTTTTAGTGACCATTTTGGGTTGGAACTAACTCATTTTCCCCTATAATTAGAGAAAAATTGTAAAAGTTACATTTGTTTCAAATAAATCTACTTTTGCCACTATCTTTTGTTTCCAGGATCTGAATCGAATCAAAAGGCTTATAATAATGGTCTAATACGCTATTATTATGTTTTAGAAATGGGAGGGAAGGAGCTCAAATAATACAAGTGAATATTTTAGTTGACTTAACATTCAGTTTATATAATTTAAAAAGAACACGGAAAAAAGATGTCAGGATAAACAATTGTGTACATTTATATTTCTTGATATATGTTTATTACATAAATTAATTCATCTGTAGAATTACAACCCTTCTTGTCCTTTTGTGTTCAATATTTCATTGGTCTAAATATGTATCATTTCCACTGTTTACTTTAATATAAAGTTTTCTCAATCTTAACTTAACAAAAAAAAAGGTTAAAAAAAAAAACAATATGAGCTTTTGGTCCCTACACAGTACATATGTGTATAGTGTACACCTATGCCACATAAATTTCATATATGTGCTAGGTTTAAATTTGTCGAGTTCAAATATATTGAATTTTAAAAGTAATTTGGTTTTGCTTGTCTAATTTTTCCTTATTTACAGAAAAAGTAACGAATGTCAATAACAACTCACAAAAAAAACAAACTACACTTAGAAAAAGTGATCAAAAGATAAATATAATGCAAAGGTACAAATAATTAATGAACTTACATAACAATAAGAAAGCCATCATGATACAATATTTATATTATCTAAAATTTAATAGGGGAAGACTGGAAAACAATTAATATAAACAACATTTCTTTTTACAATTTTAAATGTACCCCAACAACCATTTGTGCACTTTACATTTATGTAAGGTAACTTTCATGTGGTAAAAACTGGCGAGTCAACCACCAATTCAACTAATAAACAAAGAAAACTTATCCTATGATTATTTAAACAATGTACAATTATGCCTTTATAAATTAAAGCAAAACCACTTTTTTGTAATAATATTTTATTCAATAGTAACAAATAATTTTTGGGCACTTGAGGTATATAGAAAAAACCTCTTTAAATGATACCCCTCAGAGAAAGAAATATGCCTTTTTTTTATCTTGAATAATTTAGTTATGAAATCACATAGATTCATTTCTTAATTCTTGTAATCGACTTATGCCGACCTTCACATACTTTACCAAATCTTTAATAGAGCTATGAAAGGTCAATGGTCCACAAGTACGGTCCAGTTCAATGAAGAATTCTGAAAACAAAATTTATGTTAAAAATATATTCATAAAACTTAAAGAGCATAATTCTAAAGGCCAGAAATTTATTAATTTGTGAGAGAAGCAGTGAGAGCTTTGAGCATCAAGACAAATTATTTTCGCCGATGGATTAACTACATCCACTAAACTGTAGGTCATACAGTTCTACAACTTCACGCTGAAACCATCCAAATCTTTTAAGTAATACAAGCTAATGAATTTCTACCTAGTCAAAGATTAGAACTACAACGTACTGGACGATCATACGTCCAGTTTTTCGTAGCAATGACTGGAACTATTTACTAATGAACCCAAGCTGCCCTATAAATTTCAGATGGTGCTGAAGTGCATAGGGAAGAAAATGAGACCGCTCTTTTAATGGAGTGAGGGGCATATTTGGGGTGTCATACAGCGATCGAACTTTGCCGTGGATGTACTTCATATTTGAATTAACTATTGTAATGACTCGTGTTGGCAAAATCTCTGAAATTAGTGATAAATTTCTTCAAATGCATTTATAACCGACTCGCATAACATAATCCTTCCTTTAAACTGGTCAGCCTGTTTTCCTGATATTAATCGTTTAGAACATTAACATGTTGGCTGAGTTGCATACTTGGCCATTACTTTAAACAATTAAATCAGTTACGTTAGGGTATCTATACAATCCGGGCTAGAATATTATTTTATAATATTTTGTATTTTATATTCCGTAATCATTTCAATTATTCTTTTTATTCAAGGTTTGTGATGAGATGAAAAATTAAGAGTCATGAACGGGTTTCGAACACACGACCGGCGACTACACTAAAATTGTCTGAAATAAAATGTCACAAAAATAATTTTTAAAAAAACTTACCCTTGTGTCTACCCTTGTAGATAAGTGCATCTGCTTGATCCCATAAATCGTACGATGTTATTAATGATTGAAATGTAGCATTTTGTTTTTGAAGTGCAGCGTGGATTTGTAGTGGCACTGCCATACATGGGCCACAAGGAGCTATGGGCGGGTGAGGCTGTGGCTGTGTAGATGAACCGCCTCTTAATTCACCACTGCTGTATCCTGAAGATTGCGATCCAACTGAACCAACACTTCCAGCTGGTGAAGGAGTTGGGGAAAGTGGAGAAGGCGTCCCTTGACCTTGCACCATTGAACCACACTGTTCTACAGTTGTGGGAGGACTGGCCTGTAAATAAATTTAAACAAAAATAAGCTTGTTAAAAAAACATTGAAGGAATTTAAAAAAAAAAATCTTTTACATAATTGCTTTGAAATATGATTTTACCAATAGCAGATACAATATAGAATAATTTGGTACACAAATCTGATGAAAAATTTAAAAAAAAGAAACATCCGCTCAGAGAACTGATTTCCGCAAGGAGGAATGGGAAATAGCTTGCACCCACAAAAAAGAGCTTGCAAATAGGGGGAAATTGAATGTAAATTTGACTAACCTTCTGCATGTAATCGCCAATAATTCGTTGACATTCTTTCACTTCCAATTTACGCAACTTAAACAACTTTAAGTACAGCAATGACTGGCACCTCAGACTAAAGAAAATAAAAATAATGAATGAACAGATTCATGTTTCCCTTTGTAAGGTATCAAAGTTAAACTAAAACTTACCTCAAAACAACCAATTTGCTATTAATATTTTCTTGAAAAGTAGAATTACTTTGCTGGTAAGGAATTTTTGTCGTTATATAGCTAAAAAAAACATACATAAATGAATATATACAAGAGTTTAAAGTACACAAATATAAAGTGAAAGGCTCAACAATGTAAAATGTTAAATTATATTGATTATAATTGCATGCTATCACAATGGTAATATATAATATATAATTAGAATGTCTATAGATTTTCTATCAACTTATAATTTTAGAAGTTTTACCAACGAAAAGAGAAAAATTCAGTTAGGTAATTTAACTGACCTAACTTTCACTGGTTCAGTCCAAATGTCAATATAATTAATTATTAAAATATATCAACAGCAAAACTTACTTGATTAAATGTAAAGTATCTTTGTACATTGTCGCAGCTGCTTTTTCTGTACTGCTATCAAGTTCCATGCTATTTCCGGTCAAGAGGAAGTATAAGCTTGCTTCCAAATATTGCAGACACTGTGCAGTTAATTCTTTTTCTTTGTCTGCTCCATTTTTAAGTCTTTTTGCTTCATTTAAATACTGGTCTCTAAAAATAGTACAAAAGAGTTAAAATTGAGAGGTAATAGGGGTATTCATGATCTCTGCGTTAACACTGTTGACTTTGTTCTGTTGTGTTAGATCGATAAAAATGATGATGTAAGCCCGTTAGAATCAGCTACTTAACATTGCTCGATCTAGCAGAGTTAAGTCAAATCAAATAGTAGGGTAGTCGACTGTTAGCCAGCCATAGACACGTAGGTAAACCTGGTCATCCGTAATCAACATGGTGGGCATGAATTGAACAGCTGATTATTTGCTATTATGTATTTTTATTTTTGAATATGCAATAATAAAATTTAACTAATAAAATAGGGTTTGCATTATGGACGAGTAGAGGTTAAGTTAGGTTAGGTTGGGGGTCAGTGTTTATCAAAAGTAAGGTTAGTAGGGTAAAGTAGGGCTAGCATTAGGGACGAGCTAGGGTTAGGTTAGGTTACTTAGGGTTAAAATTATGAACAGGTTAGGGATACATTAGGATAAGTTACAGTTTGGTTTGATGACAGATTACATTATTTAGGGTTAGCAGCACAAGGGAAGAGGTTAAGTAAGGTTAGAGATTTTTTCCTCCTCCAGGTCTAAAGCCAGGAATATATCATTTATTAAAGTACAAATCACACGAACAAGGGGAATATTGGTAATATAATTGTTAAGAAGAAGGATTTTTATTACTGGATATTCAATGTGTACCAACAAATGTTACCAGTGCATGAGTTAATTTAGGTTAGATTGTATTAATTTATATCAGGGTTAAGTTGTTAGCATAAATGTCATGAATCAGAGAAAATGAAATTTTTTGTTTAGACCTATTCTTTACAAAGCTAAGTTATAATAGAAAATTAATATGTAAATATGTTACTAAGGAGGTTTTTTAAAATAATATTTACATTTGCCTTTATGCCAGTATATAAATAGAAATGTAATGATAATTTAATTTTCCCTGTTATTATTTCATAACATATTTAAGCATTAAAATTTAACTTACTTGTCATCAGTATCCGATAAATCATGATCCTCTGTTTGTTCAAAATATGAGAAATATTGATGTTTAGGTACTTCTTTATTTTTTTCTTTAATTTTATCTCTATCAAAAAGGGAATTGTCCTTTTCTTTTTCCCGTTCATGGTTTGTCGGTGGAGCATCGGTTAAGCTACCTTCACACTAAAAAACCCAAAACAATATTAATGTATAAGTCTTTTAATATGTAGTCTCCAAGACTAGAGATTGTATGGTAATATTAATTGTTATCAACACTAATTAGAAAATTGTGTTTATGATGTAGAGCTAACATAAATCATTTTTGAAAGGTAAATATTAATTTGTAATAATGTACCTAGTTTAAAAAGCTGAGGTTAATTTGGTGAGAGATAATTAAAAAATTTACCCTTGCTGATGGCCTTTCCCCATGTTTCTTCTTCTTAGTAGAATTTTTCGAAGAATGTCTCATTGAGCTGTTATGACTTGAGGTGGAACTAGAACTGTTTCCCCTCTCTCTGTTTACTCCGACATTTGTTGAGCTAAAACCACGAAATGTACATTATAAAAGTTACTAGTTTTGTAACAAGACTAGTGCTTAGCGCACAGGAAAAATTGTCTTACCTGCAAGAAGGATCGGCTTCATTTTTTATTTCAGGAGTGAGTCTTTTAATTATTTCAGCTTGATGTACTTTTATTTCGTCGTCCTTAGATTCTGCTGGAGGAGAATCTTTTCTATCTTTCTTTATCTTTTCAGGTTTTGGAGGCTTGTTATTGCTCCTCCGCTCTTTCTTTTCTTTTTTAATTTTTCTACTTTCCTCACTAACGGCCACTGGTGGTTTCTCTTCAGTTAAACGTTTAGTTTGCCTTGTGTCTGCAAGCTCTGTTCTGGTCCTCACTTCTTCTGATTTAGATTTAGATGGTATGAATGACAGTCTATTTAATAGAATGACACACTTAACACTCGGTTTCCCTCCAATGTAGCATACAGGAGGGATCTTTACATCTGGTTCAGGTGGTTCAACAATTATATCATGAGAGGGTGAAGGAACTCTTGGAGGGCTTTCAGGTTTTGGTGACGGTTGGACTGGATTTCTTGCAGGGCTACAATCTATCACTATAACGCCAGCTTTTCCTCCTTTTCCTTTACCACCTGATTTTCCCCCGCCTTTCCCACCACCACCTTCGTTGTCTCTCTTTGAAAACAACTTGCGAAGAGTGTCGTTCTTTTTCTTATCCTGAATGGATTGTCCATCAGAGTCTAGTTTTGGTGGGCTTTCTTCTTTTTCCCCATCACTTTCACTGAGAACTTGTGGCCTTTTTCCAGGAGCTGGAGGCACTCTGGAGACAGGTTTGACGGGTGACTGAACAGGAGGGGGTCTTTCATCGTCACTACTTGAATGTTTTGCACTCCAAGAAACCTCTCGGCGATTGTGATCACTTGAGTTACTCTTAACTGAACGTCGACTACTTCGCCGTCGGACAGTGGGAGTTATACTCCAAGCTTCATCGTCTGATTCAGACAAACTAGAAACTCGTTTTCTTTTAACCCATTCATCATCTGTGTCTGAGGGGGGATAAGGAGGTTTGATCGACCTTTTTCGACTTTGTTTCTTTGTTTCCTTCTCAGGTGTCTTAGCTATTTGTGATGCCTTCTTTCTACCCTTTTCAGATGAAGATACTCGATTCGGTGAAGCAGGAATGGGTTTACACTTGCGACGAAATGCGACTTCTCTCTTCGGTCTGGATTTCGTCTCACTTTCACTTTCAGATTGAGTTTTTGGATGCATCCGTGGAGAGGTAGTTGAATGAGGTGTTGGTAACCGTGTTTCTGGCCCGGGAATGGGCTCTGCAACCGAAGCTGTTTGTGTACTTTCATCTTCACTGTCAGAAAGAACTGGTAATTTATTCGCCCTTTTACGCTTTTTGGGTCTCTCGGTGCCTTTTTTCTTCCCCTTTCTTTCCGAATCACTGTCGGAAAGGCTTGACAAAAGAGGATGGGCCTTAGTAACACCCGATATATCAATTTCTGAATCTTCTTCAACCTTTGGCTTTTCTGTTATTGGTGGCTCCTGAAAAGTGGCAAAAATAATTTTGAAAATAAAAAAATAGAAGAATTTGGTTTAATAAGGGTAAAGGGTTGAATTTTTATCTGTAATGAGGATAAAGGCATGCTTATTCAAGTAAATTGGATACTTTTATGAAAATTGCAGAACAATGTTTATATTTTGATAATTGCCAACTAAAACTTACAACATACACACAAAACAAATAAAATTAATTTCAAAAGACCATCCGAGTTAACTTCATACAGTTGTGTACGGGTTTCATTATTAATATATTATGCCTTGTTATGTTTAACAATTGTCTTTAGAAAGGAAAGGTGCTCCTAATATACGGCAATACACTCTAATACAACAAAATACGTGCCGGCTAAAAATATAATTAATTATATAACTTACTGGAGTGGTCTTGCGCTCAGGATTGGCCGGAGCCGGTAAGAATGACTTCAAAGCCCAGCAGGGCTGGCGTTGTTCCTGAATTGGAGTCACAAGATCTTGCCCACCAGTATTGGATGCACTAGAATCTGATTCAGAACTGTCCGAGCCGGAATCATCACTAGAAGAACTCCCACCAGGCGGGGAAGCAGACATTGGCCCTAAAGGCTCAGGTACAACACTTACGGCTGGTGACAACCTGATAACAAAAAATAAACAATACATAACATGGTAAAAAATGTACATGCCTTATTAAAAGCAAATGCTTACATTGCAGACTTATCCATTGCAGGATATCCTGGGCTTTGTTTAACCTCAGGTTGTTGTAATGTAGTAACTGACTATAATAATAAATAATAATCGTTATATAATTATAAATTGAGGTGATTTCTTGTTAGTTTTATTTTATGCTACTTACTTTAGTATCTTCATCACTGTCTTCTGATATACTCAAATCATGAACTAAGTCACTGAAAAAACATAAAAACTGTTTTAATACAATAATTCACAATGAATGGTTTATAAATTTATAACGTATTGTATGTATTTTATTGTAAAAAATAAATAAATTAGATGTTACTCTTGAACTGCTGTAAATGTTTATTTTTAATTTTCCATCGTTCTATTTATATGTGTTTTTTAATGTTGTCATGTATGTTAACTTTTTATAATCTGATTTCACTTAATGTTTTTATTACTATTATTATATTTTGACTGTTCTGTTTTTGGGCTGTGTCCCTGTTTGAACTATACAACAAATGAATAAACAAAATAGTATGTAGGCTGATAATAAACTGCCATCAGAGATGTTTTTATTATAATAAAATAATACTAAGGGGGAAAACAAAACTTTAAACTCTTTTAAATTTAAACGTATGAATGAACAAATTTTTTGTAACTGTAACAATGTTCTGAAATTACTGATATTAATTATATTTGCATAAATATATTTAAGAATCCTGCTATCAGAAAAATTAGTGTTTAGTTGTAGTTTTTTTTATTTTATTTTTATGAGGGTTCGCAACAGCAGACATCATATAAACCCTTGGGAGCTGGTGTTTTTGAAAAAAAAAGCCTATTTGTAAGTACGTCGGGCTTGAATGCAGGGCCGCTGGATTGGAACCCGGGACACCTTTACATTACAGTGATGAGCGCCGTGCCAACGCCTAAACCGTTGTAGCCACCGATGCCCCTTTAGTTGTAGTTATTTTTGGTAAATCATGGCAATAGTTTAATCTTATGTGGTGTAAGTTTAAGGATTTATGAAATAATTTATATATTATAGACATACGAAGGACATGAACATTTTTAAGTAATTGTTTTAAATTTAATACTTTCAATTTATCGTATAGTAGCTTTGTTATGTATATTCGATGTTTATTTAAAATTATTGTATTAGACAATTTTGAGTGACTTTTAGGACATGTAATTTATTCTTAATAGTTCCTTCTCACACCGTAATCTTCTAACATAATATAGACTGTATAATGTGTAAGGCAAAATAAACTAATAAAGACAAAATGCTTCTAACAACTCAAAATTTTTGAATGTTTCTGGTTCTCTTTATCAATGTTTCATTCTGAAAAATGAAGTTTAAATGTTGGTCCAGTAATAACTATTTTTATAACTATTTTACTTTAATTAAAATATGAAGAGGTTTGTAGTAACAATACAAAACGTTTTTACATCAGAAGAATTTTACATTATTTAAATATGGTATGTACTAACTTTTCTTTACGTTTGATTATCATTTTTATTTTTATTATACGTATATTCAATTAATTACATACGATTTTGCAAAATGAATAATATGCCATGTGTGAGAGAGTTTACAATTGGAATAAAAAAAAGGAAATCGAAATGAGAAGTACCTCAAATGGAGTACTTATCCGAAGATCATGGGTTCGAATCCCGTCTCTGATACAATTTTTTTAAATTTTTTTATTTTGAAACATCGTGTATTACCAGCATTTTTTTTTCTTTTTATCAAGTTATTCTTAATTATACATATACTCGATTAATTGTACACAATTTTTTCGAAATGAATAATTGAATATATATGTTGCTGTTTTTTATCAAAAGGATGTAACATAAGTTTTTGAAAATTTAAAAGCATGGAATTTTGATCAAGCCATTCTTTCGAACATTCAAAAATTCTTAATTAACCGAGTTAGTAATTTCATTTAAATTTTTTGCTGAATAGATAATAGTAGTATCATCAGGCTATCTAAAGGTTTCCTCGTAAATGTCCAATTTGAATAATTAAATATAAATAAGGAAAAAGATAGCACATTAAATTGTACCCTGTGGTACCCCGTATAAATTGATAATAACAACGGCAAGATCCAATTCTAAGCTTTCTGAGCCCTAAGTTAGATATGATTTAAAAAGATTAAGAGCAGTTTTCTCCATTGATGACATTTCGAGATAATTTCTGAATTAGTACTGTATGGTCAACTGAATCAAATGACGTGTTAATGTCAAAAAAAAACTGCCTATAACGTTTTTTTACTGATTAAATTAGACCAGAGCATACCTCGAAAAAGAAACGTAAATAAACAAAAATAAACAGCATTCATTCGGTCGCAGATGGTGCTGAAACAGGTGCAAAATCCAAATGGGAACAGAATAAAGAGACAAGTTTTAACATCCGGCGGTTCGGTTTCAACGGGACTTTGTTTTCAGCAATTTATGTAAAACGTATTTATTGTTTTGAAAAAAAAAAAAAAAAAAAAAAAGAAGAAGATTAATATAAAAACTGTTTGCCCAACAATTTCCGACTGATTCATTATTTTTATTCAGAAAGATATTAAATGTGACAATAACAAAATACGTAGGAATAAGTGATTACGTTCGATAACAAGGCCTACAAAATACTGATAGAGAAAAGCTACATTTCTCTATAACATTAAAAAAAGTTTGGGTTAAAATATGAGAGAGAAGGACCTGTACGATTTTAATGGTGTGGAAATAGAAAACGACAGCGGCAAGGTAAATGCAACGTTTTAACAGTATTTTCCACTACTTTCACTATTTTCTCAATTTAAACTGTAAGAAAACGTCAGCGCTGGAAAAAAAGGGAATTTTGTTTTACAAAATAAGCCTAATTTGAGATTTGTAAACATTTGTTATCAGGGCTTATTTTAATCAGTAAGTTGGCTACTTTATGCTTTTGTTTCTTGGGATTAAATTGGGAAAGATTTTCCGCGGGTACTGTATCTTTTTACACAGCATTAAACAGCTATTTACGACCATTCGAATAAAAAAACATCGCTCAAAACGGATTACAATTCGCTAAGTTATGGACTTTTTTTTAACACGGACGGGAAGGTTCTAGGGAAAGCTTTAAGCTGCGTTTCCATTGCGCGAAAATCACACGCGCAACTGTTTTGCCTTGTGGATTGATACTGGGCCACACTCCGAAACTATTTGCGCGAGGATGTTTCGAGGGACATTATTATATTAACATTAACGGTTACATCCTAGTCCGTCTAGCATTTGCTAGCAATGATTACGTCACAAGGACAAAGTTTTGAGAAAATTAGGTTTAATTATAAATTCAAAAATCACAATATTTACACATTGACAAGTATGTGTTGAGGTGTAAGTCCAAGATGTACAATAAAATGCAATAAAAATCAAAAGAAAAAAATCGTAGAAAATATTGTTTTTGGCGAATCGTTGGAATGGAGCACAAGTTATTTTTTTGCCCTGCCAAAAATCGAGAGCCGCGTAAATTTTTGAGCTTATCTATTTATAGTTGTCGTGTTTTACTTATTTAAAAACTTACGATTATTATAAAACTAGCGGAGCCCCCCCCCCCCCCGGCAATAGCCCTGCTGGCTTTTTCACGAGGGGAAAAGTCGGCAATGAGAAAAAGAAAAAAAGGAGCGGCGAAGCCCGTAGACCCCCTAGTTGAAAGTAAAACGTTTAAAAGTGTTATATGAATTAGTGGTTTTCATGTAAATTTGTGTTTGATTGATTGAAGATGGCCTCAAAGCAGGTGAGAGATGAAGAAGGAAGCAGAAAAAAACCATATCATTACACAAGCAGTTTCGTCCAGGTAAAAATATATTGCAACAACCACCTGCCACCACACCTGTCACGATGGTGTATTCAAAAGGATATTGTGGAAAACCCAGGAGGAAGGAGGAAATGAAAGAGTTTAGGATATAAATTAAAAGATAAAATTTCATGACGCTAGTTTGCATGGAGAATATTCATTTTCAGGACGATATCATCGTATTATCATCATTGCTGCCCGTTAAACAGTTGAACAGAACATTTTGATTATTTGTGGAAAAATCAGGCCAAACAGGAAATGAAATATTCTACAAAAACGTATCGAAAGCGAATGAAATGGAAAATGTTTCTACATTCAACTTTCAAACGAGAATATTAAATTTCTGGTCCGATAAAATTGTAATTCTGCCTACGAAAACGGTCAAATAAAACAATTCATTTATCCATGTAAAACCCACAAAGAAGAAGGAAACAAATGATTATACATAAACGCCTTCGAAATGAAAAGGTGAAATTTCTAGGCACTAATTTGAAACTAGGATACTAATTTTCTGGTTCCATAAAATGGTATTTCTAAACGCCTCCGAAACGAGAATGAAATTAAAAGGGGAAATATTCAGACAATAATTTGAAAGTAGGATATTTGTTTTATTGTTCCATAAAATTGTATTTCTGCATATGAAAATAGACATATAAAACAATTCGTTTATCCGTTCAAAAAGCACATAGAAGAAGAAAACAAATGATAATGCACAAACGCCTTCGAAACGAGAAATTAAAAATGTGAAATTTCCAGACACTACTTTGAAAATAGGGTACTAATTTTCTGGTCACATAAAATTGTATTTCTGCCTATGAAAACGATCAGATAAAACAATTCGTTTATCCGTGCAAAAATCACACATAAGAATAAGGAAACAACTTCTACAAAATCGCCTTCGAAACGAGAATGAAATTGAAAGATGAAATTTCTAGACGCTCATTTGAAACGAGAATATTAAGTTTTATGCCCAAGGAAATTTTATTCCTGTCTATTTCAGAGTTAGACAGAAGCATCTTATTATTTCTGGAAAAATCATGGGCAAAAAAAGCAAATGAATCATTCTATGAAAACGCCTCAAAAGCGAATGAAACAAAAATATGAAACAACATGAAATTTCAATTTATAGATTATCAACAGAAAACTTCAGCGTATTTCATAAATTCCTCTGTTATATATAATTTAACCTATCATCCTTCGAAAACAACAACAACAAAAATAGATAGGTGAAACTTACTCCGACGTCGTGCTTATGACAGGATATGAAGATGCCGAAGGTACTGCCGTTGACTGCTGGGAGGATTGATTGCCCTTGATGGGCCTGCTTCCATGGCTATTCCTTTGTCCCCCACTTGGTGGTTTATCTGTAAAAATATTGTCAAAAGCTTAGTTCACTCGTAGTTAAAATCGACAAATATTGGAGTATCCAATTTTAAATTGTACGTCGTGTTTACGCATTAGATTTGAATAAACCATTTCATTTCTTATGCCAAGACGATGATTATATGATTGGTTTTCGTGATATTTTGTTAAATTAAACCAATAGGTTTGAAGCGAAAGAAAACGATGAAAATGGTACATAATAAATATCCATCTCTCAACATGAATTTTGCATTATGTTCGCATGAAGCTATACAAGATTAGTACAGCTTCATATGAAATAAAGATATGCAAACAGCCAATAATTATTTTCATGTACAATATACAAATCTTGCTGTGATTAAAATAAACATTTAATTTTCTTTCAGGGATCGTAAGTATTTGAAGTGACAATAAACCCAGTTTAAGAAATGACAGAGCATTTTCAAAGGAAAACTGTCCTGACAATGGTTACAACGGCATTTTGATAGAAGTTCCAAATATTTTCGACGAAAGTGGAAGATATCTTGATAATAACACACACCCGAAGGAAAAAGATAGGAGAGGAAACAGGAGATTCGTGAGTTCACCAATTCGTTTCACAAAGAACGTCCTTGGAAGAGACGTGGGGGAAACTAACTAATGGAGACAAAGAGAAAGCAAACAGTAAGAGAAATAATATGTCCTGGAAAATATGGAAGTAGAGATATACTTAAAATTCAGTGTTAAAGATGCTTTCTTTTGATAATTAAAAAATTATAATAAAATGGTAGTAAAGTACTGCATAAATTATCTTATGAAATAAAACTTACGAGGAAATATTATAAATTAGAAATACTAGATCATTATTGATTTTATATAAACCGCTTATTGGCAAACGAGACTTATTGGATTTAAAAAAAAAAAAAACAACTATTAAGTACATATTTGATAGGAATTCATGGTCGTCCATGGCTATTTTGACATTTATAAAAACCTAATTAATTCCAATCAGCTGTAACAGTTTGGAGGGGGAAAAAATTAACAGCGGCCAGAGATGAGCTCCGGAAGCGAACATCTGAACAGGAAGTCTCCCACCTGTCTTGCAACACCACCCTTCATTATTTTCGAGCCACCACAACCGATGGCTTCATGACCTCGAGCCGGCTGAGAAAGTTCCACAAATAAATGAAAATTTTTACGCTAACCATTCTGATGGCGGAAAAAAATTAAATTCTCGTCAAATCAGAAACAAAACCTGCCTAAAACGTAAAAATATTATTTATTTGCAGTTACGTGTGAAATATTTGGTGAGTAATAATAAAAATAATGACCTAATAACAACACTAAACAAAATGACACAATTTAGAAACAAACAAGCTCTTAAACGTAGAAGAGCTATCGATGTATGTACAAAATTGTCAATGCACACAAACAAGAATAATGAACAAGAGAAAGCTTTTACTTCTTCCCTATTTCGACAACGCTTCTTTCCATTTATTTACTTTTTACAATAACTGTTTTATAGTAAATAATTACAAATCTTTTACAGCAAAATATAAATAATATAAAGTATAAATTTCATCTCGACATCTTTTACAATTCAATTTTAATAACAGTTTAGTCAGTTTCATAAACGCTTTTATTAAGCCCGACCTGTTGTTGGAAATATAATTTTCATCTTGGCTGTAAATTACTTCTTTGTATAATTGATGGGGGATAGATAGATCTATTAACTAACCTTCCATGTTAAATAATTTCTGCAGTGTAATCATTTCTACAAGCCATCATTGCACTGCTTCTTTCCTTCGACCAGATATATATTATTCTCTCAATTATAACTTCTACAAATGCTCCAAGAATTTAAATTTATATTTTCAAATTAAAAAAAAAATCTTTAGTAGTTGAAAAATTTGGAAGTTATTCCTTCAAAACGAACGGAATTTATGAAGAACATTAAACACGCCCCGAAGTAACACGTTATCAAACTATTTCGTGTCTACCAGCCATTTCGAAAATTGGGCAAATGGCTTAAATTATTTACGAATCGGATATATTTTTTTTTCTCGTCCTTTAAAATAAACTTTGCCTAAACATCTCATGTTGTTGTATTGCATCCAATGAACCCTAACTGAAGCTAAACACGCAGAGTGTACATTATATCTAGAAACGGCGAATTTTAATAATTAAACTTAATCAACTGGCACGCGGTTAAAATTTCTTATTTCTTACATCATAATTGTACATAATACACGTGAATATAAAGATATTCCAGAATCAAATCAGGTTCAGTTTGTAAAACAGATCCAAACAAGTTGTTACAACAAAATAAATATTC
This sequence comes from Cimex hemipterus, assembly GCA_039619505.1. Lineage (NCBI taxonomy): Eukaryota > Metazoa > Arthropoda > Insecta > Hemiptera > Cimicidae > Cimex > Cimex hemipterus. Next base: position 10,906,060 of record CM077100.1, read on the forward strand.
TAAAAAATCTATTATGTTAATTAAAGTTGAAAACCTTCAGTAACTGAATAGAACGCCCAATCATTAATTAAAATAATAATTCAAGAGTTAAAGAGAAAATTAAATTGTACAATCTACTGGCCTTTTGATGAGCTCACATCTTTATTGGCCAGTTCCCATTCTCTCACATGTTCGACTAAACGCTTATATTTCTTTTAAATATTGATTAGATATAATTGCAATGCACATAATTTTTAAAAAAAGTTTAACAATCCCTAGAATTTTAAGAGTACGTCTTGACCATAAAAATTCAATGATTGACATAAAACAAACATAAGCTGTACGAATAAAAAATTATACAGTTATGTTTTTCTATGCTATATCTTACCTTGCATGGTAAACTTTCATATTAAATTGTATATATATATGGATAGATCTTTAAAAATAATAAATATATAACTTAGTTTAGAAGGAAAAAATTGAAAACTGATCCTCTATGGTGATAAGCATAAATAAGTCAGGAACGTATCACACGAAGATAAAATATATCGCAGTATTTTCTGGAATTGTCAATCTATTAAAATTGTGCGAAATATTGAAGGTTAAGTTGCTTCATAAGCATTACAACTAGTAAACAACCTCATTCCAATAGGTGACATACTAAATGGTTGATACAATATAAACAAATAAAGTAAACCAATATTATTTAATCATTATTACACCTTTTATAAACAGTTTTCGGTTTTTCTGAACAATAATGGCCTATGGACAGCCTTGGGGACTATAAATATACTTAACTGTACACAGAACTTTTGCGTGTTTATGTTTGTCCATTTGAAATTTATTGGAACGAATGTGTTTATTAGCGAGAATGGAGGGGCCCGACCTCTCGATCCCAGGACACATACAGGAATATCGAGTACTCTGGGGCAGTGTGAATGTAATTTATTAGAATGAATGGAATTGCTAGACGAAGAATATCGAGTGCTCTAGGCAGGTGTAAAAAATGAAGACCGGTATGTGAATATATTTCATCAGCATGAATAGTTGGCCCAAATTACACTGAGGAAAATCGGTATCTTTGGACAATGGGACTGTTAAACCGGACTACAATTTTAAAAGTATATACTTTTATTATATGCTTGTGTATTAAATGTACAATTTTATACTTGATTGATGAGGCCCTGAAGAAGGCTGGCAAAAGGATAGAAAAATTAGAGAATCGGTTACCTGAAGACTGAAAGCCTAATTGTTTTGATTCTATTTTGGCAATAAAAAAATATATTAAAATTAAGTAAATGCGAGAAGGAAAAGAAAACAACCGCAAAGAAAAGGATGGCGGTGATCTGTGCAGTTTACCGCCCCAAAAGTAAACTAAAGAGTTTTATCATTATTTTATTTTCAGCCGAGTAACGAACGTTTACTATGCTGAAAATGGTTCTGATACGATTAGAATGTCTTTTCGGCCGTATCAATTTGAGTAAATATCTCTTGAACATTTAAGACAACGAGGATGAGACTTAGAAACACCTTGACACATGACCCCATGTCATGATGAAAACATGTCAACGCTCCCCGCGAAGGTTTTCCTAACCATTGACTTTATTCTAAAACGGCAAACTACAAGACATCTTGAGTATGTGTTGATAAAATTAAGATGTGTTTATGTTGTGTGTGTGTGTGTGTGTGTGTGTGAGAGAGAGAGAGAGAGAGAGAGAGAGAGAGAGAGAGAGAGAGAGAGAGAGAGCATGAGAATTTTAATGGGAAAAACTGCCAGAAAGACAGTTAAATAAGTACAAATCACGGACCGTTAACAACTTGAACTTGGGCGAAATCAGATTTATCGCCAGAGAGAATATTTCGCTGATTGTAAACCTCAATGATGCTAACTTAACTTTGTCAACTGCAAACTTTAAGGGAAAAATTCTACAACCTACACGTAATGGCATAACCATTCATTCCGAAAATAAATCAGAAGCGGAGATATAAAATAAAATGTTTGTGGAAGTTTTGTCGATTTCCTCCTTATTTTTCTCGCTTATAATGGCATAAAAACAAATATTGTCGTTTTATGTTGAAAATAGATAAATGCAGCTTTACAACGGTTCTTATACTGTGGACATTGGTTTACCCGGAGGAGTTATGAATTTGTAAACTGGAACATCGGACATGGAAGAAAAAGTTTCCTCCTCCGCTTTAGCCAGCCCAGAAATGTATATTTCTTGTTTGCTATAAAAATCCCTACGTAAGAGATTTAAAGGGTACTTAAAACGCTTCTGAATAGTTTTATCCAAAAACTACTTTTTCTGGCCTACTATACGGAAGCGCCTTTTCTTTTGTAAATTTTTATACGTCTAATCTGCCTATTAGATATTATTTCGTAATTTTGGGAAAAATGCTTGATATACATAATAATCTTACAATATAAGAATAGAATCTTAGAATACAAGAAATACCAACAGAACAAATGTGCAAAACGATATTTTTTCAAAATACATGGAAATTAATTTAAATTTTTTTTCGCCTATTAGGGCACATACCAACAACGCCCAAACATATTTTTAATATTTTTCGACCTGATATCACACAAAAAATAAAATTTAAAACCGGTGATCCCACGTTCTTAGTTCACATCGCTCTTGCGACCACTGGATATTCCTATACTATGATTGGATTAGAAGCCCCACCCATTCACGCTAATAAATTACTTTCAGTCCAGATTTTACACTGTCCCATCATGCACGCTAATAAATTACATTTACACAACAGCTTTCCGTTGTTAATGAATGTATATATGTACCGAACGCGCACACACAAATTTAAAATTAATAAAACCATGCGACATGGAGCATTACGTCGAAGCTTGTGATACGGTTTAATCAATAATAATTATCTTAATTGTATAAATTAACCGTAGAACTGCGGACGACATTTAACGGCTATGTCAAATTGTTGTTCATTCTTTCGGCATTATCAAGTTAAAAGCTTCATGGAGAGTTTTGCAGCTCAGAGAGGAATAGCATGAATGTTTCACGGTATATCAACTTCGACCTCGTTATCACTTTTATAGATGGCCTACATTTCTAACGTTACATTTTCAAGATCTCATCTCTTAACTCGCTTAGTGAGATCATAATTACATGCTTCTGGTTCAGATCTGGTAACGATTGAGATTTTTTTTTATATAAATGCTGTAAGTAAATCAAAGAGTACGAACTTTTATCAGATTCGCAATTCCTTTTATTATCATAAACATAATAAATATTACCGGTTCTTAATTATACATTGGAAATCGAACGCTTGTTGTTGTTCTTATGTTCTACTACGAAACAAATTTACCTGGTTATAAACAAAAAGGATTAAAATCAGATGTGATTCATTGGTAATCATATATAGGGTTATTGCATTAAAAACTACTTTTCCTTTTCAAGCCCAACCTACAGAAAAGTTAACATTTGCGGAATTTTTATCTGCCCTATAACACTAGACGTCTTCTAAATGGCGTTTCAAACCAGAGCCTACTCGTCACAGAAGCCGTCTTGTTATTCTAACAATAGAAATTAACGCACAGAAAATTAAAGGATGAATGCCTTCCCCTCCAATGTTCGTTTCCTGATAATAAAAACCGTATCAATTGTCCCGTTATAATGCAGAACCTTGGAGTTCTAAACTGAAATATAAAAAAGAACGTGTATACTATCAGTAATGACCTAATTCCCCCCCCCCAATTCGTAGTGCGTCGCATTTTAAATAATCAATAAAACTACAAATTTTGTCAATGCACATTGCATTTATATGTTTTGTAAAGTCCAGTTAATCGACCGAAAAGGACTGAAAGTTAAAGGTATGGACGTAGATGTTTTAACATATTATGCTGTAGTGCTTATGTTGCTGTTTCATCTTATTTTCAGAATAAATCAGTTTTTGCATCAAATTTGAATTTTCAGAAAATCTTGTGCTAAATTTAGTCGCTATAGGATAATAGTTGAGCATACGATGGACAACAATAAAAATAATTAATGTCGAAAATTATACTTTATATTGTTTCTCTATTAGTTTAATATTGTTTATGGACTTATAATAGAAAATATTGAACTCTCGCCTGTTTGTTTAGAATAAAAAAGCTTGTGTGAAACGTTAAAAAACACTATAAATCAATGTGTATTCATAAAAATGCTTACAGCCCCCAAAACCAAAGAGAATGAAAGTTAGACAAAATTACAAATTAAAGCTTTTTCTTAAACTGTGAAGTAAGCTGAAATATCTCAAAGTCAACACAGCCGATTAGATATGACGCTATGCTGCTAAATTGACCGGCTTGTACCAAATAAGCGGCTTTAACACCAATTACCGACCATGAGAATATAAGCTGTAGGAGTTAAAAAAACAAAATATATACGCCGCGATGCTACCGATCGTAAATAGAATCGGGGCAATTTTATAATCAGAAAAATGTGATTTTTCCTTTTATTTTTGTACACGTTTTAATAAACACAATTATACACACACACAAGTCGACATCGGTTCAATTTATAGCTTAAAGGTTTCAACCCCACGTGCTTGTTACTGTTTAACGCCGAAATACGTTATTTAAAAAAACCGCTTTTAATGTTTAAGGTTTGAAATAAAAATAGCCCTTCTGTAACTTGTTTATTTTTCCGATCGATTAGACACGTGGTTTTTACGGTTTTCTTTACATCTTGGGCTTAATTTAGATAAGGGCGATGCTTTAGAAAATCAAGCTAATAGATTAAAATTTAAGAAGCTGATATCACCGAAAAAATGAACTTACACCGAAATTAATTCTATCTACCAAGTTTTAACTGTGGTTAATATTTAAAAAAAATTAATTATTTAAATTTTAACGTGATCAAAATAAGCCAATAAAGGATGGTTAAGTTTGCAACACCTTCATGTAATAACAAATTGTTAATAACATCAAAATAAGAAAACACCGCGAATTTGAACTGTAAAATTTTCAATCAATTCAAAACTTGATATCCTAAGGGCAAACAGCCACTTCAGGATTTATGTACTAACAAATAGAATTGAAAATACCATGAAAGAAAAAAAAAATTGGACCACTCTATTACTATTTTACCTTAAAACTGGTACTATTTTATACGTTAAATGTATTTATTTGATTTTAAAAAATTGGTAAAACTCAATCAATCCCTCTCGTGTTTGTTTATTAGCGGAAAACCTTGTTTGAAAAATTTCTTTTTTACGCTTTATCCTATGCTATGTTATAGTCAGTCATTTACAAATCAAATAGATAAACTTGATATAGGTTGCCAATATCATCTGTACACAATGTGCCTATTTATTGACCAATAGATCTGATGAAAATACCCAAAAGGATATGAAAAATAAATACTACAACCCACGCTACTACATTATATCTTCCTGTTGTTGCATCATAACTGTCAAATTTTATAAAATAAATTGATAAAATTGATTTAAGTGGCTAACACTCTCCTGTTTGCCTAAAAGAATTTCAAGAGGGTAAACATAAACCCACTGCGAGAGAAATAAAATTGTTAATATTAACTATTAATCCGTAATTAAGATTCGTAAAAACTATAATGAACTAAGTGTATTTTTTCTTATCTGTCGGTAATACATTCCAGATCAAGTTAATACGGTAATTGCTGAGGTGATTTGATAACATCACGCCAGGTAGGAAATAATTAAGACAAACGCGTATTGGACACAAAAAATAAACTTGTGATAAAAACAATTGAACTTCCATTCCGACTACGCTGATTTTAAAATAAGAGCTTATTATTCAAGAGTTTATTTCACACGTGCCTTTAAGAAAACGACGCAGAAGGAAAACAATATTAACTAATATTGCTGGTCAGTTTCATGTTTACTGTGTCCCCGGTCTACTAGATTTGTAAACACGCTAAAAATAAACCGTCTGAACGACAATTAAAAGTGTAAACATGAATATGACGGACTCACGGCTTAGAAATCCACTATCGAAACTGGTTAAATCCTCGGCTCCTCGTCGGGGACATTTCTGCGACGAAGCGACAACGGACACGCTACACCGAACAGGGTCGGTCACACACCAGTAAAGAGGCTAGCAGCGATGCGCGTTTTCTGGAGACGGCGTACATACAGGCACTCGCGCACAAGGCACAACACACGAGTCGAATTTAGTACCGTGTGAATCAAATGAGGGGTACGATGAGTCGAACCGCGGGCTCGCACAAGGCCCGAGTGGACCAGGAAGAAAACGGCAAGGGCGGAGGAGGAGAGAGAAAGAGGGAGAGAGAAGAAAAAAAAAGATAGAGAAGGAGAGAGAAAATCAAACAAAAGCGCGGAGAGGAAGTGTATTGTTCCGTTTAGTGGCGTCAGACTGCAGTAGCAGTAGAGAATTTTAAACGCTAAGTGTGTTACGTCGAGAGGGGAGAGATACGTACTCGAGCGGGGAGAGGATGAAGGGAACCGACGCGACGGGGAAAATACGATGGTTGAGCCATGTCGGACTGGACGGGGGCCCCGACGGAACGACCCGATCCAACAGTTGTGAGCAAAGGCGAATCCTTACCCTAATCCAGAGAGCGGAGAGTGGCCCGTTTCCGTCCGTCCGGTCGTGTTGATGCTGACTCAAGGCCGGCACGCAACGATACAACATCGTCTTCCCGACACGGCTCAATAACCACAAGGATATATAGATACTATTTTAGTTTCCAACCGTTTGTAATTGTTAACGGCCGGTTTGGGGACAGTTTATGGCGCATGCCTCTATTAATCACCGCATTCGCGTGTGCTTCATTACTCGATTTTCATCTAACTTATGAAGTTTATGAAATGAACTGCAGAAATAGTAAACGCAGTTTTAATTTCTTGCCAAAAATAATAATATACAAGCATTTATAACAAAAACGTGTTCTTGGATGTAGTCGACATTCGTTATACTACCAATAATCTTTTAAAAGATGCTATTACAGAGAAAACTCCGATAAGTATCTCCTCTGCTTATAAGATAGTTTTATATACAGGCATGAAAGATTCATTTTCTATGTATTGAACGCCTCTTAGGGGGTTCTAAATTACTATACATTAGTCAATCGCCCTGCATTCTGATACAGTACAGAACCTAAACGGGCCAGATCTGTTATAAAATATGGAAAAAAATATAAGATAACATAAACACACAGTTATAAAAGAGTACAGTACTATATATACTTAGTCAGACGACTATTTGTTAGTAGAGAGATGATCAAAACCTCTCTTTAGGGGACACTTCCCGAATAAGGAGGAAAAAAAATGGCACAATAACTGTCCATTAGAACGAGGTCTCACGAAATATATTTACCCACCGACGAGAAGGGCTGTTTAAAGGAATTTGCCACGCTATGGATTCTGGGTTCGAACCCAGGCATAGTCCATGGATTTGTAATTGTGAATAATGTGTGGTATTCTTTCTGTCCCGACTTCCTTCCCGCCCCTTCAAAATCCAACGAATATAAACATAAAACAGCAATAACTCACTGGCACTCTCAACACGACAGACAAAAATGACACAATTACGCAGAAAACAAAACAAATACTTTGATTGAATATAAAAATTTCTAACATTGTATAAATTCGTTTTTTTCGCATCCTACGTATATTTATAATATTTATACAATGTTTATAAATCCCAGGCCCTGAAGATGATCTCAATAAAGATCGAAACGTTGGCACGACAAAGAAAGTGTTTTTCTAAAACCTACGTCACACCAGACCGCAACTCACAATCATTGTGAATAATATGGAAAAAGTATTTAAAGTAGTTTGACCCCTCGTCCGCGACACCCAACGACCAGTTTGACGTTAAGCCCTCCTGCATGTTACTTAAACACGACGCAAAAATCAAGAGGCAGAAAAAATGTGCAATGTTTGCAGAACGAAAACTTACTCATCTTTCGGTTTAATCAATGAGATATTAATTTATTTTAACATTATACAGTATTAATGTTCGAGCGGATGAAACTCATTAGGTTTCTCGCTGAAGACGGCGGTGAAGCCGATACGCGCATGATTGGAAGGAAGGGCGTAATTGTCTACAGGTTACTCCGTTTCTCACGCACTGCCAAGAATTTTTTTCTGATTACACAGAAAAATAATTTTCTATTTTAATTCTACTATTAATCTTTCTAAATCGTTTGATGTATGATGGTACATTGAAGCGTCATATATAAATTATTCGTGTATGCCAATTAAAAAACAAGACCTAGTAGAAAGAGTCAAAACAGATAATTTATTGTATTTCATTGGGTGTTTTTTCAACCCTATGCGATACAGACATGTCGCCAATTATAGGTTTTTCTTTTTTCTATGTAAATGAAGAAATACATGCATGATTATGGCCATGAGGATAAAAAAACGTCTACATATTTTTGGTCAAATGACATAAAAGAACAACCTAAAAGTAAGAGGACTTAAACAGAAACACGAAGAATGGACCAGTATTGTGAATTTATTCTATTTGTTATTTTATTCTAAGCTGACGGGCAAAACGATATGTACACGGTTTGTAGAGATAATTGAGATAAACGCGAAAGATACATAATAGTTCTGTTTTATATAACTTTTGATTATCTACAGAAGGACATTAAAGGAGCCTCGAGATACGTGCTTTTAACTCCTTGTCCTCAATGACGTACAGAATTTTCAAACTAAAAAGCACTCGTACTTAAATATAGTCGAATGTTTCCAATTACATTTTTATTGCATGTTTTTCTTTTCACTTTCTGTCCACATCTGCCGTGTACGAGCTAAAAGCACGGACATAAACCAGAAAGTGGACCTTTTTTTATGTCATTTATCGCTTACAACTTAGAACACTTTCTCACATACGTTGTCTGGTTTATAAAGTTAATTATGATTGGCCGCGAGAGTAATACATTTTTGTTTGCAATTTTTTAAATTCGTATCTGCGAAAGGAAATGGATTTTTTCCCTATGTGTGGAATGATACGAAACAAGTCGCAACAGCAGGACAGTTGTCATTGTTTTTATCTACTAAACGAGAGAGTTTACTGTTTAAATATTTGTTGTCCACAACAGTTTCCATTTTCCAACACGGTTTTAGTTTTAACTGAAATATTACGGTTTGGTGCTTAAAATGACGAATATTTTTTTTACTAGGCAGATGGGAAATACGTATACCTTTTTTTATGTATATTTCGGAGCCACTTCGCGTTCAATGTAACCATCATTAGCACGATCCGATCGCCTTCGTAAAGACAGGAAAACTCTGTAATGCCAGCACCATAACGGATAAAGGAATAAATTAAAGAAAGGAAGATATTACAAATGCGCCAATCATGGCACGTCTTTTGATACGTTTGTTCACAGTTCATCCTAATCTTGATTATTATTTTTTTTTACGAGTTCGCAGATTATTCAAAACCCAAGCTATAAATATACTTTCATGCTAATTATAGTTTAAGTGTGAGCACGATTCACACACACCTTACACACCTCACATTTTAACAATTCAACACACGAAAGTGCATGACACATGTTTTGTTTATGTTTATAATTTTTTCTTAAGCGAATTCACTATTGATGGTAATGAACAAATAATTATGGTTCTTTAAAACTTTATTTTGACCACTTCCAACTTATTTTCAGTGTGTACATAAAAAACAGAAGGATTTTACTTAAATTTGACTTTAATAAAATATTTGATTATCTTATATGTAAAATAATGCAAAAATTCACACGAATAATGTTTTTTATATAATGTTTATTCTGTAAAATAAAATTGAGGGTTTCTACAAAGATCTGTCAGATAATCTGATCTGGGAAACATTGGCGATAATTAATCCGAAAGGATATGAAACAAAAAATTAATTTAGTTCTAGTAGTTAGAAACTACATCCAAAACCTATTATACGTTTTGACCTGAACATAATTTTTTATAATGTAATGTTATGTTTATTACGTAAAAAACGCAAGTTTTCTATAAAAATTTGAGATAAATAAAATAATTTGTCATCTTGTCTGCAAAATATTGGTGAAAATTAACGCGAGGGGACACAAAAGAAAAAGTTACTGGGTTTTTATGGACTGTACATGTACGTTTTTATGTTTATTATGTAAAAAACGCGAGGTTCCAATTAAAATTTGATTTAAATAAAATAATTGGTCTTATTTGCAAAATATGGGTGAAAGTTAACCCGAAAGGATATAAAACGAAAAGTTAATTTAGTTCTAGTAAT
>CM077100.1:10916273-10937794 GCA_039619505.1 Cimex hemipterus
TAAACCTAAGGTTTCTACTAAAATCGGTTTTAAATAAAGTAACTGATCATACTAAGTGAAAATATTGGTGAAAAGTAACCCGAAACGATATAAAACAAATTACATTAGTTCTACTGGTCGGATAAGGATGGCATTAAGCGATCCAAAACTGTCAGTTGACCTAGACCTAACACCTCAACAATTCCACATTTATTATAAACTGAAAAAGTGGAAAAACACTAACTTTTCGGCTCAATCTGATTTGACCAAGACATTAATCTCTCCGGACAATTTTGATGTTTATTCGAGGAGAAAAACGTTTCAGAGTCATTGCATGTCACACATAAAGCGCCTCATAATACTACCGGGGCCGCATGAATCCACTTGAATGCGTTCAACATGTACACAACATCGATTCCCAATGAACCAAATAAAATTCTGTGTTATTTTTGCAATCCAAATGAAATTAATGCGTTTGGTTCGATTTACAAGAAACAGGATGTACCACTTAGTACCGGAGATTTTCTACAATTATAACGAGTACTTAACATAGATATAGCTATAAATTAAAGATTCCTTTGTATATGGTTTTAAAGATTAGCGAAAAAGTTATTTGAAACTTTGTATATAAAAATATCCTTGATGGATATTTTATGCAATGAAAAATCATTAAAATGCAACAAAAGAACGATGTAAGCATTAATTGTTAAATAATTGCATTATAGAAGGCCATTTAATTTACTAGCATATTTTTTAAAAATTGGTAAGCAATTTAAAAAAAAGCTTCGTTCAAACTGCTCTCAGCAAAATGTACAGTTTATACATGGACTCCAATAGGGGATGAAAGCTGTTTACAGTACCCATTGCTTTTACCATTGGAAAATAATGAATTTAAAAAAAAAATTGCAGTACCTGTTAGATTTAAATTATCTGCGCTGACCTCAGAAATTCTCAACTCCAAGGAGGGTTGCAAGTAAGAATTTTGACTGGATTGCACCATGAAATTTGAACGTGAACACACCACTGTTGTCATTATATTTAAACACTGATGATATGACGAAATCGTTATCCCATGACTTGTAAGAAGGAAGTTTATATAGAAACAATCCGAGAAGTGATGTTAACCGTTTGCGAGACTGGAATAGGTAAAAGCCTCTGTTGAGACGGGGGTTGAAAAGAAGAGGGGGCCCTTGTACCTAACCGTTTGCATCCCCTACTTTCTTGAAAACTATCCTGGCACATTAAAGATGTAGGTAAAAAAGCAAGGGAAAACGTTAGGGACTTTTTTTTTAAATATAGAGAAATATTTCTCCCCTGGTTGATACAACTCCTACCTAACTGCACACAATGCGTTTCTACAAGACAGTTAAAACTGCTCGTTGACAAATGGAGAGAATTTAATGAGTACAAATTTATGAAATATGACTTTCTTAAGATATGATCACGCGTGAAAATAGTTCCATTCTTAACAAATAAACATTGGGCTGTTACGTCCCAGGTGTTCCTTCCTTCCATCTGTCGGCCTGTCTAGACAAAAGGCCAGAGAATGGGGGAAGAAAAAAATAATAAGACCAGTTTGAAAAACACAATATAAAGAGTATATTTGAGAAAACCAAGCTCGAATACGTTATCGCTGCTGGAATAAAACCGTCTAAGTTTTAGCCATTTTGCTAAGATGTTATTTTCATGTAAAACAGCACAAAATGGCAAAACAAATCAATAACAAGTTGGCCGACGCGTTACGCAACACCTTTAAAGCTAACATAAAGATCCAACATTATTCACCGAGGGTGTTACATAAAATAATAAAATGACATGTTTAACAACGATAATAATGTAGCAAATGCTTATAAAGCCAAAGAAAGAAAGAAACGCGATACCATTTAGTGTAAAACAAATTTTAAAAAAGTGTTGTTAATTTTTAAAAGTTTAATTTTAAATTATTGATTTATACGTCGATCATTATTGATAGGTAAGAAATAAAATTAATAACACCTAATACCAAATATACCAAACTATAAAAATATTTTAATAATGAACTTCCCTTTAAAATTAAAGAAAAATTAAAATGTGTCTTTTTAGGTTCCTTTAGCAATGGAAGTTGTGATTGCATTGGTAATATTAGAAATATATCGACCATAAATAAAGTAAACAACAAATAACAACTGAATGCGCCATTCCTTGGCTCCATTTTGATATTGTACTTGTACTTTTTTTAATGGGACCCTATTACTTTTCGCCCAATTTTTTTTTTTAGCGTTTAATCTCCTGAAATACTATTTTTTTTTTTTTTTTATCGGACAACCCTTCACAGTTTTTTCTCAATTTTGCGTGAAAAACGTGAAAAATCAGTTGCACCCCAAACATCCGCAACTTCTTAAAAATGTCTGAATTGTATGTGAAAAAATAAAACATTTTTAAAAAATATTTCTAAATTACAACAAAATCAAAATAAATAAAATAAGGAAATGAATTTTAAAAAATAGTCACAAAATTTATAGACAGCAAATGAAGCCGTCGCTGCGGTAGTTGTGTAATAAAAGGTGTAAAAAATTAAATAAATATCCCTCAGCTTACAACCAACACCAGTCCTTGTCAACAAAGTTGTGATAAACTTGTACAATTTTTTTGCATAAAATTGAGCCATTAAGACTTTTTGAGAACACTTTGAGACATCTTCAAGAAGAGGTAAAGTTTAAGAGTGGAGTTATAGGGGGACAACTTTTTTTTTTTTTTTTTTTTTTTTTTTTTTTTTTTTTTTTTTTTTTTCACAAAGTTAAGAATAAATTTTGAATAGGGTTGACCGATTTAAAAAATTCAAATGGAAAATTCTTTTCAGGACTCTTTACTTGCGCTATCAAAAATGTGGGAAAAAAGTAAAAAGTACAATTTGGAGAAGAAAAAAAATCGTTGCATGTATTCTGCAATGTTTAAAGAAACAAATCATGCTGAATTAGCCAAAATAAAGCACATCAGAAAACATGAAATGTTTATAATTTTTTTCCAGTATGCCTTTATTATTACTATTTAAAAAAGAAGAAAAAAAACAGGAGCATATAACATCAGTCGTCCAGTATAGTGCTGATAGATATTTCATTTTTTGATACATTTGGTCTATGTTTAGAATGAATATATTTATTAGCGTGAGTGTGATAGGTTTGATGGGGGAATAATGAGTACCCCATTGGCCCTCAATATGATATGTGTAGAGGGTGATGGAATGGAATATCAAGTACTTCACCACCCTGACTGAGTGAATGGCATGTAAATAGGAAAAGGTGTTTTTAAGAGTAAATGGGATAGTGTGGTTTGAAAATGTAAACTGAGTACGTTGGGACTGAAATGACTTAACTGTTTGTATCCCCTGAAGCCCAGCCTCGGTGGCTGGAAGACTAAAACTGACTCCGGACTGCCAACACCTGGGGTGGGTGATACATAATTGTAAATTACAAAAACTGGAAATGCCAGTGGACTAAGGGAAATGACAGGCTCTGCTCTGTGCGCATGTGTATGTACACCTGGCTTATATAAATCAGTAATTCATTTTTACTAATATTGTAAGGACAATGCAAAAATCATATCAATTAATTACAATAGAATCTACTACTCATGAAATAATGAACCATCCGTGGTAGCACAGCCCATGGTGTTTCGAGCACCCATTCATAATTTAAAATACAAATAATTTGGCTGTGGTCTGCTGGTACGGGGTCTTGGTCAAAAATAATAAAATGGTGGACGGAGAAAAAATAGAGTAAAGTGATGAGTAACGACCAAACTTTAGGTCCTTCTTCCTTCAGACCGTGAGGAATAACCTCTCAACAACTCAAAAAGCCCATGGTGTATTTTAAAGAACAGAATTAAAGAAGTATAAAATGTTGGAATTCAAATAAGTACTCCTTGAGTATAAGTGGGATCTGAACCAGTGTTAATGTAAACTTAAATTTGGGACAAAGATGTGTACATTTACACAAAAGGCGCCATGATGTTACTCCATCTATTACAGACCTGGAAATTCTGTCAGATTTGGCCGTGTTATTCTCTTTCATTGTTTGAATGGATATATATTTTTAATAAGAATGTATAGTGTTAGAAATTATCTCCGAAATAATAAGTATCATCTTACAATTTCGAATTTAAAATTCCAAAAAGAATGGACAGGTTGTATATCTTCACTAACAACTTGAAAATTAGCTATGTTTGAAATTAGAAGTTTCAGTACTGTAGATGTTCATATTTGTTAACCTTGTGAATTACTAATAATAGCTTTAAATACCTGATGAAGGTATATTTCACATAACACAAATTCAATATATGAAGCCTATAATTTAAGGATAGTAAAGTAATTACTATAATACGGAGGGCTTAAGGTCCAACTACCTGTTGGTTGTACCCCAGACGCTCGGGTCAACAATAGAGGCAAAAATGTTCGAGACTTCAAATTATCATTCTGTTTGTTTTTTTATTAATGCAATGAATATACAATGGGAGATTTTGTTCAATTTGTGCATTTTAGTTTGTTCTTTATCATACAGTCGGAACGAATTATTACAAAATGAAAAATGAAAACCGAGTGGGGTTTAATTCGCTAATTAAAAATGTGGCTTTTACATTTGAATATTTACGATTAATGATCTGATGAAATAGCAAGCCATTTTGGCCATCATACAGAGAGAGAGAGAGAGAGAGAGAGAGAGACAGAGAGAGGGAGAAAGAGAATAAGAATATAGAGAGCATTTTATGTGGTGATGAATACGTTAGTAATTGTATGCATACATGTGATTTTTTTTTAATTAGAAATTTTTTAAATTTAATACATGAAGTTTGGTCATTTCCAATTATCCTGAACTGTCTATCATTGCTGCTTCGTCTGTTAAACACTTATTTTGTCTGACAGATAAAAGAGCCAGGATAAGCAAACCAGGATGATCAGAAATGACTGAACTAGGGATTTATCCTTAAGATGAAATTTGACAAATTTAAAGTAAATGCGTTCTTAATGCTTGGAAAAAAAGCGAAAGAAAATGATTTGTGTGACTCTGAATGGTTATAACCACGTTAATTCATTATAGATTAGTGAGATTCATATTGTCTATTGGTTTCTAATAAATATAGGTTTTTATCAAATAGAGGATGGATGATGTTTCATTTAAGATGTTAAATTTAAATTGAATTAATTTTGAAATATATTTTAATAACTCAAGCACTAATCTAATTAGACGTAAAAAAAAAAAAAATTACTACTTACAGATCTTGACTGGGCAAGGTGTAGCTGGAGGAGGTGACAATGGCTGTGGAGGTGGAGATTCTGGTCTCGGTGGAGACAAGAGACTTATTGTAACGGGTTGAGTTATATCAATGGTTTGAACTGGAGGTTTGGCTTGTTCTTGGTGCTGATCCTGAAATAAATTGTTTACTATTATTATTATCTATCTTTTATAAAACAGTGAATAAATCAATAATTGAAAACGTGCACAAAATTGAATCTGGAAAACAGGAGGGATCCAACTACCTATCGAATGTCTTGGATAAGGATCAAACTTTAGAACAATTGCTCCATGTAAGAAACAATTAAAAACCCCACGGGCTGTGCCGTAACGGCTAGCAATACTAGTCAGATGACCTAATCCCTTAGAATCATCATCATCCCAAATACAAAAGTTTTTAGTAGAGAAAAAATATTTCTTGGTCTTTACTGGTTATCAGGCCTACCTAGCAAGGACAGGCAGAGTAAAAGATAATAAGGACCAAATTTCAGATGCATCGTCCTGCAAACCAGATGGAAAATCACACAAATTATTCATAATAGCACTTTAAAAATATATTTATATTTGTCTAAATTGTTATTTCTGATTAAATTTGTTTGATAATAGCACTTTAAAAATATATTTATATTTGTTTAAATTGTTATTTCTGATTAAATTTGTTTGATAATAGCACTTTAAAAATATATTTATATTTGTCTAAAATTGTTATTTTTGATTAAATTTATATTTTGTCCAACTCAATATCTTTATTCAATTGTAATATTTTATTTCTGCGCATAATAAGCTCAATTGGAATTTGAATTTAAATATATTACCTAAGAGAAGTTGAACAAAAAATCTATCTGAAGTCAATATTTTACAATTGCCAATAAATGGAATCTCATGTCATTATATAAGCATTATAGAATAATTTGTGAGGTTTCTCTGTGTGGTCTGCTATGTTGATTATTCCTCTAATTTTGAATTATCGATCATTTGGATAAGATGTGCCACCTTTCCCAGTGAAGATGCAAACAGACGAAATGTGTCTATACATGAAGGATAGAAGGACCAAAAATGAACGGTAACAACCAAATGACAGGCTATAGAATAACTCGGTATTAATATGACAAAGTTTGAATGCACAATCTATGAAAAATATCCTAGTTAATTAAACAGTAATGTATTTATTCTAATGATTCAATAATAACTGAATAAGTTTTTCTATTTTTTATCATATAATTTATTACAAAGGAAACAGCACTAAATGTTCAAATTACAAGAATAAATTAAGCATGTAGGATAGACAAGGTCATGAGCTGAATGAGGTGTAAGTTAATGAAACATACCACCATACAACATACCAGGCTAAGTCCCGAACATAAACTGGACTTGAATCTCGTCACAAAATGGGATATGTCCTAAAATGGACCCTTTATGAGTACAAAGTTACCCCAGACGAAGAGAATTATAGAAGGGATATCCTCAACACTTATAAAGGTAATAATACACCAGAGGCAACTGCAACCAAACTAGGATTCTGGTTCGATGCCGAAAGGCACTGCCACCTAAGGCACATGCACTGAACAGGAGTACAGACCAAAGAAACACTATGCAGATACTGCCAGGAAGAGGAGGAGATCGCAGAACACATTTTATACTTTTAGGGAGGTGCTATTTTTGCACTATTGCTAATTTTTGTGCATATTTTTACTATTTTATGCAGTATTAATATAATACGAATTTACTAAAATGTTGTAAAAAATCAAGTAATGAAAATGTAGCTAAAGTATGTCAAGACATAACTTAATATCTCTTATACTGCCCTGCTAAAAAGAAATGCCAAATGTTTGTTTTGATAGTTGAAATTGAATATTGAAGTTTTTCATGCTGAACTACCTCATTAAAAATGCTATATTTTTTAAAGTTTCGGCCATTTTATGCTATTTATTGTGTCGATATTTTAAACAGATTTTTTTAAAAATATTTCTGGATTGATTTATTTTATCATGTTTTCCAATAGGAAACATACCTAAGAACATCACAGTTTAAAAAATAAATAAATAAAGACCAAAAATTTGGAGATACAGCACTTTGTTATAATCCAGAAAGCTTTTTTTATTATAATGTTGTAATGTAAACTTATTTATTGATTAACTATTGGGTTGTCCGGAAAATAATGCAGGATTTTGGTATTAAACAAAAAAAAAAAGAAACTAGTTACTTTAAAGCAATGTTCTTTAATCAAAATAATTTCCCATACTCTCAATACATTTCTCCCAACGTGTTGGTAACTTATTAATTCCGTCTGAGTAGAATTCAGAATTTTTAGAATTGATAAAGTCAATAAATGCATTTTCCAGTTCCGTTTGATTTTTGAATATTATGTGTTGTAAGTAGTGGTCCAGGTGTCTAAAAAAATGGTAGTCAGTAGGCGAGAGGTCCGGAGAGTAGGGTGGGTGAGGCAAAGTTTCATAGCCAAGCTCCAATAATTTTTGTGACGTTACACGTGACACATGTGGTCGAGCGTTGTCATGCAACAAAATGGGCCCTTTCCGATTGACCAAAGAGGGCTTCATTACTGCCAATTTCTGATGCATGGTATTAATTTGGTTACAGTATGATTCAGCATTGATGGTTTCGCCAGGATTTAAGAAGCTCTAGTGTATTAAACCAAATGAAGCCCTAATTTTCGAGTTTTTCACTTTTCCAATCGCCTTGAGGTGGTCAGCGACGGTCGTTTTACTGACTTTGAGTTGCTCTGCAAGTTCTCGAACAGTTGTTTTGGGGTTTTCTTCCACCACTGATCGCAGAACATCATCATTAAGAGAGGAAGGCCTTCCACGACCTTCTTCATCTTCAAGGCTGAAATCTCCCTCCCGAAATTTTTTAAACCACCTTTGCACAGTGCACTCATTAACACAACCCTCGCCCCAGACTTGGTTAATGTTTCTAGCCGTTTGGGCTCCGCTTCGGCCGAGTTTAAACTCGTAAAAGAAAATCGTACGAAATTCTCGCTTTGACATTATAAGGATGACTGAATTATTTCCAAGTAGCGGAATGCTACAGAGGTAAACAAACAATATCATTTGGAAGAGGATTAATAAGTGTTGACATTCATACAAATGAGTAATCCTGTAAACGTAAACAGAATATTTTATATAGATTTTTTTTAATGAAAACTTAAAATCCTGCATTATTTTCCGGACAACCCAATACAATTTTAAGTGTGTAGAGATTAGTGACCGTTAACGGATAATTATTCAGATATCGTGAGATGCGGTCTGGTGTGATGTAGGTATCAGAAAAACATTTTCTTTATCGTGCCAACAGCACTCTCAACACGACATGGCACAATTACACAGAAGACAAACACTTTGAGCCCTGAAGATGATCTCAATAAAAGACCGAAACGTTGGCACGATAAAGAAAATGTTTTTCTGATACCTACATCACACCAGACCGCATCTCACGACATCTGGATAATTACAATTTTAGGTTTTAAATAAAAAAGTTACAATAATTTTAATTGTGATAATTATTTATGAAAACGAACATATTTGAAAAAAAAGTGCGATTTTCATTGTTGTTTTTATTATAATTTCTTCTGCAATGCAATGGTACGTTAACGCATAATGAAACAAATATTTAAATTAATATCAGTGAATTTCCATTTCCTTTGTTCCATACAAAACATGTTCCCACAAATTCGTAGGTTTTATGTAGGAAATGAAATTTTGGGCAAAAAAACAAGTGGAAAAGAATGTAAGCCAGAAATCTCGTAAGCGCTTTTTATTAAGTAGAATATGTTTTTTTATTAGTATTTTCTCCTAAAAATTTTATGCCATTTATTGTGTCGATAATTTAAACAGATTTTTTTAAAAATATTTCTGGACTGATTTATTTTATCATGTTTTCCAATAGGAAACATACCTAAGAATATCACAGTTTAAAAAATAAATAAATAAAGACCAAAAATTTGGAGATACAGCACTTATCTTAGCTGGGCAGCATAGATACACAATTGCAATTCATTATTTGTAGTTCTTTATATAATTATACATTATTCCTATATCGGGTATATTATTCGTATTATATTGTGGGATTTTTGAGATTGTTGGTTGAATTGAATCTTCATAATTTACCTGTTGGTAGAAGTCGATATTAAAATTGTATTTTGAATCTACTTCTTTGCGAGGAGTTGAGGCTATTGCAGTAAGAGGCATTACATTGAATTCAGTCATTTCCTGAAACAAATATCACATTTTAAAATTAGAAACTAAAAATGAACTAACAAGAAGCGTATGTGCATTTGTGACACAATTACCTTAAGAATATTTTCAACATCATTGTGTGGAAGGCCTAATCCTTGTCTAGAGATATCCTTATTTTGTGGCTGTGGAAAAATAATTTTGGTTATTTTTTGTTTTGTTTATTGTTCTACAATACAAGATTAATCAATCTATTTACAGGAATATCCACATGAAGCCTATTAGGATTTCTAGATGGAATTCGTCCATGATGCACAGAAGGCACATTTTTTGGAGCTCCTCCAACTCCGTTGGATCTAAACTCAACTGCATGCTGTTTGGCTTGTGGTTGCCCATAATAGTTCCTAACTGAAGAACTACTGCTGCCATACGTTGGTTTGCCATCAGCGGGTTTTGCAAATGAATTCCTACAATGACACAATTTAAAAAATAATATTGAACAAGTTCTTAATATGTTTTAAAATTTGTAGTAACGTAAAACATATTTTGTAATTAATTTTCATCGCTAAATCATTTTACCTGGCAGTTGAAGAAGAAGAAATGTGATGCGGGGGTCTAGAACTTGAACCCAGATGAGAGGATGGCGGTTTCTTGAATTCGTGAGGCCGAGGTTGGGAAGGCTTACTACTGCATAGTGGAGCTGGAGCTGGTGAAGCTGGAGGTACTCCATCATAACCCAATAATTGTATGGGTTCTTCAAGGAGGTGCTTTACTTTGTCATACTCCCCTAGCGTACTTTGAATGTTCTGTTTTACACGGTCCCCTGGTGATGGGTGAACCTGTACAATAAATATTACAAAAGTTAGCACAACAATTTAAAACATATATTTTTGAAGTTAACATTTCAATGCTGGCTGGAATTTGAATTTTCACCCTCCTGGATGGTAAATTAAAATAATAATTTTCTTATGCATAATGTTCAACGTGAACATCAGCTGCATTGAACAAGTTGGCATCTCCATGAAAATAAATTAATAGTAGGTGTTAAGTTATTTGAAAACCTTTGAAATAAAAATCATATTTGTGCCACAAAGCCTTTTCTATCTACTCAATCAAATTATTACCATAAAAAAAAATAAACTCGATTGAAAAATAAAATATCAAAAGGAAAAGAAAACAAATCAGATTAGCTTTCACTACCAAACTGAGAACTAAACATGAGCTTATATATAAATGGATTAACTTGAAATTTAATCCAGGTTCATTTCAAAGCGAGAGAGAATTCAATCAGAATGTCAACAAGGTTGCACCAAAGAAAGGTGAAAGTATTCTAGTTCCAAAAGGAATAAAACCTCCAAAGAGTAATTAAACGCACCCAGGACACCATTGCCATGATGTGCCTTGTTGTAAATTTCTTTACAAATAAAATTCCGGGAAAATTGAATGATTTAGAGTCGTACAAAGTGCATGTGAGTTTCCAGAAAGACCGAGAACTCATTGACAGTCAAATGTAGAAATGAATTACACATTACGATTAAGTATGGATGTAGAAACAATACCAACTGCATTTTTAAAAAAGTTTTTCTGATACATTCAGTAAATGTACTAGTTCTGAGTTTTATGCCACATTTTTATCAAATGCCTGGCAATTTGTTGTAACAGTATAGCAAAAATCTTGTTTGGTTAGAATTTTCTGCATTAAATCTACTACTGTGGATTAATATGGAAAAAAACCCGCTTAAATAAACAGTCTGGCTTTATTAAAAACAAATAAAGCTAATCTTTAATCAATAGAACCAGTCTTTAATTCACAAATTGATTTTCGCAAGCTGAGAAAAAGGACAAAAACATAAAGAAATTATCTTTCGGACCTCTTTTCTTCTTTATTCCAGAAGAGTTATCGGTAAATAAGGTGAGTGAAGAAAATCTGTACCAGGTCTTTCTGGATCAATACAATTGCCTGTCAAGACTAAATCAATCCAACCTTCTGTCCAAACAATCCTTCGCCTTTTGCAGATCTAGGAAGGTCAAAGTTAACACCGTAACACAGATAATTCACAACACTGGTCACAAAAAATATTTTTACCTGAGTTTACAAAAACCAAATTATGTTTAAATCGGGAAAATCAAAATTTCTTGTTTGAAAGAAGCTATTGAAAAGTTATTATATAATTTAACATAAAAATTATCGTGTCAGATTTCTCTGTGTGTAGTGATGAATGTGTGATTTTGGTCGTTTTAAACTATTTTTGGGCTGCTTGTTCTCGCTCTGTTGATTTGTTTGCAATTAGCAATCAACAGTGTTTGGGCCTATGTACCAAAACCCTTCTGACCAACCAACATTGCGACAGATCAAAGCGACCAATAACAACGAAAATTATGAAAAAATATTGTGTTTTTTATATATTTATCTTTTTAAAGAAATTGTATTAAGAAAGAAATAAGTACACTTTTTCTCTTCAATTTAAAGCAAAGTTTAAGATTTAAATGTTGACTAATAGAGAGACCTAAAGCCAAAAAATTTAAATGTCAAAATGACCTTTTTTCCTTATCCGTGTGCATTGTTATGTAAATGCAACAAGTCAAGAGCTCTATAGTGAGCAAAATTATTTCCTATCGGCAGATTCATGGCCTAGGTAAAACAATTCATGAGATTTCTTCTTTAAGACTATTTTGGGTGAATGACGGACCGGATTAAACGACCACGAACCCTCAACAATACAGACAGGCTTACAACTTACAAAGGCCTTAGTGCAAAAAGACGAAAATGGACGTATTTGAAAATCTAGAAATATATTCAACACAAAGAAACTTATGAGTACACGATTATCATCTAGCCACACATAAAAACCAATAAAAAAAATGAATTACATTTAAAAGTATAAATAAATAAAACTGCAACAACTACAAAACCTAGATTTAATACGTATAAGACTCCGACACTACTTTTTTTAAAAGAAGAAATCTGTAAAAGGGATTCTAAATTATATGTCAAAAACCAAAAGTGAGGAAAAGGAGTCTGACAGACCGAAAAAGATAGGCAGGATCGGAAACGGCCCATCAACACACATCAAACATTTGCCCTGTAAATACTACAAGCTTATGCACATTAATAATTCAACCAATTCTCAAAGAATACATAAATCAAATCGGCACCTGAATAACGTAGGTTGATCCTATCATCCTGAACTGCTTTTTTTTCTTTCAGAAGCGCTGAAAAATTGACAGTCAAAACCGGAGACAATAGGTTAAACCATGTCAATCGAAGACGGTCGAGTGGAGAGAACAAGGTTTGTCACGTCGTAGACCTTACGACAATTGTTTCACGACAGTCGATTCATCACAGCCGAGATGATATCGACGAACAGTTAAATTTGAAATTTAATATTTGATAAAAATTATTATTGAATTTAATATATATTAATATTTTGAAACTTGTATGGAAAAAATTATACTCTCACAAGTTAAAGGGAATC
Source organism: Cimex hemipterus (assembly GCA_039619505.1). Classification (NCBI taxonomy): domain Eukaryota; kingdom Metazoa; phylum Arthropoda; class Insecta; order Hemiptera; family Cimicidae; genus Cimex; species Cimex hemipterus. Next base: position 10,929,186 of record CM077100.1, read on the forward strand.
TCTTTAATTCCCTATAGTTTTACTTTTATACGTTCTAAGCACCTATATTAAAAAAAAAATTCAATGTGTAGGGTTTTTTGTTTTATTGCCCTATAAATTAAAATTAGTAGGTTTAACTTCATGAAACTTTCCGTAAATTCAGTGCATCTTAAAAAACAATATCTTAATGAATGAATTTGGTTAATTAAAAAATAGAAAAAATACCATCTAATTAGTGTAATGAGTTTTTGATTTCAAAATTCAACCTGTTCCTTTTTGAAATAAATTAATTACATTATTTTTAACTAATATACGTCTTTTTTTGCTTTGTTTTAATGGAGTCATGACTCTTATATTAGACGGAATACATAGATTGATTTTTTATGTACTTAGGGCAAGTTTAGTGTGAAAACAGGGTAAAGGGCTAGGGGCGTCGGTGGGGATTGAACCCAGTTTTCTCGATAAGCAGGAGTCTATCACGGTGAACCCTCGGCTACTCCCGGTTCCCATAAGGTCAATCTAGACCCTCCCGTCTACACCTTAATTACTTGGTAAAGGTGGCTTCCAAGCCGGCAACTACGTTCCAAAAAAGCAGACAATGGAATGTTTAAAAGAAGTTGTAATGGGCAGACGATTTCTCGTGTCTGGCAAGAAAGTACTATTATCCAGGATCACTTCTCACGGATGGATGAAAAAAGCTGACGAGAAATTAACAAATTTCATGACACTCGCCCGACTGACCGAGTTTAAGGTGTAAGCTACGCTGGAAGATGACAACCAAATGTGCAAGCTTGGTAAACCATGCAGGATTGGACCTTAAACGTCAAACCCTATGAGGAAGATAGACACAGGCAGTCAAAGTGCTCAATTTCTAATTCACTGTTTTAATCACAGAGAACTTTTAATTTATTTCATACATGCAAGGAATTAGTTTTATTTTAAATTGAATCTTCTGTTTTGCCACATGGTATTCATTTTGCCATGCTGACTCTATGTTCGTGTTTTTCTTCTTTTTTCTTTTCTCAATTTCATTTTCCATTTGATTCCTTTTCAAAGTAGACCTGAACTTCCGGCAGATGGCTATGCCGTACTATAGCGTTATTTTACTCACGCACAAAAAAAGGATAAAATTGTATATTGTTGTTCAATGAACGTTTTTTCCACGTGTAGGGTGTGAAGTACATGAATCAAACGTTTGTTTGGGGCAAAACGATTTATCGTCAGTAATTCAGAACTGGTTGTTCAAGGAGGAAAAAGATTTATTAAATACACGTTAAATTTTGTATGAAAATTTCCCCTTGTTTTCTTTCAGATGAGAAAACGGGTCTTAATTTAAATGCCAGTATTCACGGAAAATCAATGAAATTCATGGAACCGGGGGCGGTGTTGTTGAGCGGATAGGAACCGACTGATGATGGCTTTAGTTGTGAGACAGAAATAAACGGGGGAGGGAGTAAACTTTTCAGTTTATTGCACCAGAGACAGTGTTTTTTTTTTTTTTGTTAATTAATTATTGATTTTAGTAAACCACGTGTTAGCTCACGGAAATTATCGTTACTGACCAATGGATACATCGAAAACTACGATTAATTTGGTGAAGTCGCTAAATAAAATTCAAACACCAAAAGAAAAAAAATCTGAATGGACAAACTATTGATTTAAGAGAAAACGAATTAACTAAAGGCCGGTAGAAATAAAATTCGATTTGAAGGAAAATCTAATTTGTTAAATTTTGTTTAAAACAGTACACGCAATAGGCAAGGGATAAAGGTAAAAGCTAACAAGTAATTGTTTTTGGCTTTTCACACCAAGTTGATTACAGACCCCATCGCCATTAACTTTAACTGAAAACTTCTAAACCACCTAAGCACTAGTAAAAAATTTATCCAACCACCATGAAAACTTCATAAAAATCGTTAACCAGAAAGATAATTCTGATGGATAAAAACGACAAACAACCAAAAAATTAAAAATAATCCTTGACAAATTTATATCATGATGTAAACAATTTAAAGGATAAATATCCAAGTATTTCAATGATCAAGACTGAACTCACTGACGGATTAACTTGGGATATTTTCGAGAAAAAAAATTCTAAGCACTCAAGATCGGTGAGATTCGAACCCAGGACCCTCAGCGATGAATCTAGAACCTATATAATGAAAGAATAAAACCTAACCGTTGCGATCACTTACGCCCCTTTGATTTGAGATTATGCACAAACAAACAAAAACTGCAAAAATACAAACTGAGAAAAACAATTACAAGCATAAAAGTTGAGTTGAAGTCTAGTGGTTGAACGCATACACGTTTGACTTCAGAAACTGTAAGAAGTTCCTTACTGGATCCGGGATTAACCCGGAAATCGTGTAACGTTAAAGAGCAGAATAGACGGACCCATCTGTGTCGATCAGTTCAACGTTGAGTTCATCTACTCGCCAACACCTATGCTTCCTATGTTTAATATAAGATGTTTTATCGGAGTTCGCAACTTCGGAGGTCATACCCCAGGGGTTCCGGTGTTGTAAAATAAAAATTATAAGTACACTGGGTTCGAATTGCACGGCCGCTGAAATACAAATCCATGACTACTAATCTCCAATAAATAACTCCTACATACTATATATATATATATATGCGAAGACTGGTGTATCATCGTAAATAAGACAAAGGGGAGTTTCGTCACAAAAATACCTTACCAATAAAATCCACTTTCAAAACTAACATGCAATAAGAAACATTTTTTTAATCGACAATAATATACTGTTTACAATACATTATAACAATATTGTGTCGACAATAATAAAATTTAGTTATGTGACTCCCCTCCCATGTCGTCCAAGGCGAGCCGGCCAGACAATTCTGTATGTAATTTAACATTCAACGGAAATGACATGAAACCGTTAACCATCGATAAAACTGCGCTAGGCCAGAACGACTAGCTCTTTAAAAACCATTATAACGAATTATCGTTTATATAGAAAACAAAAGCCAATACTATATTTTTAAAAAATTGCTTCAAATTAATATTATTCTACTAGATTCAGCCATACATTTATCCATTCAATTTAGCGCATATCAATCACCAAACAGGCAAAAGGACTAAATCAAAAGTAATAATGCTAGGGGATTAAATGGAACAGATTAGATTGATACAAAACCGAATTCCACGCTTCAATTTTATCGACAGGACTGAATCAATACGGCAGAGAATTCAAACGACGGTTTTATTAACGCAAAAAGTCCATCGAAAGTTATAATTTATAACTGAAATATGTAGAAATAAAAACATTATGCGTCGAAGTTTCTGGGCTTAACAATAATACGTACAATCCTCGTCAGAATTGAAGCTTCGTGCGAGGTCACACGTGTTTCCTTCATGTCTATTAATAAAAAAATTGTTCCACCCTTTGTCTTCTCCATTCCGCGCTGTTTTATTCAACAATTGAGGTTGGTCAAGCGTTTATTTTAAATAATACGAAAGTGTTGTCTTTGTCTTTTTAAAATGACGAGTAAATATTCCCCACTGGGCGTCAATAAATTTTTATTGTTTATTTGCAGAAGGTTGAAAGTAAATTTTAATCTATACAGGGTGCCTTTTCAGATGGCCGGGGTCAATTTCTCTCGAACTAATTACTATTAAAAAAAAGAATAAAAGTGTTTAATATTTTTTAGTCTATTAAATTTGAACCTTTTTTTTGGAGAAAAATTATACAAGATACCCCAAGGCTCAGTTCAACTTCAAAATTTCAAATACGACCGTATACATCCTGACACATCATATTAAAGAATTTCGTACGCTGAAAACAATGGTGCAAACGGATTTTAAATTAGTCAACAAATGAATTATGGCAAAAAGAAACCGGCAGAGTGATTTCGACGAGGAGCTAAATATTTTACTGGATATTCCTGACAATCCGAATTCCTCTCTTCGAAATGTTGAAAGGGTTTTAGGTATTTCAGTTAATAAAATTAGATGTACTCCGGACTTACAATTTTAATCCGTACCGCTCTCATCATGTCCACGGACTTGGGAGAGTGAATAAAACGTTCTTCCAAACATCCTATGGACTGATGAAGCCAAGTTCATCTATAATGTCATACTAAGGGAGGTTTTTACCAACACTGTTAGATGATGTACCTCTGCAACAACCTAACATCCCTAACGACAAAGTACGAGTGTCCAGCTTGATGGATGCCCCGCGGACAATTCTTTGCGGGTGAGACGTTATTTGAATCGTCACTTAGGGGATAGGTGGATAGGACGTCATGCCCGATCTGTTGGCCTCCTCGGTCACTCGATTTAACTACACTTGACTATTTTCTGTGGTGCCATTTAAAAAACAGTATCTTCGGCAATCATAACCCAGCAACCGCGGTTGAAGCACTGCGGCTAAGGTAGAAAATGCTTGTCAATCCATCTCCCCTGACTAACCTTCTGACCACCGGTGAAGAGTGGTTAAAAAGAGCAAATCTCTGCATCTTTATGCAAGGCAGGTAGTTCGAACATGAAAGGTGGTTAATGTGGTTTTTTTTAACTTGTTACCATAACTTCTTTTCTTGACCAACTTGAAATTCGATTGCACCATTGTTTTCAGCTTAAAACATTCGTTAAAATTGCGTATCAAGATATGTAGAGTATAATTTTTCTACAACAAAGGTAAAAATTTGAAACTAGACAAAATCTACATTTTTGCTTTTGATAGCGTCAATTAGGTTAAAAGTAATAAGCCGGGCCATCTAAAAAGCCCCCCCCCCCCTTATTCCAGCAGGAAGGAGTGTAGCTTTTAATTCTGTTTTGGTTCTGATCCTCCCTCACCTTTAATAATATTTAACTATGTATATTTATGACAATTTCCGTTCATGAGTTTAATTTAACCGTGATGGTAGTAAACATTTGACAATTATACTTTGAAACCATATGACCATATGGGAAATTTGTGTTACGGTTGATAGGGCTGACATCTAAACCTTGGAATTGTAAAACGATTCATGTTGATTGGTAATCTTTCATGAATATGGTGTTTAATTATTATTAAATAATATTTATTTGAGTCCTATACACGAATTAATTGTACAATTACAAATTGTTGTGAAGTTGGAATGAATATTGAGGATACAGGACAACTACTTGATGAAGGGAATGTTATGGTAATTGTGGACAGTTAAATTGGAGATATTGTAAAGAGTATGAAGAATTCTTCTGAGGAATTGTGATTGGAATACTTCGATTCGTTGGATCTAAAGGTCTTGGTGGTACCCCACCAGCTTCGTATGTCTAAATTGGTCGAAGTAATGATTTGTACAGGGTTAGCTTGTTCTACCACTGTATCTTTCGGTCCTGTAAATCTTCGTAGTTGTCCATGTCGTATAGTTTTTATCGCTAGAGTCTTGTTTAAGGATTCAACGTAGGTTTACAGTCTAATTAAAGCCCTAAAAAAATTAACTGTATTTTTTCAGTTTCGCTATACGTAGGGTTTATGTTACACGCTTTGCATGACTACCTTAACGATGATATAATAACGATAAGTTAATTTAAATGATTTCTTAACAGAACGTGATTATTTCAGTCCTCGGTATATTTGGCTTTTGATAATTGGATATTGGATGGCAGAATAGGGCAGATGTGAAAATACACTGAAGCAATTAGCAATCTATCATGATAGGAGACACCTGACAGGCGTGAGTTACCGATGTTATTCAAAGTATTCATATTTAAATTTATTATAAAAACTCCCACCGAGGCATCACGGTTAACATTGTTAACAATTTTCTTAATTTTAATTCATAAATTACCTCCCCCACCCCAAATTATGTTTTATAAAAACAAAATGAATAAATATCATACATTCAATATACAAAAATCTATGTACTAGAGAAAAAAAGTAGCAAGACGACCTGAGCAATATTAATTTAGTTCTAGGTTGGATAGCTTGAATGAAATGGGGCTTATTTCTTCGCCCTTTAAAACGCCATTGGATAATATAGTCTATCTCATAGCTACCTTTCAAAGTTGACTGAATTGAGTTTTTTGCTTACTTATCACACCTGCTTTTGTGAAAGTATTTTGTTTTTTAAATTATACTGAACCATGGTCTTTTCTTATTTTTAAGTTTTAAAGATATAAATAGCTAATCTATATATGTATTGATATTTTTACCGGACAGAACAGTTTTGGGTGATAAATACCAGCAAAACTAAGTCCGGATCTAAATTCTGCATAGCTTCATGGCCGGTTGGTTCATCGAGATACAGGGAAAGTTTCCTTCAGAATTTTCAATTGTTCACAAAATATGGATAAATAATTTGACAATTGGGTTAACTAATTTTATGCGTTGCTAATCAAATAGGTCCGACTTTCTCTCAATAATTAGCATTTTGTTTTCATTCGAAATCGTCTAAATTCGACCAAAATTTTATGTTTTCCCTCAGCAAAAATGCATATTAAATTTAAACAATTATTTCATGCTGTGTTATATAATAACTACCAGATTTAATGACCATATCAACTTTTATTCGGCCTCGTTTTATCCAAATAAAATTACACTAGCATTATTGACTATAAAATTAACATTGCCGCTAATGCAACCCCTAAGGCAAAATCATTACATAACCGATTGCTTATTACTTTTTTGTATTTTGTAGAGTGGGGCAGAGAGTGGATGATCCGGGAGGTTGCAACTCCCCGCGACTATGGCAGAAGAGTGAAAGTGAATTAAGTAACGCTGAGAAGTATCAAAACAAGTAATAAAGTTGTAAACCTCAATTTGCAAAAGTGTCTAATATTGGGCAAATTTTAAAGTCACAACTAACTTGCATGCGATAACTAAACCTTCGAAGCGCTTTATGAAATATTTGATACTGACCGGTTTTACAAGTCCTGACAGAATTACGACACAATCTAAAAACTTTTTGAGCATGAACGAGAAAGATCCGGAGAAATTATTGTGTATGATGGGAGAGGCATTTAAAATAATTCACATTAGAAAGGCACTTGACTTTAAGGGATTAATGATGCGACCCGAGGGTTTAGTCAATTCAGCATTCGGACACGCAACGTACACACCCCTTAGAAAAGACCCGCAACCTTTAAATACCACCCAAGTGACAAACCTCAACCCTGTGCTTCTAGTACTATACGAATCTCCCTCGAAAAAAATTTTTAATAACTAATTTAAATTATTTTGACAGCATCCCTCTTAAAAAAGCCATTTTCCCCCTGACGTTCTTCTGGAGGAAATAAAGTACAGTGACGTCAGAAGAAGATGTTGGTACAAATTTTCCTTGGGTTTTCAAACAGTTAGCCACTTTTCTTTATGGCACATAAACCGCCTTGAGGGTGTAAAGCAAGAAACAAGACTATCAGAAAGCAAATGTCTACAGTTTCAAGTAATTAAAAAACTTTTAAGAATATAACATCTGATCTGATATGTTTGTTTTATGTGGTGGTTTAAACCTTAAGGACGGATCAACGACCTTCCCACGAGTCTGTTTTCAAATTGATCGGCTTCCGGCAGATTTTCCACCCTCCCTCAATGTCAACCCCCTCATACTATACGCCTCACCACAGTCACAATATCTTCGCGAACAAAACACAATGCAGAACAAATGGAAAGTAGATTAATTCAACACGACCGGTTATCAAGCTAAAGGCTAATTAAACACGTCGAATTATTAATACTACATGAGATGGTACGTTTAATTTGCTCTGTTTATTTCACCTGTTCTAATCTAGTAAAGGTGAACTGAAAGAATACTCCTTAGACACTAAAGAAAAAATAGAGAAATAAATTGAAATCCATGCCAAATAAGAAAACATTTAATTTACAAGTATGTATAATTAAATATTTACTATAGAAAAATCATTTGCCTGGTTAAGAGCAGGCAAGATGGAAAAAAAATTGTATTTTAAATTTTCATTTAGGTAGGAAGGCCAATTTTATCTATGGAGTAAAAACTCCAGGTAATACGTTTCTTCGTTCTTAACACTTTACTCAAAAAACATTTATTCAATCTAAATAAAGTTATATATGAGTACGACCAACAGTATACATGGTTAACTAAATGTTCCTAAAGTTAGCAGCTTTAACTTAACAGATATTTCAAGTTTCGTAAATGTTTTGTCGATTTTACACAACTTGAAGCTCTTTCTACTCACAACCTATATATTATTTTTTATCATTCTTTATCCATGACTATTCTAAATCATCGACTTTAAATCTATAAAGCTAAATTTTTTAAAACAAAAATCGTGTGGTAACGTTAAGGGAAATTGACCTGAAGAGATTTTTCAGAGGAGGCAAAATCTAAAAAAAATCTTACGTGCCGAAAAAACAATCTTCGCACCGAGTGGTAAATTCTGATCTAAATTTCTTAAAAATCGGACTTACTACTAGTATGAAAGGTAGAAATCCTAAACCAAGAAAGCATGGTAATTGACCAAAACTGTAATCGACCTCGATATGTACAAGAAAACTGAAAGGGTATGAGGGCTACTATGTGACACTTGAGGGTAGTTAAAATATCTGAATAAATATTGACAAAAAAAAATTGGTTCTATTTAAAAAAAAATAAAACTAAGACATTTAAAAGGATTTAATATATATATATATATATATATATACACATCT
>CM077100.1:10942812-10966338 GCA_039619505.1 Cimex hemipterus
GTATATATATAAAATTAGGAATAAGGCGAACTTGAAAAAACAAAACAAAAAACCTTAGTTCGTTCGTCATTTATAGATGGAGGTTACAAATGGTTTAAGGCAAAATTTTAAACATTATAAAAAACAAATATATATCGTTTAACCATGTAAATAATTTTTATTATTTTACAAATCAAAAGAAGGAGCGCTTGAATCCTTGGAAGGAAGGTTAAGGGAACTGTCAGTTTTGCTTTCTTTCAAGTTCGCCTTAACAATGATTTGTACTCGTCAATTAAATTTAGTTATTATAAATAGCAAGACTTCGCCAGTTTGATGTCAAGGAATGTTCTAACTAAAACTATTAGGTGCTTTAACTGCTTAAAGTAATTCCTGTCATTCAAGAGGACTCATTGGGTGTCGCGGATGAGGGGTCAAACCACTTTACAATACTTTTTCAACATTAGTCTCATATAAAATGGACTAAGACGGGATTCCAGGACCGCTTGTGTAGGAATACGAATCGACCGCCCTACTCCGATCTTAAAAAACTATGGAAAATTCCCGAGAAATTGTTATAACTCAATAAAAATTATAAGTTGCGATATATTGATTTATACATAATAAGTTTAATAAGAAAATAACAAGTTTAATAATAAAACTTATAAATACAGAAGTTACAATAATGTTCAACAAAACATTTCTATTGCTTTTTATTCTTGATATTACGGTGAAGCCATAAAGGTAACAATATTTTATGCCCTCTGTCATCAGTTTTTATTTACTTTTCCTATACGTATATGGAAAAAGGAAATTTTAATACAAAAGAACCTTCCATCAGTCATGTTCCGGCTTAGATCGATCCGTTCAAATGGGGCGTTACGTGTTCCTACCTAGTTAATAATGGTGTTTTCCCTGAAATTTCCGACAATGTTCGAAGATGGGGCCTGGTTGTGAAAGAATAATGCGTAACAATTGGCAATTAAATTTACCAAACTTTCTTGGGACCAGGCGTAGAACACATTTTTAGGGGCTTCGTGAGAATACCACTTTATTTTTGTTTTATCCTGTAATATCATTTCCGTTATCGGAAATTAGTCCAATTAAAGTATTTACCCAGACGAAGATTCGACATGAGTGTCAAATTTTTATCTAACCGTTATCTGATAGTTTGCATGATAATACTAAGTAATGTGACCACGGGCTGGGATTTTATATGACAAATTTTATAATCAATTATTCAATTGTCGAATTTTATGCATGGGTTTGAATTTTATATAAAACGCCTTTAATTCTTTGTAAAAGAGTCCTGATGAAGACATTAACTAGGCCGAAAGCTTGACGTCAAATTGTAAGTTTTTCTATCTTGGCTTCCACCCTGATACTCGTACATATGATTCAATTAATTAATTCATACCCACGGAAATGACTTATAAAAAAAGTCTTTTCTGAGCCTAAAAAGTCTAACGTGATGATCTGCAGAAGGGGTGGTATGCTGAAGTCAAGCAAAAAGTGGTTCTCTAATAGGGGTTGTTAAAACAAACAAACATTTACGAGTCCCTTTGACACCTCGATTGTCGTTCATCATTACCTCAACGAAAACGTTCCTAGGGCAAAGCTGGGTCTGCACAGAATCTGGTCAGTGATTTTCTCACAAAACAACGTACTTTTATTATCAAAATATCAGGTTTATAATAGTGTGTTGCGATCCATAATTGGTTATGCATCTCAGATTTGGGGCTATAATCGCTACGTGGTCGTGGAAATGTTTCAAAGGGGTTTCTTAAGAAAATTATTTTCAAAACAGAAACACACCTATTTAAATGGATTTGAATCCTTTGAATTATCTCATATGCATTACTGGTAATTGCTTTAGCCAAGTAGTTTAAAGTTCTCTGTTTTGATCCCTAGAGTATCTTGGCTTGCAATTACTCTTGAGAGTTTGAACTTTTCCATCGACAGTGGAAGACAGCTTTCCTTATTTTTACTGAGGATAGAAATCGTTCATCTGGTGGAGTCAGTTAAGGATGGCTATGCGGTCTGAGAACTTTCTTTTGTTTAGAACCCTTCTGGAGTACGTGATGAAATCAATCTGCGATTTTGGATGCAGTGACTGTGGGTTGAATCTTTGACAATTGAGGTGGTTGTTCCAGCTGAGAGGGGAATTACTATTTCTCAATTATTTGCCCTGGTTGAGGGATTCCTCTCAGGTATAGATGATGCTCTATGGGCAATTTGAATGCCAGTGATAATTTTTATCATTTCCTTTGAGAATGCCCTGTGCTAGCCGAATTTTTCCAGGGCAACATGGAAAGTAGCTCTCTCGCTGGTCGAGCAATTCTCAGAGTTTTGACAAACCCTCAGCTGTGTAAACACTTAATTGTTTTTGCGAGAAAGGCCTGGGAATACAGGTGGTACAACTGAATAAAGGTTTACTTACTAATCAGGTTGCTCGTTTTTAAATTCATATAATAGTTATTAGTTAGTAAAGAATTCCAAATTCCGCGAGAGGGCTTTTGCCGTGCTTAAATGTTTTATAAATATATTGTAAACCGTTACGTACATATGTTTAATAATAAATGTATTCTTTGTCCACTTCCATTAATTTACATACCCTGTCAACTCTTGGGCCATGCATTTCATTGACAGCCCACGTCTTTCACAAATTCAAACAGAAATTGCCGACAAAATAACAAAAATAATGTAAGTATCGAACAGACTGTCCGATATAATAAAGATAAAATAAAATCTTTTCAATCAATAATGCTTTGGCTCAGATAAAAAAATTAGAATCCTATGCGGGATTCGAACCCAGGACCTTCGGATAAATACGCCGTTCCTCTACTACTTGAGCTATGGTCGTGGATTTGAATCCCGCTTGTGACACTGATTTTTTTATCTCAACCAAAACCTTAATTAATTGAAAAGAATTTATTTGGTCAAGCGGACCACGAAACCCAATGAAATAATATGTTGAAGTGTTTAGCTGGTTCGATATTTTTAAAAATGTACTGTTAGGGAGGTAGGTTTTAAAGATGATTCGAAATTACTATTTCACAAATTTCATTATGTTTGTGCAGTTATTTTGTAAATAGACAGGCAATTTTCAGAACAAAAATGGATTTATTGAAAAGGAAATTCGGTGCTAAATCTAAAAATGGGATCAAAAGTTGGAAGAAGTTACGTCAAAGGGGAGAAACTTCAGCTTTTATGTAAGGTAACGTGATTTTCTTAAATAAACACTAAATATATCTTAACTTTTGAATGGATAAACCATGAGGTTGAAGGCATTCTACTCTACTTTAGATATACTGTCACGGCATTTTTTTGTCAACACGATGAAGCTAACCACCCTCAGTAATAAGACCTATTATCATCCTATGGTTCACAATCTAGTGGATAATCTAAGCAAATATTAAGCAGTATTCAAAGATTGAACAGAGGCAATGAAAAGAACCACCTGAATTGTTCTAGAAAATGCAAAACCTACCTCTCGCCATTGGAAAGATTTTAGAAGGCAAAGCAAAGAAAAGCGTTTTCATGCTCCAGAAACAAATAAACTGAATGCAAACTAAACATTTCCGGTCACAACAATAATCAATAAAATCAGGCGCCCATTCTTAGAACTTCGGGACTGACTAAATGATCCGGGAAACACTCTTTACAATACACTATTATAAAGACTCAACAGAGTACAAAAGAGAAGAATTTAGGAGAACATCAGATACAATGATAGGGTATACAGATGGCTCCAGAAGAAACGAAGGGGTCGGATCGAGAGTTTTTTGTACCATTTGGGGAAGGGAAGCTTCGGTTTTTAAAGCAGAAATGCATGCCATCAATGCCAAGTAGCTGTTAAAGCATTAGTGTACAAAAAATGACATAAAAATATGTCAACAGATGCATCCACACTGTCCAAACCCTCTGATGATATAAAGGGTACCAGGGCAGAAAGGATTGTTAGGGTAAAAACAAATACACTGGCCAGAAGAAAATTTGGAAGACCATATCTAAGCACTGAACCTATACTTAGGATTACAAAAACAATACTCCAATACAGAACTCCTTTTCCCCAAAACGACATAACGATAGTTCTAGAGGCACTAGACACAATAGGTTTATGCTAAAATAACCCTCACCAGGAGTGGTAAACTCTGCTACAGTTAGAGAGGGTTCACCTCAGAGGAGTGATAGCACTATCCTTTGTCCTTTGTATAAATTATTTTCCAAGTTGACCAGTGTTGATAACACTGACGAAACATTGAGCACCGAACATAACCAAGTATAAAAAATTCGACGAAAATTTAGGCCACAATAAAGTAAACAATACGTGGACATTTGGATTGGCAGAATTGAAAACGAATAAATTGTACTGTTATGCTGAAGAATAGGTGAGAACCAACAGGATTGGGAGATGGATAACCGCCCAGTCTTCAATATCAGAAAATACGGGTTCCTATCTGTTGATATAATGTCATCAAACAATGAAACCAAATCCAAACTGTTACATAAAACATAACAGTTTGAAAGTACAACCTAATGTAAACTCGCCCCGCGGAATATCGAGTACTTTGGGGGAGTGAATATGGCCAGGCTTGTCTTGTTTTGGTATGTGACGGGATATCGCCATCGTCGGAATATGGCACGTGCGCTCCGGCTTTTTCGCTGGTGAGCCGCAATGTTTTTAGTTGGCCAGCTCTTCGCCGAGGCATTCCGGAGGTGCCCGGACGCATTGTCGGTGTGTTTTAGCATGCCTTTCACCGTTAGCGGTCTCTCCGGAAGAGCTGAGAATCGTGAAAATGTTTATGCGGTATGTTTTTAAGGTTTTCTTGCACTTTTAATAGTAACTTTAAGTCATGACGTGCCTTCTTGCAAGCTGAGAAAACAGTGGACTAAACATGATAAAGTCCGTGACAAAGATGCGCGAAAGAAAGAAAAAGTATAAAGGAAAAAGGCTATAAATACCAACACCCTCGTACAGTATCATGTCACTGCCTGAATCAGTTTTTTTCTCTAATAAATAATCTATATTCATTATTTAAGAATGTTTTATGTACCATAAGAAGGGTTTAAGCAAGGATATTAAAAAGCTATAGTAAATCTAATAAAAAAGACTTGATAATTCGCTTTTAAACGCACGACTCAAACGATACCTAAATAGTTCAATTTTAACCAACAAATAAAACATCTCAGTTTCTCAACTATTTTGTATATGAAATAAATTTTGGTAAATAAATGTTAACAATTTGTAGATTAATTTCGAGGAAAATAGATTGACACTTTGACAAAATAGAATGACATCATGACAGGACATATGAAAACGGTTTCTAATAATTGTTCACTGTGTAAGTGAACATGAGCAATGTTAATTGATGTTTATAACCTCTCAGCAAACATTTGCGATTTAAAAACTACGGTTCAATATCGATCCTAAACCTGTTTACAACTTAAGTATGTCAAGGCAATGGAGCAGTGGGACAAGAGCATGCCAAATTACTAAACATTCTACTTTTACAGGTGGATAAATAAATCTCGTTTATATTTGTACTATTGAAACGTGAAGATTTGTTGGTTGCAAACAGAAATTGATATAATTTATTTTCTATTGTTCAATCTGTTTTATGCTATCTAATTCTCGATTTTCTCAGGAAATTTTTGTCAAGGTTTTACAATTTTCTATACTTTTTTATCTAGTTTCCTTTTTTTATCTTAATTTGATAAATTATAAACATTGTATTAGTGAGTTCACAATAGTTTGTCTTAAATTTTAGTGTTATACAAAACGTAGCCGATCCAATTTTTGTATAATTGCCACTACCATTCGGCTAATTATGTTTTCTTGTTTAATAGTCCTACTTTTACAGCCATACGTGACAGGTGTTTTAAATTTTAGATGAAGAACATTCCTGTCTTTGTTTTTCATAAACTACTTTTAGAAAACGAAAGGCATCCAGTGCATGTTCCTTTTACACCACTTCTTAAACCGTAGCTCCGTTAATAATAATTGATTAACAATGAATTTTCTATGCATAAACGTTTTTTGGATTATTTCCAAACAAAACATTTCTATGTGGAAAATGGGAGAAAAATGTTTTTTATGTTGTTGTTCCTTAGTATAGCTCTTCTTTTATAAATGTGACGTATTATCTTTTATCTATGTTGTATTTTGTGCAACTTGTTTCCTTATTGTGAGATATCTTCCTTTGGTCTGCGGGGTGATGAACCTATAATATGATAGTTACGTATCATCTTGGTATGCCCTGCCCTATCCCTGTTTATTTTGTCTATCATGTGCGATTCGTGCGAGTCGAGTCGGTTGTCCCAGACCAAACACTAAAGATAGCGAAATACCGAAACGCATCAGACAGCAAAATCAGCGAGGATAGGCAGACCAAGATTATAGGTAATTATCAAATTATACGTCCACCCCGCAGTAGGAGGATATCTCACAATTTCAGTTAAAATAGGATGGGTCAAAATATTTTAAAATTCTCTATAAATGTCAATGTTTCTCTTTAAAAAAAAGTGATAATTTAAATGGGGAAATATTTTTTAGTGTTTTCCTGACCATCAGAAACCAAGTGTGTTCCTGATTCTTATTTGACGTACTGGCATTCAGCCGTTCTTTGATTCGTTCTAAAGAATGCTTTCACCGTCACATGCCTTCCCAGACTCCAGAAACATTCCGGCATTCCATAATCTTCTATACTTTAAATTATTTTTACAGTAAGTATGTAGTCTGATCCCAATGTATTTTTAAAAAATCATAGTATTTATTTTTAACCATGTTTATATATTTACGAAATCTAACGTTTTCTACTATACTGCTGAATACCTCTACATTACAAAATAAAAGGCTTGGTCCGATCTGAGACCGTATGTATTAGGACCCATCATAGAATTTTCTGATTGTTTTTCCAATAATTCCTTATCTTATCCCACTTTTGTTTCCGTTTTTTTATTCCAGTAACTTCCTGTCCCATTTCGAATCCTTTCTTATCTGCCTTCTTATATTCTTGGCTGCCACAGTTTCATGAAATTCCTATTAACATTTCAAGGCAGTTGACATTCTTTTCAGTGTGCTCTCTTATCTCTTGACTTTTGTTCTGCGGTCTGTATTTTTTTCTTTATCTTGTGCCTATCTTTCAATGTAACTTAAGCTGCATTTCCCGTTTAATTTATTCTCGTTTTACGGGACTAAACAAAAGATATATTCCCAAAAACCAAAAACCAAAAACGAAAAATTAAGTTTTGTTACGTTATTTAACCATAATATCACTACCATAATAAAACCATATAATAAAACCAAGATATATAAATTAATATTGTATCTTCAAAACACGTTTTATACGGTATAAATTCGATCGACAATACAGTTTAGATGGCCCATTATACAAAATCAAAGTGGAAAAACAACATCAAAAATGAATTAAAACTGAAATGAATAAAAAACACAAATGATCGCGAATATATAAGAAATTTACAACAAATGATATTTAATTAAACTGTTCTAAAAAGTATACCAGGGGCTTAGTATCTCGTTTACGGACTAAATAGATTTTTAAAAAGGGAAAAGGTTTAATGTTATCAATTAGGACAATTTTTTTTCGTAGAAAATTTATTAAATCCGAGAAAACGGGCTTGAGAAGCTTGTGATATAATTGCAATTTCTCAATCGTGTAATGATACACTTCTAGGATTCACAAGAACCGTTGTGTGACCTAGTTCAAAATTCAACTGCTGCTTTTTCCTAACAGCCTACACGTGCAGTTTGTAATAACAGATTTGCAATTTGATTTATAATATTAAGCTCATTTAATACGGTGTGTTGTGGGGCATTAATTAGCAGTGAGGATAAACGGCTTTTTCAAGATACTCTGCGTTAAGACGACTTTCATTTCGATGTATTTCACTACACTAAAATAGTTGATTAAGTTTCCCTTCAGAAAATGTTTGCTTTGAGGCTCAAATGAATTGCAATGAGACTAATTTGAATTTAACAGCTACTATTTCGTCATTACGAATATATTTTAATTTATTATAATTATTCATTTTAAATTTCTAATCAACCATGTTACAAGTTTTTTTTTTTTTTGGTTTGGTATGGTAGGGAGAAAAAGGATACCGAGGCGGGGTTTGTGTACCCCAGGCATGCAGCCTTCTGGCTTATTGTACCTTCCTAGTTCCTTGGTTTAATCAATAGACTCGATCCTCTTTCTCAGAAGTATCAAGTCATTGACTGTTATTGCTTCAATGTGGTTCTCTGAGTCGCTTTTGCGCGTCAGATTGAGCCTTCATTGAGCCGTTGCTTCGCATTTTCCTCCTCGTTACATAGTCTGCAAATGGGATCATCATTGTATATGCCCATGTTATGCAGAT
The DNA here is from genome assembly GCA_039619505.1 of Cimex hemipterus. Classification (NCBI taxonomy): domain Eukaryota; kingdom Metazoa; phylum Arthropoda; class Insecta; order Hemiptera; family Cimicidae; genus Cimex; species Cimex hemipterus. Next base: position 10,951,168 of record CM077100.1, read on the forward strand.
GTTTTCTCAGATGCCAGTGGCCGGTTAGTAGTCCTATCATTCCTCTGCGTTTTGCCCTCTCTAATTGTAGTAGTGTTTTTGCTAGTTTTGGTGAGGGTTGTTTTATCATAAGTTTACTGTGTCTAGCACTGCTAGAGTTTATCCACTTTTCACTTTGATTTCTTCGGATCCATTCTGCGATGGAGGATTCTACGTTTCTTTTTGATATCCCAAGGATAGGTGCGGGCCTATGTATGGTCTTGCGGATCATCCTTTGGCCATTCTGTCTGCTTCTTCATTACCCAAAAGTCCCCGTGCCCTGGGCACCCTTGTGTTACCTTGTTGTGTTCCCCCAGGTTTTGGAGATTTTGGATGCATTCACTGACTAATTTTGATGTAATCCTTGTGCATACCAGTGCTTTAAATAGCTGCTTGGCTGTCTGATCTTATGAGGATTTTTTTGTCAGTGTAACCTCTTTTAAACTTTTCCAGGGCACAAGCATTGATGGCATGTATTTCTGCTTGAAAGACCGAGGTGTACTTCCCTAATGAGTTTGATTGCTCATATTTTGGGCTTGCACAGAAAACACCTGATCCGGTCCTTTCATTTGTTTTGGAGCCATCCGTATATGGCACTTTTGGTATAAAATTTTGTCCAATATACACGGAGCAATATTGCCAACTGTTTAAGGCTAAAATGATCATAAAGATCGTCAGGATTTTCAATGATTTATACGAGGACAAAATAACAACGAACATTGGAATTCTATTCTTCCAACCTAAGATCCTCAAGGTTTTCGTTTATTTACAGTTGAATATCATTAAAAAAAGAAAAGAGCTGTTAACACATGTTACCTTTTGAAATAACAAAACCGTGGAGTTCATTTTTTAAAAATAAAATGAATTATATTTTTTTAAATATATACAATGTGGATGCTAGTACGGCCTTTGTAGGTATTCGCGGGTATTTTCCGGTTGGTCGATGACTGTCAGTCTTTGCTGTCGTATATGGAGAGTAGGTTTATTTTTAAACAGGTGGTCTTGAATACGTGAGATAGACCCATATTTTTTCTCTGTTTATATTTCATCCCCCGAGTTATTGATAAATTATCTTTTGTTAATAATGAAAATTCCAGAGATGAAGAAGAAAGCATGATATGAAATAAAGATTGTAAGGTAAAGATAAGGTTGAATGAGAAAATAAACGGAAAGAAGTGAGGACAGTAAGAAATAATCATGACAATAATAGTTTACGTGAGAAATAACTGCTGAGTAAGAACATGTGATCCATGGATGAAAAGGTCAAACGAACAGATAATCTTTTTCCACATTTTCAAGACGAACTATTTCCACAATGTTATCAAGATTCCCAAAAGGGCTCGAGCTATCAAAGGATTTTTCATTACTTTGGTTAAAAAAATAGTTGTAGAATACCAGGACTAAGAATAGTCACTACAATAATAAAGGAAAAAGGGCATGAATTGAATGATGCAATGCAAAGATAAAATGTAGTGTTGAAAAACCTAGAACCAATGCGGATGAGAAAAACGAACAAGTACAAAACTTTTGTTAGCACCTGGCTCGAGAACATAATATTTTCATGATTCAGTTTAATGACTCTGACATACATACATAACTTAATTATTAATGGATTTCGGAATTAACAAATTTCGATTTAAAACACTCTGAACCACATCTCACCATTTCTAAATAATACTCTGAACTACCTCCAATCTTTTACTTCGGCGGATTTGAACTTTTTTGTCGCATAGAAACAGCCATTATGCTAAATCCCAAGACAACTTTATTTCATTACAGCAGTTAACAAAAAATAAACTGTTGCTCATTTTGCTGAACAACTCACAGCCCGGTAAAGAAAAGGTCTTGGGAAGATGGAAAATTTTTAATTTGACCCCGCTCTTACGGAGTTACGGTTTGTTTTGACCGATACGTACGTGCTTGTACGTTTAAAAAGACTTTCCGGCATCTGCTGATTTGATCATTTTTTATAGTTTTTTTTTTTGTAATAAAAAGCCATTACGGAAAGTAAATAAAATTTCCTATGACCATTGAACGAGTTTTAATTTAAGTGCTTATTCCTAAACTGAAACTAATTTCATTTCAAATTACATTTTATAACGGACATAACTACAGAAGAAGAAACAATTAGTGAAAATAGTGAGAAGAAATAATGACTTAAAAGATTGAGGCATGAAAAATTAAAACAAATTAGATTAGCTTTTATTAATTAAAAAGAAACTTAAGGAAACTCACACTCTGACGAAAAAAAAACTTCTATCTAGAATTAAAATCTGAATTGAAAGATCTCAAAGACCTCCGATGGAAGAGAACTGTCAACCTGTGACCGACTCGACCGAATTGAACAACCACTTCACACTAATGAGGAACTATGAAACGAAAACAAATAGCCAATAGGCTTACTGTGCCGTTTCCATGTCGTTGAAAATAAATACGGTTAAAGTACGACAGGATTGGCAACAATTATCCTTCATAGTTTCAAGACTTAAACAGTGCAATTCACGACGATCAGGATTGTACAAAATGTCGTTTCGGGGGGGGGGTTAGTTTTGCATAGTTTCAAGGTGTAAGACAATTTACATTATACAGCAAGTTTGCAATTTGCCATTGAGATATACTGTTTAATTTTTTTAATATTCGTCGATGGTCGTTTTTATTTGACATTAGGAATATGCAAAGAGATAAAACTTCCAAAAAGTTTATTATTTTTACCTAACAACCCGGAGGTCTTTATATTTTTCCAAATGCTTTTATTTATTTTTTTCTGTTTCTCTTTTTGAGTATGTATTTATGTAAAAGTGAATTATAAAAAATTATGACTTTTTAAACGGTTTAGGTGCATCCGGTAGACTGGATTTAGGGGGAGTTTAATTTTTTTATTATGAAGGATCGATTTATTGTGAAAGTATTTTTGCTGTTAATGCTGTTACAATGAAATTCAATGAAAAAGGTCGGAAACAAAACATATAAACTTTTTAAACGGTTCATCGTACGTACATCAACCAGTTTTTGTTATGGGGGCGGTATTATTTTCCAATTTTTACTTAACGTACAGAGAGAAGGTTTGTATTTTAATGGGATTTATAAGTTTTTGTTTTATTTTATTTTCCTTTTCCTAAGGATGACGTTTATATTTTATAAAAATAAAATAACTGCTGGTAATAAAATATAGCATACATCATTTCATACATTTCCTTACGAGGACATTTTTATTTTGATCTAATGTCCTTTCGAACACTGTGTGTGCGTGTGCGTGCGTGTGTGTGTGTAATGGGATTCTATTTTCAAATTTTAACATACCGTTTTATGCAATGACTTATATTTCGATTCTTTTTGCAAGAGCGAAAATACATACCATAATGATTGTGTAAAGTATATAATTTAAATTTGGTAAGAGGGCTTACTATGACTTATTAATTTGAACCTAACATACTTAGGGGAATGTGGGAAGAGGGTGTAAAATAATTATGTTTAATTAGTACAGTACATCAGTTGCATTTGATGTCTGGAATTTTTGTTTGGCCTAAAATATTTTTCAGGGCTTTTTTTCAATGGTATTAATCCATTTTTTAGTATGTTTATGAGGGTTGAAGGTACAACTAAGGGTGAAATGTATGAAATCATTCTTGTAAGTAGCAGAACCTTTACAAGTTGCATTTGGTTACAGGGATTTATGATTATTTGGAGATCGTGAAACGTCTGGTCCCAAAATTTATTTTCATATTCTTTTTTAATGGGATTTATTTATTTTTAGTACGCTTATCATAGAGTCGAATATATTAAATAACAGTTGTTCAAGTAGTGGAGTACATCAGTTACATTTGACTATCGGGACATTTTATCTGAACGATTTATAATGCATCTATTAAATGAGATTACTGGGTTGGATTCATTTTGTAATGACTTGAATGATTTGTTTTTTATTTAATTATATTTTCCCTGTACTGGTAATCTTCATGAGACAAAAGAACCCACCCAAATAACGAGATTTTCTAATGCACAAAATAAAACTTTAAAAAATCAACTGTTTGTGCAGTATCTGTTACATATGCGCAATTTTGATCACAAGTGACGTGATACACAAGTCATTACAAGATTTCTGTTATATATTTTTTCAGGAAACCTTCGAATCTAGGGACTCGTATATGGTTTAGCAAGTACATATCGCAGCTGTAATATATGTACCATGGCAAAGTTTTTGGCCAGCGATTACACTAGTTAACAACCCGAACATGCAAAAACTCAATCTCGTAAAATAAAATTTGCATAAGTTTATTTTTCTCTTAACACATGTGTTGAAAATTTTGAAAAAAATACGAAAAATATTTCGTAATTTTTTTTTAAACCAACAATACTGTAACATTAAGTAAGAAAAGAACAAGGCATTTGGCAGAGGCTTTTTAAAACTAAGGTGAAGTTAAAAATAGTCTCAAACTTACCCGGACTGGGGCACCGAAAAGTGGGGTGCCGGATGGAGGGTCCCCACGTTCAGAGGCCGAGGAGGACATCTGAGCCCTTGCCTGACGCTCCCGCTCTCGAAGCCGGTCCCGCTCCACGCTACAACACAACAATCAAAACAAAATTACTTCCCTTGACTCAAATAACAAATGTCAACATTGTAAAAGATTTTTTGTGTGTATACAAATATCTACAGATGTGAAAAACTCGTTGAAATATTTCACATGACCTAAACAACTAATAAAACATACTTGATGTCAAGGCATGTGAAATACGATATTATACTTTACAGTACCTTACAAACTATGTTAAATTAAATTCACCTTATACCAATTAAAACGTCCCATTCATTTCCCAGTAAAGCTATTATTTGTGCTAATATCCTTTCCATGTTAAGACTAACCGAAACCTGGTAGTTCAATAATTTTTTTTTAACTCCAACAATCAAAATACATGTATAATTGTTATGTAAATCATTCACAGAGGGGGGAAATCAGAGCTGAAAGGACGGCAAACAGTTCAGTCAATCGGTTAAGTAGTTATACATCCTTGCCTGTTGCATATTGTTTTAGGAGATGCCATGTTTATAAAATAAATAATATAAATGTACTGCAAGAACATTATTACAGACAGAAAAAAGTATAATCACTTTTATTTATTACAAAATAAATGCAATATAAATAAGATTCACTTGAAATAAAACTTCAGTAATAGAAAATTGCACAAGGTTAATTTGTAAAATATATGACCACAATAGGCTCATCCGGAACGTCTGAACAATTGCGAATTGGTTGCACATATTTCACAATTGTATTTACAACGAGTTAACATAATTATTCGTCATATTTGTTCGAAAGATTTCTTTAACTGATAAGGAAAGCAAACTAACGGTTGGTCGTAAAAAACGAAAAGCCTCGCGAACAATGAGATTGATTTGGCTATGTATACAAGGCATTTTTTTTCTATCTCACTCTATATAAAGAGTGTTGTATTTCAACAGACAAAACGGTAAAAATTCCCTTTCCTCACGTTGTGTACAAAATATGAAAAGCATACCAAGCTTTTCTAAAAAAGGTTTTCCCGTATATATTTTTTTTTAATCGTAAGATGACACAAAAGGTAATAAGTGATGTTGCCAAGAGTACTTTTATCAACATAAACAGAGGATAATGCTATTAACAAAAAAAGAGAAAAAAAATACCCTGATAATTTTATCTCAACAGGGATTATCCCATCTTCCAAATGTAATCCAGAATAGATGGAACAAAAAAAAACGATACAGGTAGATTTTTTATGTCGGATTGACTGTGAAATTCAGATATCTTAATCGAAAAATAATAAATTGAATACATTATCTACTGTAAATAAAAACTGAATTTTAGTATTTTGTTTTTATTGTGTGTTGGTTTTATATACTATTTTTCTAGAACAACCCTTAAGTTATTCTTTATTTAGCTCTCCTTTCTTTATATTCTACACACAAACGTCAGATAATTTTCCAGTTTTGACAACAGTGAAAATAGGTGTAGCATAGTTAAAAAAAAATAGTTTATAATGTGTTGATCTTAATTAATCATTTATGTTCTCTTTGTGTATTGAACCAACCAAACCTGTTATTTGCTGAGAGGAACTGGGAATTGTATATTCATTAGCCTTCTCTTCATACAATACGATTACTTATTGTTCAACGTGCGACCTTATCCGAAAATTAAAGTAATGTCATTTTCCTTCGCCTACCGAATTCTACATTCCGTAATCAAATCCAAGTTAAGTCAACGAGACCTAGAGGCTGCTGAATCGAGACGGTTTAGTCTGACAGGGGTCAGATATGACCAGGAAAGAATAACGCCAATCTGGTCAAGCTCTGATAAGTTAGATACAGCGGGATATATTTATTTTGTTAAACTCGTCCGTATTAAATCGCGCATGTTAAACAGTGTATCAGGTCATTGACTGTCAACTGTAATTGGATGTGACAACGTATTGTTACCCACCGGTTTATTACCGGTAATCTTTCGCCCATAGTAGAAAATTACTCATTACTATTTATGAAAAAATCACGTATACAAATATAAAAAAAATATTTTTATAATCTATACAGTTGAATCAGTTAACACTATTAAATTATCTTCGTCAGAATTTTTGTAACAATAATGCTTATTTTTTATTTAATTTTCCTTTTCTAAGAATTCGATACGCTGATAAATTTTAATATAAGTTTACTATCATTAAATGATAATTCGATCGTTACTAACTTAGGCAACACAATTTTTAATTTTTTCTGACTGGGTGTTTGTTAAATGCATAAACGGCTATTTGAAAAGTTCCCAACAAGCAAATGTAAACAATCACATCCAACAAATATAATAAATGTAAGAGGGAATAATTCATTCACCAACAACCTTTTAAGAATATCATTTAATTGAGAATTTATAAAAAGTAGAAGTATTTATGGTGGGATATGTACGCAATTTTTCGTTTTCTCATTCCCTCCTTCTCAATAATGGTTGTTTTACAATGGACAACATCCAAGCGAAACCGTTTTAGCATGATTTGAGTACTTCAGTAAAAACACGTCCAAATAAAAAAATACTGCACTTGTACATGAACTTAGTTGAAGGTGTTTTATATATTACGTAAAATGCAAGGCGTGCAAAATTGTGGTATTAAACACATATTACATTTAACTTTTTAGTTGCACGATATCTATCGTGAGAACATTCAGCTCTACATAGTTGATAACTTTTTTTTTATCAACTCAAATATAAATAAATAAATCATAAGTCCATTCGGTTCAAAAGAACTGACCCACTTTTTTAGGTATCAACTCAAGTTGAACGAAATCTATCATGAGTGTATTCGATACAAAAGGGTTGATCAACTTTTCACTTAGTCTATTAAAATTGAATGAAATCTGTCGTGAGAATCTTAGGCTCAACAGAATTAATCACGTTTTTAGTCGATCAACTAACTAAAATTGATCGATTCTGTACAAGCTTCGGTTCATCAAAATTGATCTTTTTAGCCGATCAACTAAAGTTGAACGAAATATATCTTTACAACCGTCGGTTTAACAGAATTGATCGCCCTTCGATGTGATCAACTAATGTTGAACTAAATCTATCGTGGGAATATTCGGTTCAACATAAATGACTGCTTTTTTTTGGGTGATCAACTTAAGTTGAACGAAATCGATCGTGACAACCTTTGGTACATCATAATTGACCTCCTTTTTACAGATCCGCTCAAACTTCTGTCGGTTAAGCTGTGAATCAAACACCTTTCAAGCTGAATCGTTACTTAAAACGTGTGGGCTTCCCAGTTGAGTGTTTCTGTTCAACTTTTACACTCTGGGTTAAAGGTTGTTAAAAACTGAGCCTCCAGTAGACTTGCAGGCAACCCACATACATTTCTGCCTTTGAGAACTCAGACATATGAACAATATATGCATTATTAGGTATTGTTTGAGAAAATATGCCGTTAGATGTATTGTAAAAAAGTCAAAATTACCCGATTTATTATCTCAAAATTAAGGCATTTGGCTATGTTTTGTTCTGTTTAACCACCGACGCCCCTAATGGCATTATTGCCACAAATGTCGGCCGACATTTATGATTATGAACCCCGCGTCCTAATGATGTGAAAAATAAAGATGTGAAAGGAAAGGCGAAAGATTAATAACTATCGTAAAATAAATTAAAACTAAGATGGTTAGAAAAAATAAAACTTATAACAAATAGCGTTCAAAGGTTTGCAACAACGACCTGATCGATATTTATCAACAAAAACTGATTCATCACAACGAATTTTTTTAAAGGCAAAAGTTGAATTGTGAGAAAGCACCATTACATGTCAAATTTAAACGAAATATAATAATTATTTTATGACGGACCCATTTTTAAAACATCTAAAACAGAACTTATACAAATCGATTGACCATGAATAGCGCAATTTTTCACATATGATTCCGTTGTATTTCAGGACTGGAAACCAGGAGAACATCCATTCGGCAAGGATATAGCGCTGGATTTATTGTGTTACTGACAAGCATGCACGAATGGGCGCTGACTGAGACTACCGAATATTAAGTAACGGGGGAAAAATTCTATAAGGCCATTACAAATCTTTTGTGAATTCGTGAAGTCGATAAAATATTACCTTGTAAGTGCCTACTGATAATATTAGAAACCTATTTTCCTAGCAAATAAAAATAGTGTTTGGGTCCTAAAATGTTTTCCGGGGAAACCCCATTCTGTGGCTCCGGTCTCGGATCTGAATCAGCTTTCACTTCTGAGTAGAAATGAAGAAATCTCCCACATAGGAATTCTGTTATAAAACTTTTCAAGCTATCCGAAGAAACAACCTTGAAACATATGGAAGGTGCAAAGACTGACTTTTAATTTAATGCTCCTTCGATTAACGTGATTTATGTGCTCTTTTTCCCCTCTATGAATAGTCGACATAAAAATTATACTTACATTTTCTAAAAACCTTAATTCAACTACAAGATTTTTTCACCAGTTAATCTACCAAAACATGCGACATGTAAAATGGAAATTAATTAAATTAAAATAGTACGTTTATACTGAGAATATACAGAATAGTTCTACGCATTTGATAAATTAAAAAGATTATTAAAGAAAAAAACGAACATCGCTGGGAGCCCAATTTGTGTAATTTACCTTAATAAACTTAATTTTGAATTATACATTGCTGTTGCCTTCTGCTTACAGGCATACTTTTGCTTGAAGCTTCAAAGAAAGAATCCTCCATTTCGGATAGATAGCGGTTCTTTCTTTTACATGCCTCGTTTTCGTCAACGAGCTCCTGTAACATCAAACCAATTACAGTACTGGGCAAAACGATAGAAACACCTTAAACATTTGAAAAAATTGTAATGCCGACATTGAACTGAAAAGTAGCTGTGGATTTATTTTGTTTTAAACATTATATAACGTAAAAAAAAAGAAAAACAACTTGTTAAAACCTAAAGATTATTTCTATTTTCAGTCATAAAACTGGACATATATCAACAATAAATTTTATCAAATTCGTTCAAAAATCAATTCAACTTGAATTGAATCTGAATCTTGAATTTGAATACTAATATATATTTGTTATTTAATGTTTGTGTAATTAGGGTTAACTAGAAGGTATAAAATCCTTCTGATATCCATTTAATAACATAGGGTTAACGAGAAGGTGCAGGTTTTTAAGGGGGCTCTGTACGTGCCTTTCACCAATATAAGTAAGTAGCCTGGGAATTTCTTGGCCCAGGTGAAAAATAAATTTCCCTTTAACTTGAATGAATATACACGAATAATGTGGTTATGAAAAGATTTAAAAAATTAATAATCGGCACATTTACATTACTGTAATTTCAATATTATTTATTAGCTTGTTTAAACATTCGCCCGACACTAATATTGGCTTAGATAGTTGGTCTCCCTCACAAAACTAAATAAATCATCAGCCAATTTGAATTAAAGTTGTTAAGTTATACTTCATCTGAAAAGCAATTCCTCCCTATAGTTATATTGAGAAAAACAATTCCACTAATTTTACTCTTTCCCGAAAATAAAAGGAAGAAAGCAACAGAAGAGGGATATAAAAAGATCTTAATTGTAAGAGGGACTTGTAATTTCAACAATATTTAAGCTTAGCTTTCCTTAAATAAAGAGCCACCCAACACTAATATTAGCTTAGATGGTTGGTCCTCCTTAAAATAAATAAATAAACAGCCAATTTCTACTCAAGTTATTCTGTTATTCTTCATCTGAAAAGCATTTTTTCCTCCTTTTAATTGAGAAAAAATATTGTTCACTTTTCCGAAAATAAATGAATCAAAGTAACATAGAGAAATAAAAAGATCTTAATTGTAAAAGGAAGAGTTTATGTAATTTTCGTCCGAGTTAAAAATAAATTTAAAAAAAGTAAGTATTGCATATTGTAACACGCTGGTTCACTTTCTTTTACGTTACATAACACTGAAACAAAAATTAAACCACTTTTCTGTTGGGTCTTAGCATTACCATTTACAAAAAGGTTTAACGGGTTTCTATCTTTTTGACCGAGGTTAAAATTAAAATTTTTTTGGTTTACATTTGAAAAATATATATTTAAACAAGTTGGTTTATCTTGTTTTTTGTTGTATAATATGAAAAAGTAAACAAAATTTCATGCTGAGCCTTAACAATACTATTTGAAGAAGAAAAAAATACACCAAAAGTATTTCTTTATTCCATCGATCTTAACTTTTAGATGTACTAGTTTAACCCTTTTTTTTTTACCAAAACTTCTCATAACAGCGGCCATCTGAACTCCAAGTTTTGTCCGTATAAATGATTAAAATGAAAGGATATGAATAGGATGTGGTGAAATGGTAAATTTCGAAGGGGGCTGTTGAAAAATATTTAGAAAGTCTAAGTGAGAAAGACCACCAACATAAGCACGGTGTTAAAGTAGACAGTTAATTAATTTGACATTGTAAACGCTGAGAAATCAACTCTGAAAATAAGAATCCAGTTGCGACAAAAATCGAAAAAAGATAAATTTTACGAAAAACAAATAGTCCTGCATCACTGGCTTTAAGTCGTTTTAAATGGGTACTATTAACACCAACCACTCTACCATGAAACATTTATTTCACATAAGTATGACAATTTTCACAATGCACATATAAAAGGAGATTATTTGTATTTACTTAAATAAGAGAGATCAAATATAAATCACTATGACATTAACCGTACAAAATTTGACCCTAAATAATAGTCATCTGGTCAGTTAATTCATTAGTGGAGGATTTAGGATTCGAGTAATCGTTACAGATCATTTTCATCGTCTCATCTATTTAAGATGGCTGTTCCCTTTTAGAAATTTAGACCCAACACATCAGTGAATGTTCTGATAATTTGTTCAAAAGAAAAACTACCAAGGAGTGAATAGTGTGAATATCATAAACAGATCAGGTGTTATTACTTTTATATTAATCTAGTGTATTATTGAAATTAAAATGTTCTTAGTATTTGATTACTGGACCAGACAGTATAGCAAGGTTGTTATAAATTTAAATTTAACCTAAGATATCGCCAAGAGCCCAATTAAGCTCAATGTGTGTTTATCATATATCTACATACAGAAGACTATAACGGGAATTATATTGTCCAGATATTGTGATTCTGGTTGAAAAGTTCAGAACGCGTTATTCAATTTGCCATAGATGAGTGGCAAAAGAAACGCCCCAAATTATTTTCCGAAATGGCACACGAGATTGATATGTGCTCCATCACAATGGAAAGTTGCAAATATATCAATTAAAAAGCAAATACAGGTTGCTGCCCAAGCAAAATTGGGTTGTCATAAATAATTGAACTGCAATACTTATAACACCGCGAACGACAACCATTAGTGAGTTTCCCAGTATTGCTGAAATTATTTGAAGGACGGTAGCGGTTCGTTATGGTCTAAGCATGATAAATTATTGTATGCAGGATGTTATTGAAAAACAATTCTTAAATGGAAAAGTATTTATTAAAAATGTGCTGAAGGCAAGAGAATTGCACAGCTGACATTCACCTCGATTGAGACGAAGTGAGAGCCACAAAAATGGAACAAGGACAGGGACAGCCAACATTACTCCACCAACTACGCTTTCCTAGTCATTTTCTTTTTCCTATTTATTTATTTAAAATAAATTTAACGCGTGACAATTATAAGTTTGAGCCGGTTATTTTCAATAAGAGAAGAAATTAAATAACAAGGCCCTTGGTAAAACATGAGATCGTAAGCTTCAAAATTACGAGTTAGTGTTCATAATGGAAAAAAAAATTCAGGGTTTTTCCATGCATAATGTATAAAGTAAAATAGATTTCGGAAGTCGTCTAACAACCACCAGGAGAGCAGAGTGGACGTTTAAGACGTATTAGTTTAGAAACATTATTACATTCAAGCCAAAAAGTTTCTTCCTTTCACTACTACCTGAAGAAATTTGCCTCAAGGCAACCCATAATTATTAAGAATTTTTGAAAAAGTCTCTTTCGTATAAGATGCAATTTATAATGTATTGTGGTACGATTATAAAGGTCTTCCGGGCTGATAAAATTAATGTTTTTATTCTAGTACTCGAAAATCAGACAGGTACAATCCGGCGTTGTACAAGGGAGCATTGTTGATTCCAACCTGAACACCATACCCTAATACGATCGTCACCACCTACGCCGACGATGTCGCATTCTTGCCCTCTAACTCGAATCCTATCCGAGATGCTACCTCCAACATCCAAGAAACCCTTGAATTTATCGAAGGACTAGTACGTAAAGTGGAGGACAAAATTGAATGAAGAAAAATCTTGCCCTTCACTGCACCTCGAAAACAAAGAGAAGTCGACTTCTTCCATTCACGCTAAATACTTGGGACTATATATGGACAGCTAACTGACATTTCATCTCCACACAAGACATAAGAGACAACAACTTAACAGACCAATTTGACAACTACGAAGGAATCTAGGGCTAAAATCCGTCTTGACCGTCAACGCTAAACCAGCCGTACAAAACATTTTACTGCGTCCGTTGTGGACATACGTGGGGTTCTGTCAAGCTTGACAACAAAGCAATCTTTTCAATCAAAAGTCCTCAGATAAATCGCCAAAGCTTCTTACTATGTAACTAACCTCACAATCCACAGACGTCAACATTCCTTTTGTCAAGTGATCTGTTCCAGAGTTCAAGTTTCAGACCAACCTCCCGATCCACCCAAACCCTACTGCCCTAGCCTCCCTACACATTCCTATCCCGAGAACCTACCACGTCGCCTTTATCAACGATCGCCTCATGCCCCTTAATGCCTGGTACTGATCGTTCGCATAAACTGGTTTTTCATGGCATGTGTCCTCCGAGTTGTAGGTACTGATCGTGTGAAAAAAGTTTTAAGATTACATTTGTAATACGTACTAATACGTAATGAAAAAATAGTGGTATGCATAAACAAAAATACGTAACTATGAGTAATCTAATTAAATTAAAGAGAAATCGAGTGAAAAAAATTAATTTTATAACATTGCGCCTAGCAAGCGCCAAAAACCAGAAAGGAAAAACAATTACTGTTAATTAAAACACAACATTTTCGCCTTCGGTTCAAATACAATCACTTTAATTGAGCAACAAACGCATGAAATATTTTCGGTTCGGGCATTAAGTTGCATTTACAGTAGATCATATCTGATCCGCCTATCAGGTGTTAGTCAGGTTTTGGACATACGCCATCTTCAATAGCGGTATTTTAATAAGTTCAGTTTTTTCAACATTTGATGAGTCAGCGTTTAGTAATGCACACACAGTTTTCTCAAGTTTGAAATTTAGTCTTCATTTTCAATCGTACTTCAAAGATTTTCACCAACACAGCTTCGCAGAAAGTGCGGCGCAATTTAGCAAACACACGACACAATCAAATCCACAGCAGTTCTAACTCTCGGGCGTTTTCATTGTTGGCTTGACATAGTAAACACAGTCGGCCATCTCGGTTTATTTTAAAGTCAGAGGTGTAAATAATTTTCCGGGCGAAAATGAATGTTAAAGGTCCCACATGGCAATCTCAAAACCGCGATAACAACTGTCATTTGTAAACAGATAAAAGAAAGCTTGGGCTTTTGTGGAGCTTATTTAAATTGTAACTAGTACGGTATAATCTCGCTAAACGGCGTTGAAAAATGAAGAAAGAATTTTCTTAAACCTTGAATTATTTTTAAAAAATATCGATCAAGGGTATCTTATTATTTTTAACAAGTAGCATTTAGTGCCGAGGGCACTTATAAAAATTATAAATTATATAGGCTATTTGCTCGGAAAATAAATATTAATTTTCCATTATCAAGTCATGAAAGAAAAAAAAAGGGGGGGGGTGAATCAGGTTTTCTTATTTTTGCCTGTCAGGATTTCAAAAGAGAAAAAAACACACGTTTTAACATTTCGTCAGGATATTTATTAGATTGATTGGATGAACTGCTGAAACGGAAGAACAGGACAACAGAGATTACGAAACATTTTAAGGCACGGCTCTTGTAAGAAACGTGACGATACATCATACGTGTTGGACTAAGAGTTAGTTTATTTAGGTCGATTTCCGCCGTAATATCAATGAACTTTATATTGTGACGTTGACCTTTCCCTCTTGGCTGTCCTTTTGTTTAATCAGCACGGTATGAACCTGAAATTACTATTACGCGGATTTTTGCAATACGGGAAAACCTAAACAGTAAAAACCGCGATCGCGGTAGAAAACATGACGGAGAAGATGGAAAGCTATAGGACCGGGGGGAAAGAAAGAAAAACAAGGGAAATACGACGCTTTTTATTACCAATTTCAGTTCAACGGCGATAAAAAAAAAGGTCCGAATATGCGTTTTGTTTTCATTGTACATTGCGTGTGTGGCACATGGATGGCGGAAATAGAGGCGACCTGCAAAATCCAACGAGATCGATACCTCACCTCACACGAGCAGAAGACAGGGCGGAATGAGTTGAATAAAATGGCCGGTCGTCTAACCACTCTCATATTCTCACTTAAGTATTTTCACAATACGGCTTAAATAAAACATAAAAACTTCTGATGATGATTCTGGACTTGAAAAATTACCTACACACACGCAGCGCACACACACACACACACACACACACACACACACACACACACACACAC